>CM056378.1:97073407-97653237 GCA_029718625.1 Synaphobranchus kaupii | reverse complement strand
TACGTTACAATTTGTTCATACATTGGCAAGTGAAAGCGATTCATGCATGTAAAAATCTTATATATAGCCCCTTTAAGACATTTAGCTAAGTAAATTACATAAATAGCTTAAGCTTCAGAAGTCACTGAATTTTGTTTGTGAATGTAAATTACAGTAAGACATAGTCAACTAGCTCTTCTACCTTCTGCTCGTTGTCTTTATCGTCGACTCGAGAGATTGACAGACTCAGTCAGTCACCTCACAAACCTAACGCTCCCGCCTCAGGTAAAGATGCATTTGTTTTAAGACACAGACGGAATGGTGCGTGACATTCACTCTGTCGAAGTGCAGCGATAATGCCTAAGTCTAAGTCTGGGATGGGATGTCTCTGGTTTATAAGTAGGGATACCCAAAAAGCTTACATCATTGGGCAGGTTGTGCAGTGACACGAATAGTGACGAATGCTTGCTGTCTGCAGTGCTTTTATCTTCTTCCTTTATCTTAAAGTACTTTCAAACTGCTGATATTTTTTTCTCTCTTTTTAAAAAATATTTTTGGATTTTAAACTCGATAATACGTGGTGTTGTCGGTATCGGAGCATTTTTGTCTGGGCTGTGTGTTGCATTAGCACGTTCATAATGGTGGAGCCACCTCTGAGGTCTGCTGTGCGATAGGGCGATTCTCCAGCATTTGACCTGGCTTAATCGCCAAGCCCTACCGTTTTTGGTCATAACTGGTTTACAGTCTCCTCTTATCAGCGATCTTAAGCCGCTGGCCTGGAGACTCAGCACTGCGCTGAGTTTTATTGCTCCCATCTTCTCTGAATAGATTACCTTTTTCCAGAGAGCAGAGAAAGTTGTGCAACGCCTTCTGTTTGTGGTATTAAATCAATGCTCTTGCCTTCAACTCCCTCATGAAGCAAAGGGGCTGTTTTTCTTTAGTTTATTATTTAAAAAAAAAAAGATTTTAATCTGTGTCTTTAGGAGCTTCATGAAAAGTTTTGGAAGGTGTTTGATGGGTCAAACGTTCATCCCTTTTTTAGTCGGACATGTTTGTTTTTCTCTCGCTCTCGTTGCTCTTGCTCTCTGTGACCCTCACAAGCTTAAATCTTAGGCTTCTTCTGAAAAAAATGTAAACAAGCAGACCTTGATTTCCTCGGTCAGCTGAGCCTTAAAAGGGACTTTTAAGACCTCTGTGGAGGTTCGGATCAGGCCTGCGAACGAGAACGCTTGCGTCAAGCAGTCCGACAGCACGCCGAGTTTCCTGGTCTGTGATTGCCACATTCCATTAAGGCCTTATCCCAGAGTTGATTAACACAGATGGTGCCCTCTCAAACCCCCCTTCCCCCCCTCCCCTCCACGTTTAATAATATCCAAACCCCTCGGTACCCTCAGTATACTTTGTCACATTTTTAAAAACCACTTCCTTGTTGGTGGGATTAGCTGTTAAATGAGCCCAACTAATATCCCCCTTGTTCTCATTTGAAGCAGGCTCATGTGGAATTCAAGCCCTGAAGCACTCGGAGCATCTGTTTTGGTTTACCTGATCATTACCTCACAGCTGTAGATGACCTCGTCTCTCAATTCCCCTTTAAGGGGGATCGGACACCAGGTGGGCGCTTTGGGAGGTTGGTTTGGGGGGCAACGAATGCGCAGGTGTCGGCACGGTCGACCGACGAATACCCCAGCTACCCACCTCCCCCCCATCGCCCCATCTGGAGATGGAACCCGAGAACAGCCCCAGATTCTGGTTTGAGTTAGGGCCCCCAGCTTCACGAGGAGGTAAATCAGACCGGACTGTGCTAAGTTTGCTGGGCGGGGAACCAATATTCACCATGTCCTGAAATGGGGGGGGGGGGGGGGGGGTTCTTTAAGGGTTGTGTATCACTACGTCCTTACAAGACCTCCTGAAAAAAAAGTCTGGCTTATAAAGCTGTCTTCACTAACAGGAACATGTGTAAATTAAGTTTATTATTTATTCCAACGGTCCTAGTTCTTTGCAGGTTTTCTCCATTGTCATCATTTTTTTTCCGTCAGTTATTTTCCCCTGGAATTGTCTGTTTTTTCCATTTCTTAAGCACAAATTGAGAACTTTTAGCTTTCGTTTCTGATTAAAGTTTTGATTTATTGATTTTTTTCTCATTAGTTAACCTGCTTTCTGAGCAGGTGCCCTTATGCACTGAACATGCTGGGGCTTACTCTCTTACACCTTCCTTCCTTCCTTCCTTCCTTCCTGTGGTCCATACATATTGCTTAAGCATTTCAATTGAAGTTATTTGCTAAAAGCTACAACAGCAGTGTTGGATTTCACTTTACCAACCCTCTGGTTTTTGAGCCTCGGTAGGCTACCTAACCGCTACCTAATGTTAGACTGGTTGCTTGGTTGTAAAAATTTGAATTCACACTTTTTAAATTCTAAATAAAATGATATTTCACATTCCCCTCCCAGTCAAAGCTTCTGTTCACTTTTACATGTAAGATCTACCAGCTTCACTCGACTGAATCCGTGTGCCCACACATCTTGTAATTCCAGAAAACCTAATTTCATACCTACTGGGGCAAATTAAGTTTAAAAATAGGCAGTACTGCCATTTACCAGTGCCGCGTCAGTTGAATGGAACTCCATGAGAACGAGTAGTGAGAAAAATCTAGTGCAGCCCTTTGGCGTATCTATCTATGGTTACTTCAGTCTAGGCCACATGCACTTCCGCTGAACCACGGTTGGGAATCTGAAGTCCAGAGGTCCAAATGAGAACTTGTTAAAAGCCCTGCGTTTGTCTGTCTGGAGTTGGTTCAGATGGCCCTTCACACTGTTTGAACTGGAAGGATCCTGAAAATCAGCACTGATGCAACATTTCCACTCAACAACCCCCCACCCCCCTCCTCACCCCCACTCCAGTGCAGAAAGTGGACTACTTATTTCCTTTGAAGGGAAAGGATCCTTGCCGCAGTGTAAGCCGTCGAGGAAACATTTTTTGGTTGGATGCGCTGCAAAGTAATAGGAACCCAGTGGTTTTTAGTGGAGACCGTGTTTCTACCACAACCCCCCCCCCCCTTGCTTCTTGGCTTAAGAAATGTATTTTTTTAATGTTGAAGCAAGTCGGCTTTGTTCTTGCTGGAAATGGCCCTGTTTTTCCTACTGTTCAGGAAAACCTTGAAGTGAAATAGACGGTTAGTCTTTAGTTCAGTTCCAACACTTTTGCCAGTATGTTATACAGACATTTAGCTCACTAGTATTTCCTGCAAGCATTGTACATGCATTGCAGGAGGGGGTTTCCGTAAGGCACACATTATTAATCTACTTCTGCTAAGATGTTAAGATTGAAGGGTGCCTTTCCATTTTTAAAAAACATTTAAATGTATTTCCCCCGCCACCCCTTGGGCTCAATAAAGTCCAATCACAATGTTATACAGTGGTTTAATCACCAGGATGTTAGTGATCTCGTGCCTGAGGTACAGTGCACTTTGTAAGCACTGTAAGCACCGTGATATCATTTTTGTTGTTTTGGCTCTGTACTCCAGCACAGATTTGAACTGAAACAATGACTAAGGTGAAGGTGCAGACTGTCAGATTGTTACATCCATATCCAGCAATCCCTGTAGGAATTGCAGTGCCTTTCATGCATAGTACCTGCACTGTTTTAGGGACCAAAAGTAATTGGACAAATGAACAAATTCTTAAATAAAGTAGTCATGTTTAGTACTTGGTTGCAAATCCTTTGCGTTCACTGACTGCTTGAAGTCTGCGACCCCTATACAACAGACACTCAATATCTTCCCTGGTGGTGCTCTGCCTGGTCTGTACTGCAGCTGTTGTCTTATGTTGAGAGACATAGCAACAGACTCTGAATGCAAATTCCACACCTATAATCAACTCTAGACCTTTTGTTAGCATTCTTGTCAATGGACCAATGATGCAACAACACACAGCTGGCCAAGGAAAAAGCTGCGCAGCAAATTGTCCAAATACTTTTGGTCCCCCAAAATGGGGGGACTATGTATAAAAACGGCTGCTTATGGATCGCAACACCGGCAAATTAAAGCTGCCAGTCTGCACTTTAACCTCATATTCATTGTTTAATTTCAAGTCCAATGTGCTGGAGTACAGAGACAAAACAACAAATACTTACCGACTACACTGTATGTCCATATTTGACAGTCAGTACTTGACATGACAAACACTGTGCTGTATACTTGTTTTTATTTATTATTTAATTTTATTAAGTTTTTTTTTCTCCAAAATGTACTTAATCTCATTGGTTTTAATGCAAAATTGTCTACTTTTTTTCTTCTTACCATTTCCAACACCCAATCCCGAAAATTTGGTTTTACTTGTTACATTGGGCACTTTTCCAAGCAATTGCTAATCACCATCCTATACTTATAGCTTGGCCAAACATATTGATTTTGGGTTAAAGACATTGGCTAATTGTTTATTGGGTCGTGGTCAGTAGGCTGGTAGTCTGAAATAATGAAAGGTGCAGTATGCAACTGTTCTCAATCAATTATTTAATTGACCATGATAAATCTGTAGATAGCAGAGAATGGGATTCAGCAGCTCAGATCATGTTTGTCCTCTAAATTCACATTTTAAAATGCTCTACGGGCTGAGTCATTGTTTATTAACAGAATGACATCACTGCGAGTGATGCTAATGTGTTCAGTATCATGATGGCAGAGAGTGCACGCAAACAACCTGCTCCCGAGCCTCGACGTAGGCTAGCTAGATTTGCTTAGCTATTAATCCAATTCGACATCTGAGTTAGCTAGCTACCTAGTTGAGTTACGCCATAAATTTAGCTTCAAACTCAGCTTGAAAGGCTAATATTTTAGTCTTCAAAAACATATAATAGTTTCAAGTCTTGAATAATGTTGTGTTGCAAAGTTGATAGCCAAAACTTATCAAATTAACGAAGTGAATGCTCAAAATAAAACTGCATGATTGAAGAAATACTACATGATATACTACTTGATATACTACATAAATTAATAGATGTACATGTATGTATGTACTGTATGCACAAAACTTATAAAATATGTTTTTTAGGGGTAAGGTTCCTCTCCCTTTCATATTTTTTATTTGAATGCAATAATTGTCTTGTCTTGAGAACTGAAATACCGTGGCTAGAAGTGCTGAAGTGCTAGAAGTGCTGACCACTTGTGAGTCTATAATACCAAAATAGATCAATTATTTAGTTAAAGGATTATATTGATTTTATAGTCTTTATCCAGACTTCAATCATACTGCACTAAAACATAAGCTTTCCTCTTTTTTTACGGAAGACCTTTTGCTAATGCACATAATATTGTGCTAGCAGTCTAGTTTGACTTGAGTTGAATCAAGAATGAAGAAAAAAAGATGAAAACTATGCTCAAGTGACAACAAAGTGTTTCGGGACCCAGTTGAACCCAGCTCTACTTGATACCAGCAAACAAGTTTATCAGGAACAGAAGCAAACAGACCAGTCTGAGGAGCACCAGTATCTGAAAGGAATAACTGTAGGGAGTGTGTAGAGATTGATTGCTTTGGAAAACCTATTGTGCAATTCTGAGTGAACTACTCTGTATGAGTTCTTCTCTAATAATCTCTCCCCAGCATCCGTTTGAAGGTCGTATGTGTGTCGTATGTGTGTTTGTGTGTGTGACTTCGCGTGACTTCGCATGTGCATTTACGTGCTTGGACTGTGCTATTTGTATATGATTTTGTTGGGGGGGGTGTGCGCTGTGTGCGCGTGTTGCACATTTGCTGAGGGAGCATGCGCTAGGCGGTTCTTTCTGTCTCTCAGCTGCACTGTGGGCCTCAACTCTCTGACTGAGGGGTCTTAAGGAACAGCCTTCAACTGCGAACGAGGGAAAGTCTGCATGTAGTTCTTGTTTTATCCTTCTGGTGGTTTGAAATCAACCCCTCTCAATGAGTTTCCCTTTGGTCTGGCCATGCAGGGCCACTCTCTTAAAGGACAAATCAGTTTTTTTATTTTCAACTTGGTTCTTATTTTTGTAGTATGTTCCATCATTCCTGTCAGTTCTGATAGTATTTTATGCACCTGCTTCATCTTAAAGGTTTTTGAAGACAGGCACTCCATGTCACTAGCTTTACAATGGCTTATATGTGGCATGTCAAGATACAGGTTCAATTTACCTCAAACAAGTCCAGTTTATCTAGACGTTATATTTGGAAGTGAAAATGAATGTGAAAATTTATTCGGCAAAATTAAAAGTGAGAGTAAAAATAGCCATTCCGTTTCTACTTAAAGAATTCCTTGGAGAACAACTGTACTTACCTATCCTACACGCACGCAAATGTATTGTTTACAATGGTGCGTGGCTCACCTTTATAAGCCAACATGGAAAATCTTCCATTTAATTTAACTCTTCATCTGTGTGTTTCGGTTCAAATAAATATGGGCGGCCATCAAAGTGAAGAGACTCAACAACATCCTTGTAATAGTCCGTCGCATAATCAGCCATTGCAACAGGTTTAGTATTTGGATTTTCCATGTTAGCTTATAAAGGTGAGCCACACACCATTGTAAACTATAAATTTGCATGTGTGCAGAATAGCTACGTATGGTAGTTCAATTCTGCCACTGCGTAAGCATCGTTTCACTGGTACTGGCCTTGGTAGTCCTTCTGAGACTTTCTTTTCTACCTTGGTCTTCACCTCCCCCAGTATGAAAGGGAGTTTGTATCGCCCAGAGTACAGGCGTTAAAGGGCGCGGGGGGGGGGCGGGGGAGGTTGCCACTTGCTTTGAACCTCCTGGAATACTCGGCTGGGGGAAAATGTCAACGGCACGGCGGGGGTGGCGGGCCGCGAACTGCCAGGACCCCTCACGGGACAGGTCACGCTGAGCGGCCATTTTTTCTTCGTCGTCTTCTTTTTTTTTCCCCATGGCTGTAAACACCCTATCCGTTTGCACGGAGACATCCGAAGCCCTCCTGGCAGAGCCAAGACGCGGCCCTCGAAGAAGCTGCCCCGGTGGGGGCGCGATGACTTCAGCTCGCTCGATTCGGGCATGACGTGAGGCCGGGGGCATTTTAACGATCGCTCGGGCCCACCGCTCTGGCCGTCTGCTCCCAGGTCCCTCTGACCGGGCTTCACAAGGGCTGGCCAAGTCTCCTTTCACAAGCGCTTTTTAGTGGAAGGCCTGAGAGACCACAGAACTTTCCCAAGAAATGGGGGGGGGGGGGGGGGGGGGGGGGGGGGGGGGGGGGGCGGGATTCAAAAAAAAATATGCAAAGGAGTCTGGGAAAAGGCAAAAGAAAGTTCACATTTTGGAAACTGTGGTTCTCTGTAGGCGCATTGACGAAAGGCAGACGAGTGCGTCAGGTTTGTTGCACACCTGTGAAGGGCAGAAGATGCTGATGTGACTGGCTTCTCGGTTGCCTGACGTGAGGATGGCCCACCACAAAAGCCTGTGATGGCACTGTGTACAGCGACCACGCCCACACTTCTTGGTGCTATTTCTGTATGTGATCCCACTTCAGGAGAGACATTTTGTGAGGCATTGGCTGGAGTGGGTCTTGTTTTAATTTTCTAGGCTATGTATGTACATACATATAAACAACTTTATAGTTGATCCACAGATACTTTCTCCAGGACAAACATAGTTCTGTAAAGTGAGAGGCATCTCTGATTTTTTTTTTTCCCATTACGGAGATAGTCTTTTGTAAAATCCAGTATAAACCAAAAAGTATTAGTTATTAGTTATTAGTTAAAAAGTTGTGTGAAAAAGTTATATTGAATGCTAATCTATAGTAAAACTAGATTTCTGTGTAGTTCATAGCAGTGAACCACAAACAATCATGCACGGACCCCGTGCACGCACACTCATTCACAGAAAGGATGGGATTTGTGGTCCTTCTGCGACGCTAGGCCTGATTCCAGTGTGAAAACTTTTGCACATGCTGTCATGGGGCGAGTGGAAAATTTTTGTGGACAGATAGGGGAGATGTGGTTGGTGGAGAGGAAGGGGTTAAATGTGGCTGCTGGAGCTGCGAGTCGGCCTGCGGGCTTCCGGAAATTACTCAGAGTGGGAGTTGAGCAATCTGTGGAGCCGCTGCCTTTTCTGAGCAGAGAGAGAGCGAGAGCTGGAGGGAGTAGGTGTGTCCAATGTGTTAATCTCCCCACCATACTGCACCTGTCTACTGCCCCAGCACTGGTGTGTGTGTGTGTGTGTGTGTGTGTGTGTGTGTGTGTGTGTGTGTGTGTGTGTGTGTGTGTGTGTGTGTGTGTGTGTGTGTGTGTGTGTGTGTGTGTGTGTGTGTGTGTGTGTGTGTGTGTGTGTGTGTGTGTGTGTGTGTGCGCGTGTGCGTGTATTATGGGGTTATTGCTGTCTCGTGTGTGTCTGTGTGTGTGCGTGTTATGGGGTTATTATTGTCTCATAAATCATTAAATAAATAATATGAACCTTACACAAATAAAATGAGAATTGCAAATGTTTTTTTGTATCTAACAAAATAATTGGTTTTGAGAACATTTTTCACTCAAAAACATCACAAAAATTTCTCCTGAACAGACATGTAATAATACA
This sequence comes from Synaphobranchus kaupii, assembly GCA_029718625.1. Taxonomy (NCBI): domain Eukaryota; kingdom Metazoa; phylum Chordata; class Actinopteri; order Anguilliformes; family Synaphobranchidae; genus Synaphobranchus; species Synaphobranchus kaupii. The sequence goes on along the minus strand of CM056378.1, from coordinate 97,644,728 downwards.
TTTTAATTTCTAGACCCACATTATTTTATTGGGAAAGATCTAGCAGTGTATGAACATTGATTTGACAATTACTTCATGTGCATTTATGCATCACCTGGCACATGTGGAATCGCTTGGCATTAATTTTTGAGACATTCCTCACAGCATGATGTGTAAATTTATCCACAAATCATTTATCCAGACAAAGACTGAGTCTGCTCCAGCCAATCAAATTTTAAGACATTTTCACTAATGCTCGCATTACTCATGACCAATCACAGAACATATGTGCTCGCTTCAACCAATTAGCTTGCCTAATTTTTTTACATACGAATGAAGCCTTAGAACCCATTAGTAGCCTATTCGAGAACAGCTGATGAAAAAAGCTGTATTGTCAACCGTGCGTAATGGCTTGCAACAAAACTTTTTATATTTAAGTTAACTAGTTGTCATGCTTAGTGTAGGCCCTGCACAAACTCTTACTTTAAAACTTAACTATAGACAGGGCTAGTCATTATAGTGGTGAAGGCAACGATAAGTAGTTTGAAGCTTTACACACACTAACAATAGCTAGCTAGCAACTTCTGGCTAAGTAACTATGTCAGCATGTTGTTTTCGGTATTTTCATTGTGTGACATAAGTTAACATAGCTAGGACTGTATTCCATAAGTGTGCAAATTAGCGAGTGAACTAGTTAACTTAAATATAAGAAGTTGTAGACTGCAGACTGATGTCAGGATTGTTTACCCTTTTACAGCATGATACTCAAGTGGTGCAAGTCTGCGGCCATGTTGACCATGCAGCTTTTTTTCATCAGCTCCTCTCAAATACTAATGGGATAGTACAAATATAAGTGGATGTGGTTTCACTATGATTCAAGGTTTGAACTAAGGCTTGATTTGTTGATCAGAGAGAGAGCCATTACAGCCATCTTCCCAACGGAGCGGTAGTCTTGTTGCCACAGAACGAGCTGATTGGCTGAAGTGAGCACATACGTGCTGTGATTGGTCGTAGCAATGTTAGCTTAAAATCTGATTGGCCGGAGTAGAGTCTGTGGGAAGAAAAACTATTTGCGGATCAATTAGCACAGTGACAGCTTTTTGTGAGAAATGTCTCAAAAATACACAAAATGAACGGAAGTCATTCCGCATGTGGCAGGCAGCGCGTAAATGCACAACGAGTCATTGTCAAATGAATACCCATACATTGGTTAATCTTTTCAGAAAAAATTATGCGTCAACAAATTGAAATGCATTATTACATTTGTCTGTTTGAGAGATTTGTTTGTGAGTGCAAAAACTTATTTGTGAACCAATTATTTTTGTAAGGTTCCTGTTAATGATTTATCCGAATAATAACCCCATTATGTGTGTGTGTATGTGCGTGAGTGCGTGTGTGTGTATTTTGAGAGACATTGATGGGCGGAAAGGGGAGGGAGGCGTGGGGGCTGTCACCTCAAATCTGCACACACTCCCTTCTGCTTGAGTAGACTCTTTTTGTTTGCATTATGCTTTGATGCGCCGATCCTGGATCAGTTTTCTTGCATTGCTTTCACAGAATAATTGTGCTGCTGTGAGCTAGGGCTAATCCTGGATCCGTTGATTTGGGGCCAGAAAGCTATTTACTTACCAGCTAGTCTCAGCATTAATGATAGGTTCTATTTTCTTGATAGAAGTTAACTTACATTTGGTAAGAGTTTAGGTTTATTCTTTGTGGAATGTGGCGACGTCCAATCAGAACGTTGTCCCGTGACATTATGCCTTCAGTTTTTGGGTTTCACTGAGAAGCCTGAGCTTTGGAAGTTAAACTGTGTTGTGAACATGATCGTTGCTCTCCATTATTTCTAAACCTAATCTGTAGCACAGGCTTCATTATTTGCAACTATTTCTCTGTGGCTGTTCTTTGTTAATGACCAGATTTCCTTTACGTGGTATTTTACATTAATAACCATGTTCAAAATGACACAATTATGCCTTAAGGAATGTGCTGGAGTTTTTAAGTTCACATTTGGAACGTGCTTATCTTCGGTTGTGGAGAAATCTGGTCAAATATTTCATCTGCGGTTAACGGCTGTGGGTTTTCTATTCAAAGGCCTGTCCTACTTACATTTGCAGATGCCATTGTTTGAGAGACTTGAGTCCACTGCACTGACTTGTCAATTCATTGAGAGCGGTTACAGTGAACTAAACTGTGGGGCCATTGTTGGACGTGCATGCATAATGGCTTGCAGACACTTAATTGGTCAATAGGGTCATTTTACTTCACCAACAGCAGGCTGTTGCCGGTGCACAGCAAGGCTTTTATGACCCTGTATAATAATCCTCATTGGCTAATGCAATTTCACTCTTTATATGAGTTAAATGCTTCTTTATCATGTGTTGGCCTCACTGTTTCAAAACTTTCAGAAAATCGGAATTCCCTTCCTGCTCGAGCCGGCCAGCACACGAACATGGGTCCCGTGGCTCAAATTCTGAACGCAGTCTGTTGGTTTTTTGCTCCAGGAAAAAGTGTGCTGTCTGCCTCCTTTCGCCGTGGCGCCATGACCGATGATGAGACACAATTAAGTACAGACACACGTGTTAATCAGGCAGTTTCTTTTTCTTGTTTCACGGCCTGGTTGAGCTTTAGGCAGCCAGTGAGGGGACCCTTAAAGGCTGTAATTGTGGCCAGAGAGCCGTGGTGCTGGGCGGGGCAGAGGCAGAGACAGAGGCAGCTGGGAGTGGGGGGTAAGGGGGGGGGGGGGGGGGGGGGGGGGGAGTTATTGTTGTCCCTCTCCCAAACCCACCCCTTTGCCCTTGGACAGATCGCAGCAGGTGTCCCCTGTCCGTTGGTAACACACGAGGAAGCGATGGGGGGGGTCTTACGGGGAGGATCGCGGTTGTCGGCGGGAACGCGCAAGCGAAACAGTGGCTTTTGTTTTGCGTCTGCAGAGCTGCTGCCCCCCCCTGCCCACTCGGGGGGGGGGGGGGGAGTCAGCGCGGCTCTGTGTTCGCACGAGCACACGCGTGCGTGCAGGGCAGGCCCCTCCACCAATCGGACTGGTTCGCACAGACGTGAGGGGCTGGGTAGAATGCCAGGAATGTAGAGGCACTGAGGCAGGGCGTGTCTGTCCCTGGGGGGGGTGGGGGGTGCTTGCCCTGTCAGAAGTGGGTTAGAGGGGGGGAGAAGGCTGTGGGGCCTGCTGGAAAAGGCCTGCAGTACTTGTATGGTAATTGTGCCGGGGCTGCTGAAAGGAGGGCCAGGGGCCAAGGAGCAGCCAGGAGAAAAGGTCAAGTCCTTTTATTCTCCCTCGGCTCCGCCTCCCTTTTTCTCAGCTGCTTTTTTACTTCAGTGTACATGCTCACGCACACACACACACACACACACACACACACACACACACACGCGCGCACACACACACATTCATCTTTTTCTAAATTAATCTTGTGTTTGTGTTGAGAAAAGTCAAAGAATCATTGTTTCAAAGGACCAGTTGTTTCTTTCATTTTTGCATTATTCATAATAAAAAAAAAAAAAGGCCATCTGGGGTAGAGGGGAAAACCAGAAGGAGAGTGTAGAGTTACATACTGTATGTGTGGCACAGATGCGGTAGGCCAGGAACCATTTTGGCTCTTTCCCCCTTGCAGCCTTATGCGAATCTCTGTTTGCATGCACTGCCACTCCAAACATAAAGTTCCAGAATATTCCATGGCCCGGTTTGCCCAGGCTGCGTCCCCGGCGAGGGGTAGAAGCGGAGTCTGAATTTGCAAGGCCAGTCCTCGTCTCTGTCAGGGTGTGGAGGTGTTTCAGAGATTCATGGCTGCTGCGCTACACAGCTGTTCTCAAGGTCAGGGGCTGGTCTCTCTAAGCACACGCACACGCACACATACACGCACACACACACACACACACACACATAATGTCACAAGAAAAAACATGCACACACGCACACACATGCTTGTGTACACTTGTGTACACTGTGTATACACAGTTACAAATGTACATGCTCTCATTTTCACCCTCACAGTTCATTAATACACACAGACACACACACAGACACACACACACACACCTCCAGCCTCTCCTGTCACCATCACTCCTCTGTCTCTTTTTATGCCTTTGGGAAGACTGATTAATCAGAGAATTGTTTGAAAGCCACATAAATTCAGGTCCATCTCAATAAGATAGTTCCCTGTGCTGAGGAGCACTGCAGCACTGATGGATGTGCACACAAGTAGCCTGAGGTCGATTAGGCTGTTTGGACTTTTTTCTCTCCAATAGATCAATGCGCTCAGTCAGGGCTCTCCCAGGCCAGGTCTGTTTCTCATACACATGATCACTATGAAAGCAGATCAATATGTTTTTGTTTTCCCTCCCTTTTTAACCAGAATTACTGCATTTCATATGTTTGCAAACAGGTCTCAGCTACAGCACATTCTAGATAGTTCCATCTTTTCTTACAGAACAGTTTAAAGTTTTTTTTTATGAATAAAATAAGTACAAAGAATTGTAAATATCACCAGCTTTCTTATCGGTGAATTGTAAAATAGCCACTCCCTCTTCGTCTTGTGATGATGAGAACCTGTTTTCTCTTAATTGCAAAAGCCTCCAAGAGTTCTGCTCAAGCCTTGGTGTTTGTTTACCTTCCAAACAGCGATCATTTATATAAAGTTGTAACTAGTAAAAACCTGTCATGTGTTAAGACAAGTCCGTTGTTTGAAGTGTCAGACCAGAGCATGGGTCTAGAATAGAACCAAATATATCAAACTTTAAATATCAAAATAAGTTGATGTGGGGAAAAATACTCTTGAAAATGTAGGTCCTACTTTCGGTTGCTTTTATAGATTAATGAGAGGTATATATGGCTTTCTTTTCAATGGCTTGGACTATATTTACCTTTAGGTGTTTGGATCATTTTGTTTCTGTTCAGACTTGATAGCTTGAATTTCTGGAGCAGCTAGTGAGATGAGTGCAGAAGTACTCTTATCATGCCACCTTGTGGCCATTGCATGGAACAGCGTATACCTGTGGATTCCATAGGCTTGGGGATGGAAAAGGCCATTTTCATATAACTTCATACAGCTTTAGTTGATGGAGCTGGCTGGTCTCTGTATGGATTGTTTCCCTTAAGTTTATAGTTGTAACCATGCCACAATGTCAAGGTCATCTACTACAGTCTTCTAATAGGGCTTTATAAGTACTTGCTTTTCAGACACAGCCATATGTAAACGGTGTATCCCTTTCTCTGTTCCAGGTCGTAATGAGCTAATAGCAAGATATATCAAGTTACGGACTGGAAAGACCCGCACAAGAAAACAGGTAACTACAGCATGTTATTTTTATAAGATTCTGTTTTTTCTGTCAGCTGTTTTCCCAATAGAGGCACCTGTGGACCAGCAGCTGAAACGGGGTGACGGTTTTTTCCATATGTATCCCTTTCTTCAGCTCTAATAAACAACATATGTTGCAGTTTGGGTGAGGGCGGTGCAGTTCCTCTTATATGTTGCAGTTTTGGGGGGGGGGTTACTGTAATACATTCCTCAAGCGTGTGACACTGAAGATGCTCACGAGTCATCGTAAGATTCAAAAAGTGTTTCTTACCTCAGGAACTGATCCTGTGGAGCTGGAGATGCAGGGCAGACCTACATTCCAAATGTAAAGTGCTGCATTGGCATTTCAGACATCCATGGGTCATTGGAAAACCTGGCTTTATGTGCAAAGCAGCCTCATTCACCTGCCGCCGATTCACAGAGTGTAAATCCAGCATTGACATGCATGATCCAGCGTGATCTCAATGGAAATGGCTCACTCCTGGCATTTGTGTCCGCGTTATAATTTCTTTAGAATTATAATGGTGGACGTTTTTTTGTCTCGTGTTAGATTTTTTTGCTAAATTAAATACGTTTATAAACCAAATGTAGAAATGATGAGTACAGAAATAAGCATCATTTAAGCTTATATGAAGCCTTTGGATTTTATCTTATTTTTCAAATAAGTTCTAAACTCTGTGTTTCATTTAATCAACCGGAAATGATGTACGATCGAATGGTGGCTGAAGTCTTCGGATTATCACGTTCCTTCCTAGGTTGAATGAATATCAGTAGGACAATATGAATGAGCTGTAGATAGAGGATAGTAGCAATGCTGCTAAGAGAGTGTAGCAACGCTGGCTGCGTATGCACAGGTTGACATTTTGGTAGAGCGCGTTCAGTATTGCATCACACAGCAACCAATACGGCAATCTATACTTATATACAGTATATTTGTTTACACCGTCCCCTTGCATTACAGCGTGTGCTGTACACCATACCAATGGTTCTGACAAGCGTAGGTACCCCTGGGATTGAGTTCATGTTTTCATTTTGCTGACATTTGCGTTTTGTGAACCAGAATGTAACTTGGTGAAATGCTTTAGATGTATTTTAAGGTCCACAGCTGAAACGTCTGGCCTGTTTCCCCTTCATGCAGACCTGAAGTCTCCTGTGATCTACGGTCCCTTGTAGTGGAAAGTTTTGAGCACAGTACCGTAATCCGCATTCACATTACTGTTATTCTGCTCCTAACGCAGTAATCTGTGTCAGGTTTTTTTTTTTTTTTCTTCATTGTTTTGTTCTTTTCCACACGTTTTTTTCAATTTCAGTGACTCTGAAACCCATGTCGTGTACAAAACGAGAACCGAAAACCCTTGCTTAAATTAATTTTCTTTTTCCAAATTTGAGGGTTTAACCACAGTCAGAGTTGTGGTTTATTTGAAACTGGGGCCTGTACCGCAAATATTTGGACTGGTCTGAATCAAAACTGCTAATTGGACTAAAACCCAGAAAAAAAAGCATTCAGAAAGGACATTCGACTCTTTGTTAGAATTTGGGCATTTTATTTATGAAACTGTCCTTCATAGACAGACTAGGGGCACATGCAAGGCAGACCCTTTAACTGAGACCGTAAGTGTCTTGCCATTGTGTCACGCAGGTGAAATGGGGATATGCACTGCATGCGTTTGTCCAGTTTGTATGTTTAAAACTGTTTCACGCCCCCTCTCAGGTGTCTAGTCACATACAGGTGTTAGCGCGGAAGAAAGTTCGGGAGTACCAAGCGGGCATCAAGGTAGGTGGCGCCCGCCGGGTTGTGGCTAGGGTGTGGCTGGGCATCTCTTTCCTCCTTGGTTACGGCTTTTCTTCTCTCTTCTCTTCTCTTTTTGTTTTCCCCTTCTCTCCTTCCCCCTCTTTTGCTCTTTTTTCTGCAGGTTTCTAGCCATTTGCAGGTTCTTGCCCGGAGAAAGTCTCGTGAGATACAGTCAAAGCTGAAGGTATGCGCTTTTTTGCAGGCTGGGCTGGGCGGGGGCTTGTAGAAGCTTGGCTTTGAGCTAACCAATCCGAGCTGCAGCAGCAGAATTAACTCGCTAGGGAGCGCCATGGGGAAAGTCGCAATTTGCAGTCAGTGCAGGGTAAAAACTCACTGTTGGCAGTGATTTAGGGGTTAACAGTAGAAAATAACACTGTCTAGCTACTGCATAATGCTCACTCAGTGTTTGTCTGATATTTTAGACATAAAACATTAACAAATGGGTTACTAGCTATGCCGGCTAGTAGCTAAGTTGAGTCCACACCTGTAGATATAGGGCCAGACATTTAGCATGCAAAAACCTTTAGCACACTCAAAACTAATAACACAAGCAATGATTGGTGCAAAACAAATACATGTACCATGACCAGTCATTGGTCATGTTATTTGTTTTGTGTGTGCTAAAAGATTTTGCACGTGCTAAACGTCTTACTAAATCCCATAGTGTATTCTATAAAACATTTCCTGTTCTGATCTGTGTGGCTTCAATTCAATTCAAATAACTTTACTCAATTCAAAAAAAAAAAATCCGTTAACCACTTCAGTTATGAAATAGTGTCAGTACATACACATACATAACAGGACACACATCAAACACAATAAATGAACTACATACACTGCCATTATACTGGTAACTAATCAATTGTGTGCTTAAAATTACCATAATGCTTTAGTTTAGGAGGAAAGTCCTGAAACCTATGTAAGGAGAGGATTAGGTATGTAAATAACATTTAAAATTTAGATTTTAATTTAAATGGTATTTTTGCTGGATCAGGTATACCAAGAGGGAATAATAAGCGATTATTTTTGGAGCCGATACTACAGCTTTTCTGCAGTTCCCAATTTGACCAGAAGAGGGAGGCAGTGTCCATGGGATATTTTGAGTGCTATTTTTCTCACTCGATTACGGTATGTGTAGTGATGATAAGGCAAACATATTTACATAAAGGATGTAAAGTCAGGGGCTGTTATGATTCAAATATAAAGTATTATTGAGTAGAAAATACGATTGAATCCAGAAATCCCTGGCATTGTTTGGGCATTCACGTACATGCCTGGTGATATTAGCCCCCTTTGTTCCCCATGGACTGGAATAGGATTGGATGAGGAAGCAAACTCATTCCAAAACAGCAGAGGAAAGATGAGAGATAAGACTGACACTTAGTAAGAAGAATGCCAGCACTGTGTACTGATTTTACAAAGGAGGAAGTGTGTGTGAGGGTGTATGACTGTGTGAGTGTATGCGTGTTTGGAAACGAGGGAGTGAGACATACCACAGTCCACCAGTTGTGTGAACTAGCAAAGCGATGCCCCGTAACTTGTAGGTAAGAGCGCAACACGGCGAGAATTAGGCGTTACTGTACCGAGGTGTACTGTACCGGACATAGCCGCAGGTATTTTTGACCGGCGGGTGTTCAGGCCGCTTTTGTGATGCGTGGCTGTGCTGCGGTGCATAGGGCTTGGGTGATCTGGACTGCAGCGTGCCTGCGCCTGCGTGCAGGGTGCTCTCCTACCCCCCCTCCCCTCCGGGTCAGCGCAGTGTATGTTACTAACCCGCTAATGCTATCGCTAGGCAGCAGGCCTGTGCTCTGCACTAACCCACACCTTTCCCCCTTTCTTTACCCCCCCCCCCCCCTCCCCCCCCCCCTACCTCTGTGTGTGTGTGTGGATCTGTCACTGTCCTGTGAAACTGGAGACTGAAACCATATTTATACCCCCCAGGCCCCAGACGATGGGGTCCGTCACGATGCACAAGACCTCGATCAAATACTGCAAATGAAATACTCTTTTTAGACGCTGGTCAAATTAATTCAGGTTGATGACAATTTTCAAATAAATGTACGTCTATGTTCACGAGCACTCAGAATAACGTTTTTCTTTCCCATCGCCATGCGTTTCGTTTGAGTAACGTTCCTGAAGATTCTAAGGATTCTGCAGGAGCGGTTATGAATTTCACTGCCGCCTAAAGAGTTAAATCCGTTCATATGCCTGGTCTGACCTAGGTTTGCTGTGCAGTTGTGATCATATATCGGAGGTCTTCCGTCTGTGACCGCGCATCAGCGTGAACCCCGCAAGCAGAGGCTGCTTTTCACATCCCGTTTGTTCGATTTTTGAGAGCGATTCCAAATGGAGTCTGGCTTGGTAGCGCTCCAAACCATGAAAAACTCAATGATGCGTTCTTTAGACTTTAGTTATAATCGATCTTCAGCGCAATGAGTAAGACACAGGACACGTTGAATACATACACATTGACACAAACTGTGGATCCAATTAGATTATTATAAACTGTCTGTATACTTCTGTATTTTCCCTTGTTTGGGGAAAAAGGAAGGTAAAAAACTATGTAAACACACTGTTTTTTAGTAACACTACCTTTGTAAATGTTTACATTTACAATTATTTTTTACAATTATTTTTCTTTTTTTTGCGCTTGATTATCTGTATTAACCTCAATAAATCAAAGACTAATGCACAGGGTTTCCATTATTCTCAGAAATCACAAATAATTTATGTTATAGTTCCTGAAAGACCATCATCCAATCAGTCTTATTTTTTTTGTATAGCTCCACTTACTGGGGCTGTAAAAAAAACTGAAACAAATATAGCCAGTTTGGGAAAATTATAAGATTTCCCAACCCCTTAATAGGCAGTCAAGCTGAGCTGAATTCTATATTTGAGAATTTAGGGCACCACTTTTAAGGGTGGCAGGTTGACTATTTAATGTCAAGCCAAGTAATGCCAGTGTGGTGATACTGTGATGTATCAAATGGACTAGTTGATTGGCTGGTACAGTATGCCTATTGCCAAAAGGCATATATGGTATTTCATTCTAAAGGGGAATTCCACCAAAAAATGATGTTTGACTTGAAAAGTAGCTATCCTCCTGATTAAAATGAGCTCTCAGCCAACTCTCTACCTGTAGTGAGAGCAGAGATATAGCCCCAAACTACTTTGCATGTACCAGGTACCTGCTTTACTGTGAACTACAACGGCCGGGTGCTTACAGTTTATGGGCGGTGTCAGACAAAGCCAGTCACTGGTTGCCACTCCCACTGAATACAGGGGCTGGGCATTACTACTGATGTTATGTTAGTCCTGAAGCAGTTCTTCGAGAGAGGTTACTTGCAGGCAAGTTAGCCACTACCGTTACAGTTCTACTGAAAAAAATACCACCACCATTAGCTGGAGTCTCCAGAAAAACAGGGGAACATACGGCCATTCATTTAGGAAAACACAGCCCTTCATTTATCTACTTTTGGTATAGTGAAAACATGTTAGCTAACATTAGCCTAGCCATGGTTAGGGTGCCTTACGCCAGTTCATGTTTGGGGATCCAAAAGAATGTGTCCAAAACACCCTTGTGCATGTGGTGTTCAAAATCAGGGTGTGTAACATTAGTCAGGCAGACTCTTTCCTCTTCATCTGTTTCTTGTTCCACAGATGACAAATGAAACTGCCCGGGCCCACTCATCGCAGCAAACATTTCAATTGGCATTGCGGTACAGTTTCCACACGTAGGCTACACCACTCGTTTACCCAGCCGGTCGGTAGTGCGTTCAGCTCCGTATCTGGCCCTGCGTATTCGGGCTCAAAACAGAAGCCTTCCACCTCCGATTCAAGTAAAGTTTCTTGTGTCGTCATCCAGTGACTACAGCTCCCCGCCCCTCTCTCTGTGGTTGTGTCCGAATCAGAGTGAATTAGCAGTGAAAACCCGGAGATACACTACTCACAAAAAGTTAGGGATATTTGGCTTTCGGGTAAAATTTATGGAAAATGTAAGTTCACGCAACAGTGATATTATATGTATCATGAAAGTAGGGCATTTAAGTAGAAGCATGCAATGGTGATTTCCTCATCTCAAACAATTTATTGAAACAAAAGCCAACAACAGTGGTGGGTATACCACAACAAAAATGTCAATGTCTCAATAACTTGTCATGTGCCCTTGAGCATCAATTACAGCTTGACAACGACGTCTCATGCTGTTCACAAGTCGACTTATTGTCTGCTGAGGCATGGCATCCCACTCTTCTTGAAGGGCGGCCCTCAGGTCATTGAGGTTCTGGGGTACAGAGTTACAAGCCTCTACACGGTGAGTCAGCTGATCCCATAGGTTTTCTATGGGATTCAGGTCTGGAGAAAGTGCAGGCCACTCCATTTGAGGTACCCCAGTCTCCAGCAGCCTTTCCCTAATGATGCGACCTCGATGAGCTGGAGCATTGTCGTCCATGAAGATGAAATTAGGCCTGTGTTGTTCATGCAGGGGCACAATGACTGGATTAATGATGTTATTCAGGTAGTATGGGCTTGTCACTGTACCATTCACAAAGTGTAGGGCAGTTCTGTATTGACTAGACACACCTGCCCACACTGTAACACCGCCACCACCAAAGGGTCGTCTGGTGACAACAGTGGCTGATGCATAGCGCTCTCCTTGACGTCTCCAACATCGTTGGCGGCCATCATTTCTGCTCAACGTGAATCGACTTTCATCAGAGAACAGCACTGAGGCCCACTGGTCCCTCGTCCAGCGTAAATGCTCCCTGGCCCATGCAAGACGATGACGCCTGTGCCTGGTGGTGTGGTCAGGTACCCTTGCAGGTCGTCTAGCACGCAGACCACGCTGATGTAAACGGTTTCGAATGGTCTGACGTGACACTTGGGTGCCTCTCACCTCCCTTAAATGTGCCTGGAGTTGAGTGGCATTCATCATCCGGTTCCGCAGGGCACTGTTCACAATGAAGCGGTCATCAGTGTGGGATGTGGCCAAAGGACGTCCACTTCTATGCCTTTCTGTGACTCTTCCAGTCTCTCTGTATCTCTGTTGCAACCTGCTGATGACACTCTGTGACACTCTAAGCTCAGTGGCCACTTCCCTCTGAGAACATCCTGTTTGAAGCCTCGCAATGGCGAGGTACTGTTGATCAATTGTTTGGTGTCGTCTTGGTCTCATGATGTCAAAATGTGAACAGCATGATGAAGAGGACTGTTTAAATACCAATTCTAATTGAACCAGGAAATTTATTGGTCGATTCATGGATCAAACACCTGTTGTGAATTTTGCCGTTCAGCTCCTTGTTAGAGAACAGCAAGTTGTGCAAAAAGTACTGAAACATTGAATAGTTGGACATGTGCATTCAAAAGTTTAGAGAAGGTCAAATTAATTTCACCTGTAAAGGTTATAGTGCATTTTAGGTTCATCCTGAAATTTCACCCGAAAGCCGAATATCCCTAACTTTTTGTGAGTAGTGTATTAAAAACAGTCAATTTTCCGAATTGTCATGTATTTAACAGCTTTTTTAAAAGGTATATTCATCTGTCATAAGTTATTAAGTAGGCAGGTGAGCTCATTCGTACCATAGGCCATAGAAAAATAGATTCGGACACGGCCTGTGAGTTTGGTCAACGCCTCTTTTGCTAGCATGGAAGGCCGGGGGGACATGTAACTTACGCCACTTTAGTTTTTCAAAAACGTATCACGCCAGAAATTGAATCAGAATATAATCCAGAATTTGATTTGGCCAGCCACAAAGAGAGACTTAATTAGTTGCGCCTTGATCTGTTAAATAAGGTTAATGTTGTTTTTCGGTGGAATTACCCTTTAAGAAGCCCTGATAATAGGGCCGTCCAGAAACAAAATATTTCAAAAGCTACAATAATTGTTCACCACAACTTTATCTTCAGAGTAGCTCAGTATTGCTAGAATTTGACTATTGCAACAGTAGAAGTTATCAGTGAAATGTATTCAATTTGTTCTGTTCTGATTTGAGTGGTAACCCTGTTTTTTCTACAATCTACAAATCCATTCACATGCTGAAACTGGTAGCAATGACACCTTCCATTGTAATTCTTCTAGTCATGTGAATTAGTGGTCAAACAGTTAGCACTTGTATACTGTGTGTTCAGTCACCAGCTTCTGACTGTCCAATGTGGGGCCTTCAGAAACAAATGTGAATCTATGTCTCGTGAAGTTGTCTCTTTTTCCTTCATTATTATTCCTTTCTGTTTGTCCCTTGTCATGTGATCTGAGTTAGACTCTTTTGTGGTGTTTGGAATCCTATTGTCATGTGGTTCACTTTTTTCTTTTAGCATTCAGGAAGACAACACTTCCCCATTTATGCTAAAAAAATCACAGCATTTACTGTGGAACATTTTTCTTGCTGAAGAAACTACTCAAAAATACAGTATAGATGTATGTTTGTTTTTTCTTTTGGCTGAAACAAGCTTAAGAACCACAAGATTGCAAACATCATAAAACGGTAAGGCTGTCAATGAGAGCAGATGCAGCAGTAGCTTTTGGTACTGCAAAGCAAATGTGAGCACAAGGTTTCAAGGTGATATGTGGATTATGTCTCTTGTATCGAAATTGATTGACAGGATAAAACATGTAATTGGTGAACAGCAAAGCCATAATGTGCAAGTAAATGAGAATAACATAATGCTTTAGGACTTTAATTCTTACATGTAATTCTTTAATTCTAATTATTTGAATAATTACCTCTTCTGTTTATCATTTCCTGTACTCAAATGAAGATAGAGGGGAAAGGGCTATGACTGTTTTTACTGGTGGAATGTATCAGCGTGTCTTAAAAGGCCTTTCTTTTTGCTGTCAGTTAGAATTTTTTTCAAAGGGAAATAATTACCCATAATCCTTATCATGCGATTATATGCAGTATTACAAAGTACACTAATGGCTTCTCTTTCTTTTGATTCAGGCCATGAACCTGGTAAGTGCTGGTTTTTGATTTTAGCAATCTGCTTCACCTGCTTGGCTGAGCCAATGAAACGCTACCGCTCTCCTGCACAGCAAGCTGCCAGTCTGAGCATGGCCCAATCACACCCTGCCCCAGCCCCAGGCTCTCTAATACCCTTGTCGCTGCTCCGCTTTTTCCCACATCCATGAAAGCTGTCAGGGATGTTACTTTTTTCTCATTATTAACCCAGACAAAGATCCACTCAGCGGTATCAAACAGTATAGCTTTTTGTGGGTTGGTCGTCTTTAGCGTAGCTGGTGGATTTTTGCAGGAACTGTAAACCTCGCTAAAATGCATTTTCTTGACAGCAACTTGCTAAAATGCAACAAGGCTTAATGCTATTTCTTTTTTAATATGTGATGTATTTTTGTTGTATATATCTATCCCTTTGAAAAGCAAAAATGATGTCCCCTTAAAGGCAATTTATCTTGAATAATGTATCTTATGCGCATGCCTGTAGTTAAATTGTTCAGACACAGCTTTCCAGTTGATCTCCAGGCAAGATGCAAGAGCGTGCTATAACAGTACATTTAGGTTGCTCATGTGAACAGGATGCAGGTAAATCATAAATTCATTGTAAAAATACTAGGCCAGGGTACGTAGACTGCAGATGTAACCTTCCAACTTCAGCTTTGCCTTCAAACCCTCTGCCTTCACCTGAAATTACACCTATATATGAGAGTTCTAGCATATGGAGATGGACACCATCTTAGGATTTCTGCTGAAGTGACACATATGAGTATTTTATGTGATGTGTGTGTGTGTATGTGTGTGTCTGTTACATCCCAAAAATCCACCTGTGTTGCAATAACCAGTGTACAGTAGTGGAGGTAACACGAAGCCACTAAAATATGAACCACAACCTCAAAGGAAAACCCATATCAAGTGATATAAAAGACAAAAAGCTTAATTAACATAAACACTTATGACAGCAACTACTTTCTAAACAAATATGACAGTTCGACAATATTTAGGCTACAGGAACACAGACTGCAAGCTCTCCCCAGGCCGCAAGTGTCCAAGTCCAGACCAACGTCGAGATGACAGGTCTTCTCCTCGTGGTCTAGCCTAAATTCAGCTTTGGTGTTATTAGGCAGCAATCAGTCCATTCGCTGGCTACCGGCTGAATCCTGCTCTTGCTACCGAGGTTAGTGGGTTAACTCAACGGTGATCTCTGAAGCTAGGCAGCGTCGCGAATGTCGTGGTGATCGCTAGCATCAGGTTGCTCGGACTCCCTGATGCAGACGGAGACAGGGTAAGCTCCTGCATCTTTCAAGCCCGCCGATCCGCGACGGTCCTCTGTGTCCCCAATTACGGGCGTCTTTTCATACACTGCGACGTCCACGTCTCCACGTACGTATCTCCTGAAGATGGTTACCGGGCAACAGCGTGCGTCTTCCCTCCAGCGTAGCTCGCAGGATCTGCGTACAGGACCGTGACGTCAGTATCTCCACCTGTACGGGAGACACAAACAAACACAGCAGCCCAAAGCCAAAAGGAAACACAAAGCAGGGGAGACAGAAAACAGGAACGTAACAGTGTCAAAATTATTGTACATTATGTATTTAGTACTTTGTGCTCACTCCCTTTGCCAAGATAACTGTACTGATTCTTCTCCTGTAATGTTTTAAGAGGTGGCAGAAACGCATAGTAATGGCTTTGAGACACTTCCTCCATACACAATCTGATCTGTTCTTGATCTGTTCGACAGTTGAAAAGTGTTTTTTTCTTTTCAATTGAGAGTATTCTTCGGTCGTACACTACAGTTGTCTTCCATGGTCTACCTTGTTGTTTGCCTATTGCTGACTTCACCAGTGCGTTCTTGCGTCTTAACGATGTATCAAACAGTTGCGTTTGACACGCCCAATGTTTCGACTTTGTCTCTGATGGATCTATTCCGATTTTTCAGCTTCGCGGTGGCCTGCTTTACTGGCACTGACACTTACTTATTCTTCATGTTAAGAGACGACAGCATTTCACGTAACACACCTAAAATCAACTCGGGACCTTTTTTAGCTTTCTCGTGTATGCACTAATGAAGCAAAGACACACAGCTGACCAAGAAACAGCTGAGCAGCCAATTGTCCCATTACTTTTGCTCATCTAAAATGGGGGACTGTATAAAAAGTCAATGTCCCAATACTTTTGTATTTAACTGTGTGTATATGTGTATGTATATATGTGTGTGTGTGTGTGTGTGTGTGTGTGTGTGTGTGTGTGTGTGTGTCAGTGAAGTCTTTGAAGTCCTTCATCACTGATTGAACACAGTGTGGTGACCAGGAATAGCTTGATGTAGACAGAATTGAATATTACGTTCTATACAGTGTTAGGTATGTTGCAGCGTGGACTACACTTGCTCATATCATTTTTATACAGAGTAAGTGTGTTTTAGTTGTCTCTATGTTAAGTGGTATTATGTTTTGTATTTACCAGTAGAAACTTAAATGGTTTGTTGTGAGTAACCAGTGTAAATGTGCAGTTTGAATGAGTCAAAGGCCCTTCTTTCACTAAAACCTGCTGTTGCTATGGGGATTTTTCCACTCTCTCAAATCCCATCTCATCAGGTTTAGCCCATTACAGAAACTACTCAGTGTCTGCAATGTTCAACATGCATTTTTTTTGATGTAGACAGAGCTATATGTCTTTGCCAAGGACCATTTTAATGTTGTTAAAGCGGTCTGTGAAATGGTTGCACGCATAACATGAATTATCCAGTAAATACTTACTTTTGTGGTTCTCTAGTTCACTTTGGAAGGAGATAACTTAGTAAACTGCACTGTAAAACAAAAAGTGTTTTTGCTTCAGCACACTTATTTATTCTGTATGTTTACTGTAGTTTTCTGTCAGTGTACATCCAGTGTAACAGCCTATCGAAGATCATCGTGAAAACCAAAGGGCGTACCCGTGAATCAGAAACGACCATGGCACAAAACCCATTTTAAGTTACTTACAACTTGGAAACCACTGGTGATTTTTGCTGCTCATCAGTGGAAACCTTTTTAGTGTAGGAATGAAAACACCTGCTCTGTTTTTCTCTCCTCTGTTTTCCATGGCTATCATTATTCTCTATGGGCTCTGCTGTACCTTTGTGTGTCATGTCCGCTTTTCTCTCAGCCTCTTTCCCTGTTGTGGTCATGATGTTGCTGTCATCTTTTCATGGCATGCACTGTATATATATATGTATATATATATATGCACTGCGTGTGCATTCATACTGTATACTGTAGCACACTGGCATGTTGGAGGCCTTGGTATGAATTTTGTGTTATGATTTTTTTTTTTATTAGCATGAATGGTGACAAAATTAAATGTTCTCTATGACATTTGCACATTCCATCGATCTGGAATATTAAAGCTGCAGTCGGCAAGATTATTTCGCTATATTATTTTGCAAAATTATTACATTTTTTCATTACATTCCAGCAGCTATCAATAAATTAAGTGTTCTGGGAAAGAATCCGGTTTCTGTGAGTGTCCTGGGCTCTGTATTAGGCTGTCAAAAAATCTCAACCCGGTCTTACAAAAACCAACCAATCAGGGCTAACGATGTAGCCACCAACCAGGGCAAATATCTCCAAGCAAAAGATCCTCCCTGTAGAATAAACTCCTCCCTGTCTGCCTGTCTCTGCGCGTGCACTGGAGCATCATTTGGTGGGAGGGGCTTAGGAGAGAGATAGGAGGGAGAAGAGCAAGGGGGAAGTCTTTTTGCCTTGTATATTTTCAAACTTGCCTACTGCAGCTTTAAATAGAACACAGTTATCCAGAGTGTAAATTTACCTCAGAATATCTTCTCAGGCAAGAGTATAACATTTTAAAGACAAGACCATTAAATTGGCTGTCGTTCAAATTAGTCAGGTAGTGAAGGAATTATGCTATTTGAGAAATTAAATCAATTAAATGATATAATCAATTAGCATGAAATTTCGGATAGTAAAGGGCTATAGGAACTGTTCACTATTAATTTACTATAGCCTTTAATACTATACAGTGCCCTTTTAGAGGCTCTGAAGGATGATGGTTGAACCCCCATGTGGAGTCCCCCTTTCTGTTTTTCTCTTCCTCTGCAGGATCAAGCCTCTAAAGACAAGGCCCTTCAGAACATGGCAGCTCTGTCGTCGGCTCAAATCGTGTCTGCCAGCGTGATGAAGAGCCAGCTGCCCCCTCTGCCCCAGCCTCCCTACCCACCACCAGCCAGGGTAAGCAGCACTGTACTATTATTATTATTATTATTATTATTATTAATAAATTGTTTTTGAGATATTTTTGCTTTATGTCAAGCAGTGATGTCTATGGCTCTTACCTTGTTTTACTCTGTCACATTTTATCCACAGTTTTGGCCAGGCCCTATACCAGGACAGCCTGGACCCTCTCAGGAGTGAGTATGTTATTTTTGGCTATAAACTGGGAAGTCGTGTCACAGTACACAGTCACAGCCCTGGAGAGTCTTCACTTCAGCACTTCATTCAAGTGCACAGGGAGACACTCACTTGACACAAGATCATCATCTAAAGAGACAGTCTCTCTGACCACATCTTATACTGTTTTCAGAAGGCGTTGAAGTGTTTGACAAGTTAGCAGGTGGCCGCAGGCAAAGCTTGTACCGTAGTGAGTCTGTGGGGGGGGGGGAAGCAAATTCCACGCTACCACTGCTGCTTCAGGTTGAAAATTGATTTAATTCAGGTCATGCCATGGCATTCTTATGGGATAGCTTTGTTCAAAGGAAATACCACAAGGCTAGTCTAACACGACACAAATTCTATAATCTGGCTAATGAAGGTATTATTACTTTGGTTTATTAAATATAATTCTGTAGTTGATGGTAGTTTTACAATTGCATAGATTTATTGTCCACTGCAGACCAAAATATATCCTTGTACTGTTGATACATTTGTCAGATTCACTCTTTATGCCTGTGGTGCAACTCAAACCTAGGTAAAGCTAAACTGAGCAGAAGTGAATTTGCTCCTAGCTGGTGCAGCTGAGTTATGCACTGTGCTGCTCACAGAGAAGAAAGAATCGCTTTGCCACCTTAAAGTGCAAGGTGTGACCAATTCACTCTACAGAAGTAAGATCAAAGGCAGTGGTGTAATCTCACAAATGTCCCTTTTCTTTTTCAGCATTAAACCATTTGCACAGAACCCATACCCCAGCTTAACAGGCCCAATTCCCACTCCCATATCAAGTGAGTACCAGTCAATGCTGTTCATTCCCATGCAGGTTTGAATCCAGAATAGAGTTTTACTATTGTATTCTTGAAAGTGCAATATTTAATCTGAAGTGTATTCATTGATAATGTGTGTACTTGGAGGCATTTGCTAGGCCAGGGATTCCCAAATTGTCAATTGGGTGAACTGGTGGGTTATCAGAGTGATTATGGAGGTGCACCAGTTAGATGCACTGCACTCGTTAGAGTTTGTATGGACTTGATTTTACCTAAGTTTAAAAACGTGCATTTTGCATATGAACATAACAACATACATTTTAAGCATCACACCTAGATCTACCTCATCAAATAGGCCCAAATATCGCAACAAAAATAAGTACACCGGAACCTCTCATGTGACGGGAGCAGGGAATAGCGAATAGCGAAGTAGTTGGGCTCTATAACAAAGGTGTTTGTAACTGAAATTAGATAATTAAACCATTCATAAAAAGATTTATTGAATAATGAATTAAACCGGTAAACCTTGGTTTAAGTTAATATAGTAATAATACAGTGTGACTTTTCATTGATTGTTTTTGCATCAGTGATGATCATAAGGAGCATAATAAGGAGCTAGGTAAGGTGTAATTGCAGATGCTACTTCTAGTTTTGCCGCCATCAAGTTGACTTGTCAGTCTATGAATGAGGTTCTACCGTACTCGAAAAGCGCACGCGTGTTCTTGAAATGTAATTGAAAAGTCACGGGGAATGTGAATGTGATTGTCGTCGCCCCCCCCCCCACGCGCGCCTGCCTGCAGCGTACGAGCCCCTGCCCACTCCGCTTCCCCCGGCCGCCACCGCGGTGCCCGTGTGGCAGGACCGCACCATCGCCTCCTCCAAGCTGCGCATGCTGGAGTACTCGGCCTTCATGGAGGTGCAGAGGGACCAGGACACGGTGAGAAGGAGCGCCGCCCCATGTGCAGGCCCACCCGCAGGCCTGGGGCCAGTACTGTATATTTGTATTCAGTTTCTATTGAATATTTAATTATTTTGTATCACAGCACGTCCTCAAATGCCAACATGTATAAATACCAGTAAGAACAGTAAGGACTTGTTGTAAGAACTGATTTTAACGTTCTGTAGTATGCATGGGCAAACGATAATTCATACTTGAATATGGGGGCTAAATGCTTGCTTAGTGTTGGTAACGTTAACCTTTCAGGTGTCCTTCAGTGCACTTGTTGTGAACACGCTCATCAACTCATCAATCTGAAAGAGCACTTTGTCAACTATCCAATAAAAAATGAAGAAAGAAAAGCTGTATAACGTCTTAACAAGTTCAATGGGTGTCAATTAGAATCAGAATCTGAATTTGAGCCTTTTTGGTCTCCTTTGCTGGAGAGGGTTTATGATTAAAGAATGCATTATGCTGTCTGTCTGAAGGTACTTTAACACATCAGTATTGGTTGTGACCTGCATCTCAAACTCCTCCTTCCCTCTCCCCCACTACAGTACAGCAAGCACCTGTTTGTTCACATCGGACAGACTAACCCCTCGTACAGCGACCCGCTCTTGGAGGCCGTGGACATACGACAGATCTACGACAAGTTCCCCGAGAAGAAGGGCGGTCTGAAGGAGCTGTATGAGAAAGGCCCGCAGAACGCCTTCTTCCTGGTCAAGTTCTGGGTGAGTCATCTGCCGTAGGGCCCTCGGGGAGGCGTGACGAATTCCCACCAAATCATCAGTACTACTCAAATCAAATAATTATTTTACAGCAGCGTCTTCCCCTCTACCTTTGATTTACACTCTGGATAGTAACCTGACTGTGAACTGACCATGCTTGCGCCCCCTACAGGCGGACCTGAACAGCAGCGGCATGCAGGATGGGCCTGGCTCTTTCTACGGTGTGAGCAGCCAGTATAGCAGCGCTGAAAACATGACCATCACTGTCTCTACAAAGGTCTGCTCCTTCGGCAAGCAGGTGGTCGAGAAGGTGGAGGTGAGGCCACATCCAATTTCCTCAGGGTGACAGATTGAAGCTGTCTTAAGTTTTTCCAAATTAATTAACACGAGAATTTCTAGAGACGCACTGATAGCATTTTTTCAGACCGAGTACGGGTGCTGAGTACCGAGTACTCAGGTTTGGGTACTTGCCAATACTGAGTACCGATAAGTACTTTTAATAATATTTAATTCTTCTGTTACCATAAAGTAAGTAATTTCAGTCCCAATTTCACAGATGGCACATGAAATGAACTCACAATGCTATAGTGGAATCACAAATGGAATCAATACGGAGGTGGACAGGCGCTTTATCTATTCAATTGAAAAATGGAAACAACAAACTTGCATAAATACAATAATGAGTGACTACATAAATTTACAATTACAACAAACTTGCATAAATACAGTGAGTGACTTTCCAAAGGGGACACAATTATTTTTATCTATGCCTTTGCTTTCTTTTAAAATGTGCTTTTAAAGGCACAAGTTCCGAAAAAGTGGTGAGATTAGGTGCAGCTACGCTATAATTTTATTATATGCTATGCAACTAGCTATATTGACTGAGGTAGCATTTAGCCGGTTTCTAGGTGAGCTAAATAATGTTTGTTAATGTTAAGACATTTAGCCAACTAAATAAAAAAAATAGCTTCAGCTTCTGAAGTCACTTTGTGAACTTTGTAAATGTTAATTACAATACGACGTAGTCAACTAGCTCTTACACCTTCTCCTCGTTGTCTTTATTGTCGACTCCAGAGATTGACAGATTATCAGTCACCTCACAAACCAAGCGCTCCCACCTCAGGAAAATACGCGTCTGTTTTAAGACACAGGCAGAAGGGTGCATGACGTTCGTTTTGTCCATCACGTGCAGCGACGATGCATAGGTCTATGTCCAGGATGTCTGGTTTATAGGCAGGGATACCCAAAAAGCGTGCATCATCAGGTGTGCAGTGACGCAAACAGTTATGAATGCTTTCAGTCTGCCGTGCTTTTATTGTCTTTATATCAAAGTACTTCCAAACCGCTGGCATTTTTTCCTCTCTCTATTTTTTCTTTTTGGCAGCAACTCGACAGTAGCTACATGACATTGTCAGCATCGGGTCTGGGTCTCGGAGCATTTTTATGAGCACGAGTAGAGTATATGAGCACAGTAGGCGTACCGGACCCGAAACCGGTATCGGTGCATCCCTTATAATTTTCTTTGTTGTACCCGAAGGTCCATTTATTTTAATTTCAGTGCGCAAATAAATCTAATGCGGAGCAGTGGTCTTATAGGAGTCTTGAACATTCTCACGCTTGATACCTAAATATGCATCAGAGGTACTGACGTTATTCTCATCCACAAAATAAACCATAAATGATATAATGATTGACAGAAAGGGGTACTGGGTACGAGTAGCACTTTTCACATTTCCAACGCGTGTTAGTTCCGGTTTACTAGCACAATGTAAAGCCAAATTCCTATCAGCATGTGCACGGCTTTAACGGGTTAAATCTGACTGGAATTCTGTGTGTCGCTGACTTTGCGTGGCCTGTCCCTTTCCAGACGGAGTACGCCCGCATGGAGGGTGGCCGGTGCGTGTATCGGATCCACCGCTCTCCAATGTGCGAGTACATGATCAACTTCATCCATAAGCTCAAGCACCTGCCCGAGAAGTACATGATGAACAGTGTTCTAGAGAACTTCACCATCCTGCAGGTAATCAGCCGACTGAAGCCGGCTCAAGCCGGCTCAGAGTCTCCTGTCATAGTTCTGAGAGCAGATGGCTGGCTATAGCACTGCCCGGGCCGGTTTCCTCTCTCATAGCGCAATAAACGGATCTTGCGGTCGATCGTGCGCCTGCGGCCTGCCTGTGCAAGTTGCATAAGTCGGATCAGCGTTGTATCCAGCTAAATTGACTGGTGGTTTGCTGAGTGCAAAGAATTAGAAATATCTGGCTGCATGCCTTTCTCTAATGTGGTCACTCAAAAATTGACTTTACAGCAATTGGGACACAGTTACGATCTCGCTTTCTAAATTGGAGAATGAATGGAGATAAAATATCTGTTTTTAAAATACTTAATAAAAATAAAGATTTATTTGTTGTCTTTGTTTTAAGTTGGGCCTCGCTGATTGCTTTCTCTCTCTGCTCTGTTTCCGCCTCAGGTTGTGACGAACAGGGACACCCAGGAGACCTTGCTGTGCATAGCATTTGTTTTTGAGGTGTCAACAAGCGAACACGGGGCACAGTACCACGTCTACCGGCTCGTCAAGGACTGAGGGTCTTGTGGGGAAGCGCTAGTTTGCCGGGCAACTGAAAACCAGACTGCCCAATTGAAAAATCTGTAAAACCAAAAAAAAAACATACATAAGAATACACACACACACACACACACACATGAAAGCAACTGCTCAACAAAACAGACAGAAATATGTATATTTTATAGCACAGTGGGTATTTTCTACTATCATTACTAATTTTGTAAAATAGGAATTGTATGAAGTTTAAACAAACAAAAAATGAAACAAAAACTAAAAACTATGCACTACTTTGTGTAAGGGCAATTTTTTATATATATATATATTTAAATATGTTTAAAAAACAAAGCAGGTTACATCAGTCATGTTCCTTAAAATATATGTTTTCAGGGATGATGTTAATCTTTTTTCTGTATCGTGGGAATGAGGAAGTTTCATATAGTGTGTTGGCGTTTCCAAGGATTTCCTGTAGGAAGTCTCTCTCTGGGCCTCGTCACATGGGAAGGTTTCAGGAAGAGAAGGTACATCGGCAATGGCCGTGAGTGAAGAAAGACAACGGAACAGGGAATATTGGATACATTGTTAGTATTCAGCACGGAAGTGCAGAAGGACAGAAAATCTAAACAAGCTACAAAGTGGTATTGATACATTAAACACATCATGCCAGGTACCCTTTCTAAAGACGAGCTACAAAGGAGATCAACGTGGAGTGCCTTTTTAAAAGCGGATCACTACCTCTTGTCTTGGATAAAGAGAAACCGAGAGAAGAGCAGCCATGGCTTGAAACCAGAGGACTTATTTTGGCGTTATGGAGTTTCGGAAGCACACTTTTTTTGGCACATGTTGAAATTGGGGACAAAATAAGAAAAGACTAAAGAACTTGTGAATTTATTGCTTTTCCGTACGATGCAAAGCCAAAGGTTCCCTTTGGCATTCGGCCTTTCTCTTTACCGGGGTAGTCGGCTATTTAACTGTACCAAAATGTTGTTTGATTTTGGTTTTTTTTTGTATCTTTGCTTGGTTTTCTTAACTAACTCAAAGCAAATAAGAGTCGGGGCTGAGAATTTCTACCTCCTGGTGCTTTGTGATTATTGCAAGTTTTTTTTTTAATTATACAAGCCTTAAAAGAAGAGGTGTTTGGAAAGCCAGGACACAGTGCCAGGCCCGGCCTAGTCATCAACAGAAAGACTCCCAGCACTTAACAGATCCTTTATGCCCCTGACACAGATGTGATAGCTTTGTGTAGACACCGTTGCTTTGCTAATCTCCCTGATGGGAGCTTTGGGCTTTAGGAGAAAGTACTGTGAAGTTGAATCCAGGGTAAAGTAAAAAAATAAAAAGATTTTTTTTTTTTGTTATTTTGTAAGCCACCTTTATACAAAATCAGTGGTTGACATTATAGTTTGTGATAGGAGGATCTGTTACATTAAAATAGTCTGGACATTTTTTTTGCCATCACACACTCCAGTCACAAACAGTGCAACCACTACAGCTTTTTTGTTGTTCAATTGGATGGATTTAAAGCAAAAGAAAGTTTTTAATTTTATTAATTTGTATGTCATTTTGAATTGTCAGGGTACAAAATACAAAATACGCTGTTGTCATGATATGTTGGTAGGTTTGAGGAAAAGGGGACTGTCAGTAACTTCTTCAAGTTCAATCTAAAGATTACCACTGCCTTGCAAGAAACCCCAGTTCAACTGTTCCATCAGAGAGCAGGATGCATGAGAACACATTTTGCTTTAAAGTTGGGTCTTTCTTGCCCTCCTGCCATAGGGGGAAACAATGAACATTAATGAGCATTGTTGGTTCCAGTATTCGGCTCTCTGCCCGACACCCTTTTTCCTAATCTTGATGGTGGGAGGGGGGGGGGGGGGGGGGGGTGGAAGCATAAAAAATAATAAAAATTAGCTGGTGATTGGCAAGCATACCAAAGCAGGAGGCTTAAGAAAAATATCTGGTTCATCGGAAGGTGCGTGTTTGCAGCAGGCAGTTCAGTCACAGATTTGTCAACCAAGCTTTTCCTTCCTTCCTTTTTTGCTGCAGCCCCCCATGTTGCCAAGTAGCAGCAGGAAATGGTGACTGGTTGTTGCACGTGAACTGATTGTCACAAGTTACAAACTGTAAGATGTGGTCTCTGCTGTGCTGTGTAGTGACAGTGGCACATTAACCCATAAGGCCGGGCTTTTCATGTGGGAAGAAACCTACACTTCCCTGAATGTTTTGAAGCGAATAGCGACGAGAGAATTTGATTCTGGTAAGACTACGGCACTCTGTCACAGGGGCCTGGAAATACACTGAATTGTGTCTGTGAAAAGTGCTTCATCTGACCTTGAATGACCTTGTGGCTCATTGAAGCAGTGCCTTTCTCCTGTCTCTTTTATTTGACCTTTAAAAAAAAACACTCATCTTTTTTGACTTTCAATAGGAGCAAGTGCATCTATTGAGTATTGTGTGTGTGTTGATATTGAGTAATTAGGTATGTGTAATGTATTTTAAGCTGAGAGGCAGCGGGGTGAGTTGGTTTGTTGCCCCCCACCCCCATTTTTTATTTTTTATTCTTTTAGGTGGTACATTCAGGCCTTGGTTCATTGCATTGCATTCTTGTATATTCTGTTGTCTACAATGTGAGGGGTTGTATCATATAATCCGTGTATCATGTATAATCTACCAATAAAAAACGCATGGTGCCTCAGGAGCCACTTTTCTTCTGAAAACTCACTAAACACGTCTGTCGAGGGTGTCTTCCTTCTACTCTTTGGTAATAGTGATGCGTTGGTCAAGAGCAGTGTTGCCAAATGCTTGTGAAAGTCTCCCAACAATATTTCTCAAAATGGTGCGTCTTCAGTTGACTCCTATGCATGTTTGTTGTCAGGTGCTTGTTCTTTTTCTGCACAGTATTTATTGTCATTTTCTCCAAAACTATTCCTCACAGTTCCGGAGACAGTCTTGTTCATGGTGTGCTTGTTTTCCATGCTGAGGTAACGAAGATCCAGTGATACAGTTTCTGCTATTATGCATACTGGGTGACGATTAAGCACATTTCCACACTACTGTTTATGGATTTTCTCTTTTTAGACATTGGTTCTAGCAGACACAATCAGGCTTAGAAGTGTGTATGCAATTTAAAATCTTTTAGGGAACAGTTTGTATAATCTAGATGTTCATCTGAATGTTTTGGTGGAAAAAGCATAATTGGCGGTGAGTGGAAGGTAAGATGAAGAATAAATCTATGAGATTGTCCTGTATCATGTCATTAAGGTAGAACTCAAATGGTGCGTGAAAAAAATTTAATGTGCTTGTATACTTGACAATGAAGGCACAATGCATTTTTTTAATGAAAGTCTGATGCACCTTTAATGTGAAAATCAACAAGAAAAATGTAATCTTGCACTATGTACTTTATCTAGGCTACTTGAGCTTTACAACGGGTTGTGAAATCAAAATAGCTATTTAGTTGGTGTTCATTAGCCATTTTCCCTTCTCAGAATTCACCTCCCTTGTTATTTCAAGCCATCATTTATGCCTTTAAATGTCTGATCTGATCTCACAACATCAAGCTACATGAATGCATGTTTTTGGCCCAATTAACTGCCCTAATTTAAGAAGCACTCTCCATTGTACCTGCGTCTTTTCATAAATGCATGGCATTGGAATATTCCATGAACGCAAGAGACACCAGCAATATGCAGTCATTTCACATTTACAATAACTGGGTGTCAATTTGATGAGCGGACTAATCAATGCAGATCAAAGGTTGGAATGCTAGCGCAAACATGCCCTTCAGGGAAATTAGTTTGCCAACACCTGGTCAGGCTGTATTACACAATAACTACTCATAATTAGCTTAAGTTATTAAACAAATTTAATAACTTAAATTATAATGAATAACTTAAATGAGAATATTTTGGATGCAGAGTTCAACTAAAGTTGCTAAACACCATCTGGGCTGCCTTTTAGTTAGCTTTAAATGCATTGAGTATTTAGAGATTCACAAATTATATCCTGCAAATAACCTTGAAAAACCTTGAATAATTAATCTGAAAGTAATAATTGAGAGGAATTGCTGCAATCAAATGGTAGCAGAGTTTGAGATTTGACTATTTTCGCTTGTTTATTAAAATACTTTTTTTATTATTTTGCCTCGATCTGAGATACTGGATTACTGTGATTTTACAATGGCTTGTACAAGTGATCAGGAAAAATGACTCGATAACATTACTGGGTCATTCCATGTCAAATCAACCAGTTTTCTGAAAAGTTCCTGTATGACCCTCTCAGATTTTGATGAAACTCCATCATAATAATCCATGGTGTGAAAAATGAACACACACAAAAAATTTGCCTCATACGACATGTCGTTTCCGAGATATGGCCTCCTGAAATTTGCTCAAAACCTCCGTCTTTCGGGCTCGCGAGTCGTGAAAACGCGCAAATGTGATTTTTTCCGACTTTGGAAGCTTATAACTTGGGATTGAAGCTCATAAACTGAAATTTGTTTGACGAGTAGATCTAATATATCTGTTTAACTGGTGTAAATTTCAGAAAACGTTTTAACTGTCCACATGGTGATCCATTGACAAGACGAACGGGTTGTGTTTTTGACTTTTTTTCACCTGGACCCAACTTTGGATGGATGTCATTCCTTTACAAATGAATTGATTAGCCTGTACTTGCTTGTGACCATAGACATACATCTATAGATAATACATCTGTGATATGGGATGTATATGTCCACTCGTATGGGCACAGGGTGACCTCGGAAATCACCAAAAACATGTGCAACTGAACAAAGTGGCTATTTTGGGTGCATATAACTTGAAAAGGGAAGGTGGTACAAGTAATATGAGGCCAGGTTCGTGCAATACAGAAGAAAGTAAGGATAGTTAGGATACCAAGTTTCAGCTTTATAGCTGTTACCAATCACAAGTTATAAGCTTCCAAAGTCGGAAAAAAAATCACATTTGCATGTTTTCATGACTCGCGAGCGCAAAAGATGGAGGTTTTGAGCAAATTTCAGGAGGCCATATCTCGGAAACGACATGTCAAATGAGGCTAATGTTTTGTGTGTTCATTTTTCATACAATGGATTATTATGATGGAGTTTCATCAAAATCTGAGAGGGTCATACAGGGACCACTGGTTGATTTGACACGGAATGACCCTACTGCCTTTCCTGGACTTTGGATGCTCTCTTTCGATGTGTGTGTCTCTATGTCTGTGTGCATGCGTATCAGTGTATACACACAGGCAGTGGCCAAAAAGGTGCAAATGCCTATCTGAAATGGAAAACATGGCTCAGACATCATTACTGAATCACCTGTACATGCTCCATTAGGGTTAGGGCTGGTGACTGAGGAGGCCATGCCCATGGCATATAGATGACATCATTTTAATTTAATTTCATCAAACCAGCGGGTGACCGCGCATGCTCTGTACCTAGTGGCATTGTCTACCTGCATGGATGACACCCGGCAGCAAAGAATCATCCAGAATCATTAAGTGATTTTCATTGACCTTGCCTTCTGTTGGGATGAGTGCACCCAAATCATGCCAGGAAAATGCATCCCACAACAAAAAAAAAAACCTTCAGCCACTCGTCACTCCTGTTGCCCTGTTTTATGTGGTTAATGCAATGAGGAAGTTAATTCTGTACTTACACAATTCTAATCACTTGCTATCATTAACAGCATAGTACTTTGCTGCAATGTATTAATGTTTTTTAAAATAAATTTCACCAAATTCCATTTCAGTTCTGCCCTCATCATGGATTTTCACATGGTCGCAACCCGCTTGCTTAAAGGGACAGTTCACGTTCTGTGTTTTTGCATATTATTTCAGTTTTAGTGTTTTTTTGTTTTGTTTGTTTGTTTGTTTTTTGATTGACCAAGACAGGTTTTGTGTGTGATGAAGGATATTGATATTTACAAGTTTCTGATTACCTGCTGGCTGGGGAAATTGGGGTTCTGTGGTCTAAAGCAAGAAAATAGAGTTCTAGTAACTCAAAAAGAGCCTGTATAGCAGCATTACGCCTACAGGGGTTGTGTGTGTATGATCTGATTATTTGTTTTAATTATGTGTACTTTAGTTTTATTTATTTATCTTTATTCTGCAATGTCATCCCCATCCCCCCTCCCAAAATGCCCTATAAGCAAAAGTGTAAAATCCAGGTTCAGAAAGTAAAAATCCTCCCCAGTATTTTGTTACAATCTCCAGGATTAGCACAATTCTTCAGCCAGGATGTAGAACTAATTAGTGCAATCAGCTGGCTGAGTTCATGGGTGGAGTGGAAGAAACACATTGCAGGGCTTTTACTTTCTGACCCCTGGATTTTACACCTCTGCCTATAAGGTACCTGCACATTAACGCCAATGACTACATTACCCAAGATGGCTTGTAATTTGAATGGCGCGGGCATACATGGGATAAGAAGTTTTATTTCCCTTCGGTATTTTTCCGCAGTAGCCTATAGACTGCAAATACCGAAATGCTGAGCGCGTGGTTTTGGACCGAAGATCGCTGCGTCGCTTCCCCAGCTCAGTGTATCTGCTCTGTAAACGAAGAAGCATGCTGCGCTTTTTTCAGTAGCATTAATGAAGCCATATGAGGATAAAACGGTACCGGAAGGACTCCTCTCTGGGCAACTGCTGAACAAAGAGGTGAAAGACCCCTGCCAATGAATAACGCATCATTTCACTCATTAGCCTAGGCTAACTAACTAAGTTAGCTGGCTAGGTAGCTGCACTGGTTGAAGCCGGGTACGTTCTAATGGGTAGGCTAGATGACATTGATTTAGATGACCGTAGCTGGCCATACGATTTTCACAGTTATAACCATTACGTTGTCAGGTAAATCGGCGTTGTAACAAATGTTACATTGTAACGTAGCTACTTATTTACTGCTTGTTGTCAATAGCCCGTTCCTGCAGTGCCAGCGAGACAGCTATCTGATATTTGCTAAAAAAAAATGCAGTGAGGTTGTCTGCGCTAGCTATCCAAAATGTTTTGCGTATCTTACACTTGTGTTCTTGTTCATGCGCATTTTTAAACTATGCAGCATGGCTGCGGGCTATATTGTGGTTTAACTAGTTCGCCCGCTAATCGCAGTTACATTGCAACGGTACTACCGTTTACTGGAGTGTATGCCGAGCCCTGCAGTAGCCACCGGCGGACACAATGTAGCCTAATGTCGCAGCAGTAACGTCAAAGTACAGTGGGCTACAGTAAGCTGATAAAGTTGTTGCTGCTGCTACCTTTAAAATAAACTTAATCACATTTGAGCTGGATGTAACGTAATTATAGAATGATGCAGAAAATGCTAGCCTATAAAAGACTCCTTCCAACTGTCGCTAATTGTTTAACGCGGCGTTTATTTTTCATTTTACAGTTTACGCTTAAATTACAAAGTCAACAAAGCCGGACGCCTAACCTAGGCTAGGCTATAGCTAGACGTTTAGACTACCTGTTCGAAGAGTTGTATTAATACGCAATTTTTTTTATTAAGCTAATTGTTTCGTCAAAGCATCGCCTCTGCAACGTTGCACCAAAAATATAGTTTTTAGACTAACGTTAACTAGCCTATACAGCCTTTTGTTGTCTTGTCATAGCTAACGTATGTGTAATTTATGTATTAAGTGCTCAGCCTAAGCCTTCAAGTAGGCTACACAGACGTATTACATTGCTAGCCCGAAATTGCATACTGTTCACACAAAGAAACCTTATCCTCCGGTGCAGACGTAGCGAGTTACTTGGTCGATTACTTATTTATGAGTGGAAAATATCCAATAAAACACCTGCAAAAACAACTTTATTTAAAATACAAAGTCAATTTATTCCATTAAATAAATTGTTCAATTGTGTGAAAAGAAGCTTTTTCATAGCAACGCATTTCTATTCTAACAGACCAGGCAAAGATAAAACTGTGTTTTTCAAGTAACTTTTTTATGAATGGATTAGGCTATAGCCGACTAAGTTATTAGTTTTGACAGATAATAACCGTGTGTGTGTAAAAAGTTGCCAAACTATTAAGGTTGCAGTAATTGCGTTCTGTTCGGGTGACAGGCAGTGGGTGTTTTTTTTTTTTTGGACCACTGCCGTTTACGACTAGCTATATCCACTCCGACTGCGATGGAGAGCACCAAGGAGCCAGTGTGTCGGCAGTCTTCATTGTCCGGGCATGGTTTAATGATTTATAAATAGCGGTACGGGGGAGTGCCAAAAGCGCACCTTTATGGATTAACTACACAGCCCAGTTTCTGACGCTCCTATGGAAACATTGAAGCCATAAAAGTTGTGTAAGTCGCTCTGGATAAGAGCGTCTGCTAAATGCCTGTAATGTAATGTAATGTAATATTTATCTCGGCATATAGGCTAACTTGTAACCCAAATGTATATGCTATGTCTTACTGTGTGCGGCACCAGGGTAGCATACAGATAGGCTATTGTTGCTGAATCCAAATGTCAGCACTCCAGACTGAAGGCCAATTCATAGTCGCCAAAAAAAAAGTATGCGTAGCCTACTGACGTCGGCAGGGTCTAAATGACATCATAGTGGACCCTGAGCGGACATCCGCATAGGCAGTCCGCGCAGCAGTAGTTTTTTGTGTCAGCGCAGACCTCTGCACGGACCTATCATCCTACAAGCGTAAGCTCTGCATACTGCAATCTTCTTCCACGAAGGACGCCATTGTTCGCAATTTTCGTGCAAAAATTATGGGGAATGTAGTCTACAAAGGGGAGTTGGTATGCTCGACTATGAAAAGCAAAAGTGTGTGCTCCCGGTTTTAAACACTCTAGGTGGTTACATAGTGTTTAAAACAGGGAGCAGACATGTACACGGACGGACAGTCCACCGAATTGTCCGCAGACATTTGCATACCAACCCCCGTTTTGTAGACTACGTTTCCCATCATTTTTGCGCGCAAATTGCAATCAACCCAATCAACCATGGCATCCATTATGGAAGAAGATTACGGTACGCAGAAGGTATACTAAAAGGTATATTTAAAAAAATGCCTGTAATGTATACTTGTAGGCAAAACAACAGGTGTGCACAAAAATGACTGCTGCGCGGACTGTCTAGGTGGACGTCCACTCAGGGTCCGTTTTTGGTCTGCTATGATGTCATTTAGGTCCGTACGTTTTTTGGTCACTATAGGCTAATTCCTAGGGACGTCCGCAGGGTCCATGCAGACCTAAATTGCATCATAGCAGACCCAAAACGGACCCTGCGCAGACGTCCGCCTAGGCAGTCCGCGCAGCAGTCTTTTTTTTTTTTTTGTGTCAACGCAGACCTTTCCGCACGCACCTGTCCTTTCACCTCCACGCATACCTTCAGCGTGAAGGATGCCATTGTTGTTTGCAATTTGCGCACAAAAATTATGGGAAATGTAATCTAGAAAGGGGGCTGGTACATTCGACCATGATTGGCAAAAGTCCATGGACAGTCTGGCGGACTGTCCGTCCAAGTATGCGTCTGTCTTTAAACACTCTGAAACCACCTTATGAATTGGCCTTCTGTAACCACCCTGAGCCTACTGTGACGTTGACTGAAGTGCTCAGCGTCATTACGTCGAGTCTGCAAGGGCACAGGGCTGCGAGGGTATGAAATGGCGGAATCCCAAACTGAGCCCTCGTGGACTGTGGACTTGCAGACTTTTATGCCGTATTTCCTGGGGCAGGTACGTCTGCATTGATGTGAACTTGCAAAAAGGGCGGGTAGAGTCATCATAAGAAAAAAAAAGTCATCATAAGAGCACTTTCCAAAAATTGTTTTCACAATGGGTCAGCCCTAAGCACTCATGGAGTTGAGAACACGCCTTTGAGTCTGCGAGTCCAGAGAATAGGATTCAGCCTTAGTCTCTTTTACTTCTTCTTTCTGCTTAAATATCTATTCTGTCCTTACATATACAAGTATGTAAAAAAAAATTCATAAGAGGGTATAAAATGCGCTAAGTAGAGGAGAGTTAAGACCGCATGCCCGTAAAAAGGTGATCGTATTCTTCTCTCAGTTTGATGAAATCCAGCGTTTGCTTGCCTGACCCTGCAGATTGCAACATACAAATCCCCTATCAAGAAATGATGATGCATTGTGCAATATCAAGCCTCACTACATCAACACACGTACATTTAAAATAAAAAATAAATACATCTGCTAATAAGTATATATTTAGCCTATGAATTGTGTATTACTTGCATTGGAAGACCTTCTTTGGTTGCTTTTCCACTGTGCTTTTGTTATTGTTATTTTCTTTTTTTGGTATTGCTTACTTGACATCTTTTATATCCTCACATCCTTCTTGCTATGAAGTTTGGGTTATCCCACTGGCAAAGTCTGGACTGCATTTGGGTTATCCCACTGGCAAAGTCTGGACTGTATTTTTTTTCATAGGTTGACTTTGGAAGGTTCATAAATAATTCATAGATACCTACCTTAGCTTATCTTGAGTGATAATAAAAACCCACCAGCTGGTCTCATAAAAACACTATTGCTGGTATTTGTGGCACCTTTAGTGAAGATGAAAAACCTCACTCAAAAATGCAAGCACAAAAACGTGTGGGCTAGGGATATGTCATTCAATTCTTAACCCCCCCCCCCCATCTCTCAACATGCACTCATGAATTATTCATGACCTTCCAAACTCATCCTATGATCCTTGACGGAACAAACGGAGGATGCAATATTTTTTTTGTGGGGCATTGCATTGTGGAAGCTTGCATTTTCTATCTTTGGTGGGGGGGAAGAAAAATAAGGGTTCGAGGGAATATAATTCCCTTTCATAAATTGGAACCAAACACCACTTTGTGTGGCTGCCATATTTCCTCCTGGCATTTTGGGAAGGTAACGTCAGGATGAATGCATAAAGCTCGGATTAGCCCTGGTAAAGTCCGCTCCCTAGCGGACTTTCTGGAAGTCTGCATGAAAGCCCACATGATCCCCCTTGTGGATTTGATGAATAGAATTGGGCAGCCTTACCCGCTCTGGACTTCGTGGGAATGCACCCGTTAAGTCCACCAGCCTGCAAGTGCGGGCAAGACCGGACATTTGGATTCAGCATATGTTTCAGAAAAATAACAGATGTGGGTTCTTGTTTGACTTTTGCTTTTTGCATCCACCAGTGAGTGAATGGACTTATGATGGTCTATCCTCCGGTCCAGTGTGCTCCCAGCCAGGTGCACAAAGTTCTGACAAGACAGTCAAAAAAGTGCCGTGATCGCGTAGTGACGGTTGCATTATAATAGAACTGCATTGTGGACTAAGTGAGTCCACGTGCAGTTGAAGCTTGTTCAGACTTTTTTTTGTGGTACTTTTAATTCTGCTTTTTTAACAGTGTATGCGTGTTGGTTGTTTTTATGCAATCCTGGTGGCACAGGGGCGCCGGGCTTCCGCCTAAGCTGCTTCTGTGAATCGAGGGGATTAAGAAGTCGTGCCTTCCTGTGCCTCTGTTGTACCGTTTTTTCATTTCCGTTTCTCTGCAGCGATCGCTTTGAGTTCTGTCAGCAGTCTCTGTGTTGAGGGAGAGGGCCAGAAGAGGCAGGGAGACTGACGGCTGGCAACAAGAACTGTATCCTCACCGGCGCCACCATCGCTACGTAAGCTAGGCCCACTATCATCTGTCAACATGTCCGTCGGTCAGCCTGTCAAGTTGCGCATTTTCTCCCTCAACTGTTGGTGAGTTCAGTTATTGGTCCATGCCGTTTGGCAGGGGCACGAGTTTGATATGTCTTTGATGTCTTTGTAGTAGGTTTGGGTAGATTTGCCAGCCGATTCTAGTCAACAAAAACCATCAAGTTTGTTTTAAAGGAAGCGCCTGTCTGTTTATTTAGGTCTATATGCTGCCGGAATCACTTATCAGTTGTGATAACATTGTTTCCCTGAAATGATTTGTGTAAACACATTTTATAGTGTATGACTGGTTAATTTGCTTATAAACCTATATAGATATTAATTTAGAAATTGGGTGTCAGTATCCCTTGAATTCAGACCCACAGATTTTGAGGAGAGGGCAGGATTGAGCTAGAGTAGATGATTAGTTGTAGCAGCATCAGTATTGGTGATTTTATTTTACTCTTCTACCAGAACTAACTGTTTCACAACCTCCTGCCACTAAACAGGAAATTACTAAAACTGTCTCAGCTCTCTGCAAATGGGAAGTTTTTAAAAGTGTAGCAAAGTTTTTTTATCATTGTATATACAGTCAGGTCCATAGGTATTTGGACAGTGACACAATATTTGTTGTTTTGGCTCTGTACATTGCATTTGAAATGGAACAGTGACTATGAGGTTAAAGTGCGGACTTTCAGCTTAGATTTCAGGGTTTTACGTCCATATCGGGTGAACGGTGTAGCAATTGTAGCCATTTCTATACATAGTCCCCCCCATTTTAGAGGCCCAAAAGTAATTGGACAAATTAACATACATTTTAATAGTTATCATATTTAATATTTGGTTGCATATCATTTGCATGTCATGACTTCCTGATGCCTGTGACCCAACACCATCAAAAACTCCTGATATCTTATTTTCAGGTACTCTTACAAGCGATACTATAACGTCTCTGCATTTGAATGGATCCCTATGGGAATTGGGGGGTGGGACTAGATTAAGCAGTAAATTACACTGGAACAGTATGGAACAAATGGTTGGCTAAATGTATCAAACAAGGTTCTGATGTATCAAACAAGCCTTAAACCATCACTCTGCTGCCAGAAATACAGTAGATATGGATGGATAACTTGAAGGGTTTCTTCTCCTGACTTATTTTTCCATAGAGTTCAATAGGAAAATTTGTCAGGAGAAACAACCCTTAAAGTGATCCATCCATATCTACTGCATATCTGGCAGCAGAGTGATGGTTTGAGGCTAGTTTGATACCTCAGACCCTTGATGACTTACAGACATGAGCTAGCCATGTGTTTCATACTATTCCAGTGTAATTTACAGCTTAATCTAGTCCCACCCCCCAATTCCCACAGGGATCCATTCAAATGCAGAGAGATTATAGTATCGCTTGTAAGAGTACCTGAAAATAAGATATTGTTGAGCAGAGGAATTTCTCTCCTTATAATGACCAAGCACAACCAGGTAGATCCAAGAAGAAAGGGATTTATTTTTCTGCAGAAAGAGTCCAGTACTTGCACACACAAGGTGGTCAAGCATGAACTGAAGAGACGGAGGCAGTCTCCGCCATATTTAATCAAACTAATACATAGATTATCTTACTTCTGATTGGTGCATAGTTAATACATGGGCATAGAGTGGAATATAACAACATACATAGTAAAATATACAAAGTCAATGATTGGTTAGATCATGCATATTGAATGAGCGCACAGTGACCCCTAGCCCTTAACGTCACACAGTTTTCAATATCTATTTGGTCTTTGAGAGTCGTCTTGTTTTCAGGAGTGTCTCTTCTGGCTCTCTAGCGATAAGATGGCCTTGCGCCTGGGATGTAAGTGGGTCAGAGGCCACAGGCCTGCAGTACAGAGGAGACAGACAAGAAGAATTGAGAGGGAGAGGGAGAGGGAGAGGGAGAGTGAGAGGGAGACGGAGACGGAGACAGAGATGCACGTAGACACAAGCTATAAG
Source organism: Synaphobranchus kaupii (assembly GCA_029718625.1). NCBI lineage: Eukaryota > Metazoa > Chordata > Actinopteri > Anguilliformes > Synaphobranchidae > Synaphobranchus > Synaphobranchus kaupii. The sequence goes on along the minus strand of CM056378.1, from coordinate 97,607,698 downwards.
CTATATAGTCAAGCCGGAAAGTCTGCACACCCCTTTCACCTTCTCCACGTTTTATTACGTTACAGACATATTCTACAATAGATTGAGTTCATTTTTTGTCTCAAAATTCTACACAAAATAGCCCATAATGACAAAGTGTAAACAGGTTTTTAGACATTTGTGCTAATTTATTAAAAATCAAAATGTAAAATATCATATGTACACAAGTGTGCGCACCCTTTGATATGACACCCAAAAGTGAGCTGAGGTGCATTTTGTTTCCACTGATACTGCTTGAGATGTTTCTACAACTTAATTGGAGTCCATCTGTGATAAATTCAATTGATTGGACATGATTGGGGATTGCCAACACCTGCCTATATAAGGTCCCACAGTTGACAGTGCATGTTAGGTCAAAGGAATTATCTGCAGACCTCAGAAACAGGATTGTGTCAAGGCATAGATCTGGAGAAGGGTACGGAAAAATCTCTGCAGCTTTACAGGTCCCAAAGAGCACAGTGGCCACCATCATTCGTAAATGGAAGAAGTTTGGAACCACCAAGAATCTTCCTAGACCTGGCCGCCCGGCCAAACTGAGCAATCGGGGAAGACGGGCCTTGGCCAGGGAGGTGAGCAGGAACCCGAGGGTCACTCTGACAGAGCTCCAGCGTATCCTTGTGGAGATGGGAGAACCTTTCAGAAGATCAACCATCCAGGCAGCACTCCACCAATCAGGCCTTTATGGTAGAGTGGCCAGACGGAAGCCTGTCCTTAGTAAAAGGCACATCACAGCCCGCTTGGAGTTTGCCAAAAGGCACCTAGAGGACTCTCAAACCATGAGAATCAAGATTCTCTGGTCTGATGAAACCAAAATTGAACTTTTTGGCCTGAATACCAAGCGTCACGTCTGGAAGAAACCAGGCACCGCTCATCACCTGGCTAATACCATCCCTACAGTGAAGCATGGCGGTGGCAGCATCATGATGTGGGAATGTTTTTCAGCAGCGGGAACGGGGCGACTAGTCCTGATAGAGGGAAAGATGAATGCAGCTAAGTACACCGAGATCCTTGAAGAAAACCTGCTCCAGAGCGCTCTGGACCTCAGACTGGGGCGAAGGTTTACCTTCCAACATGACAACGACCCGAAGCACACAGCCAAGAGAACAAAGGAGTGGCTTCGGAGAAAGTCTGTGCATGTCCTTGAGTGACCCAGCCAGAGCCCAGACCTGAATCCAATTGAACATCTGTGAAAAGAGCTGAAAATGGCTGTGTACCGACGCTCCCCATCCAACCTGACGGAGCTTGCAAGGATATGCCAAGAGGAATGGGCAAAAATGTCCAGAAACAAGTGTGCCAAGCTCGTAGCTTCTTTCCCAAGATGCCTTGAAGCTGTAATCGCTGCCAAAGGTGCAGCAACCAAGTATTAGGCTAAGGGTGTGTACAGATATGTAACCCCTAAATAACCTATTTTTGTCAGTAAAATAAAATTGCATATTTTCTAAAAACCTGTTTTCACTTCGTCATTATTGGCTATTGTGTGTAGTTGTTTGAGGCAAAAAATGAACTCAATCTATTGTAGTATAAGTCTGTAACGTAATAAAACGTGGAGAAGGTGAAAGGGGTGTGCAGACTTTCCGGCTTGACTGTATATTGTCTCTGGTTTGCTTTGGCTGACTGAGAGATAAACCGAGACCTTCCAGTAGCTAAAGAGCCTGCAGTCCACCATTTCTCTGTCTCTTGAGGATTTAGAGAATTTAATATACGTTCCAATTGGTATGAATATACACTACTCACAAAAAGTTAGGGATATTCGGCTTTCGGGTGAAATTTCAGGATGAACTATAACCTTTACAGGTGAAATTAATTTGACCTTCTCTAAACTTTTGAATGCACATGTCCAACTATTCAATGTTTCAGTACTTTTTGCACAACTTGCTGTTCTCTAACAAGGAGCTGAACGGCAAAATTCACAACAGGTGTTTGATCCATGAATCGACCAATAAATTTCCTGGTTCAATTAGAATTGGTATTTAAACAGTCCTCTTCATCATGCTGTTCACATTTTGACATCATGAGACCAAGACGACACCTAACAATTGATCAACAGTACCTCGCCATTGCGAGGCTTCAAACAGGATGTTCTCAGAGGGAAGTGGCCACTGAGCTTAGAGTGTCACAGAGTGTCATCAGCAGGTTGCAACAGATATACAGAGACTGGAAGAGTCACAGAAAGGCATAGAAGTGGACGTCCTTTGGCCACATCCCACACTGATGACCGCTTCATTGTGAACAGTGCCCTGCGGAACCGGATGATGAATGCCACTCAACTCCAGGCACATTTAAGGGAGGTGAGAGGCACCCAAGTGTCACGTCAGACCATTCGAAACCGTTTACATCAGCGTGGTCTGCGTGCTAGACGACCTGCAAGGGTACCTGACCACACCACCAGGCACAGGCGTCATCGTCTTGCATGGGCCAGGGAGCATTTACGCTGGACGAGGGACCAGTGGGCCTCAGTGCTGTTCTCTGATGAAAGTCGATTCACGTTGAGCAGAAATGATGGCCGCCAACGATGTTGGAGACGTCAAGGAGAGCGCTACGCATCAGCCACTGTTGTCACCAGACGACCCTTTGGTGGTGGCGGTGTTACAGTGTGGGCAGGTGTGTCTAGTCAATACAGAACTGCCCTACACTTTGTGAATGGTACAGTGACAAGCCCATACTACCTGAATAACATCATTAATCCAGTCATTGTGCCCCTGCATGAACAACACAGGCCTAATTTCATCTTCATGGACGACAATGCTCCAGCTCATCGAGGTCGCATCATTAGGGAAAGGCTGCTGGAGACTGGGGTACCTCAAATGGAGTGGCCTGCTCTTTCTCCAGACCTGAATCCCATAGAAAACCTATGGGATCAGCTGACTCACCGTGTAGAGGCTCGTAACTCTGTACCCCAGAACCTCAATGACCTGAGGGCCGCCCTTCAAGAAGAGTGGGATGCCATGCCTCAGCAGACAATAAGTCGACTTGTGAACAGCATGAGACGTCGTTGTCAAGCTGTAATTGATGCTCAAGGGCACATGACAAGTTATTGAGACATTGACATTTTTGTTGTGGTATACCCACCACTGTTGTTGGCTTTTGTTTCAATAAATTGTTTGAGATGAGGAAATCACCATTGCATCCTTCTACTTAAATGCCCTACTTTCATGATACGTATAATATCACTGTAGCGTGAACTTACATTTTCCATAAATTTCACCCGAAAGCCAAATATCCCTAACTTTTTGTGAGTAGTGTATATGTATAGAGATCTTTTCTCTATTACTGTGATTATACTAGTGTGAAAACACCCTTCTCTTCAATATCAAGAGTCTTTTGATGTTGTTGGGTAACAGACATCAGGAAGTCATGACATGCAAAGGATATGCAACCAAATATGAAATATGATACCTTTATTAAAGTTTATGTTAATTTGTCCAAATACTTTTGGTCCCCTAAAATGGGGGGGACCATGTATAAAAATGGTGACAGTTGCTACACAGTTCACCCAATATGGATGTAAAAACCCTGAAATTAAAGTGGAAAGTCTTCACTTTTACCTCGTAGTCACTGTTCCATTTAAAATCCAATGTGCTGGAGTACAGAGCCAAAACAACAAAAATTGTGTCACTGTCCAAATACTTATGGACCTGACTGTATGTGAAGAGAAACACACTAACTGCAAACAGATTGGAACTTAACCACTCAGGCAGTACTTCCTGAATATATTTATTGCTAAAAACAAGCATTGATCCAGTGACACCTCAGTTATGCACATTAAAGATGCATGACTTGTGGTCAGCTTCTGCACTGTCAGCACTGTAGGCTGCCTTGCTGAAAGAAATAAATCTGCAAGCATGCAAAATGGTATCCAACAACAATCAGTGGTGCACTTCAGTATTCTAGGTTTTTCTTGGGTGAAAAGGGGCCTAATGCAAATTGACTTTTGATTATTCAGCCTGAAATGATGCAAAGTCAGGGTTTCTCAGATTTATCCCAAAAGCGGAAGAGAGATGGCGAAGCTGAATGTTCACCTGCATTGCTTTTTCCCCACCCCCTAAACACTAAACGCCTACAAAGCTATGTGGACATAGCATGAGTGAAGTAAATACGCTTTGTTTTTTTGTTTTTGTGTGTTTGTGTGTTTGTATGTGTTTGTGTGTGTTTGTGTGTGTTTCAGGGGTATCCGTTACCTCAGCCAGCATTGCGCCCAGCGCTATGAGATGATTGGAGAGCTACTGAGTAGGGAGGAGTATGATCTCGCCCTGCTACAGGAGGTGGGTGGAGCCGAAGGTGGCTTGGGGAGTGCCTCACCCTCGTCCTGGCTCTCCCAGCAGTCGCCACCAGCACCAAGCATGCATGCACACACTGCCAATACTGCCCAGCAAGTCACACACACCCATTCATAAAGAGTCTACTGGGCTGAGCAATGGTTTTTTTGATTGAGCAAACATGCTAGCCTTATGGTGAGTGTGCAGGTCACCGTAAGGTGCCACCTCCATCCTGGGTTTCACAAGCCGTTCAAATATTTATTCAGCTAGGCGTTTTGTTTGTGATGCCTTCTCCAGTTTAAAGCACACAAACGTTCTTTCACGTTTAGCCAAGGTATTTGAGCTGTTAATAGTTCTAGTTAACAGTTAATTTGCTCCCACCAACCAGTTTTTTCAGAAAGTGTTCTATTACCTGAACAAAGTGCTTATGTTTCGACATGTAATCACAAAGTGCCACAAAATTACTAATTTAAAGTCCTGTTCTTAAATTAAGAAGTACTATGTTCATGCATTTGTGTACACTGTCATTACATTTTTTTCAGTAAATAGAACTTAATTCAGAAAGACACCCCACAGGATGATGCATAACTGGCAGTACCATCGCCCAGGGTTAGGGAGGGTTCAGCTGGCTGGGATACATGTCCTATTACTCTCTAGCTACCCCTGCTGGTCAATAGGTTGATCTTCTTGCTAAAGCTGCTCATGACCTCTCTTCCAAATCATGTTTATGCAAGCTTGACTTGTGGGCTTATGACAAGAAGCAGCTTGCGATGTTGCGTGCTTCGAAGGGAAGTTCGTGCTTGTCTAAACTATCCTGTATCAGGTGCAGAAATGGAATCATGGGTACAGTTGTATACGATTGGACATTCCAAATTGAGGAGAAAATGGGGGGAAATGGCAAACAAAAATGCCGTATGCAATATAAGTCCTTGTATTGCTGATGTTTCTCATTTTGCCATTAGGTATGGAGTGAAAAAGACTTTCTCTTCCTGAAAAAGACTCTTGCAAGCACCCATCCTCACTCCCATTACTTTAAAAGGTAAGTGGCACCAGGGACCTAATACCTTTGGGTTAAATATATTTCACAGCTATGTAATATATTGCATTTCCATATGGGTAATAACAAGAGTTGGAGTTTTGACATGTGTAAGCTTAGAGAAAATATTGATTCACATCTTATCCCTGTGGCCAGTACTGTGTTATGGTATTGAAAATATCCAAAATTAAAAGGTTCACATCTGGGGGAAGTGTTGTATCCTTGAAAACGGTATATTACCTGAATTGCTTCTCTAAATATCTTGAAAAATGTATGAAGCGTTAGAATTTGTTTGCAAGTGTGGGCTTTACTTTATATAGGCTATACAGTATTGCTCGCCATGGAAATCTTTTGAGCAGCAATTTGCAACATTGAAGAACATCTTGAGTACTCATGGTCCAAACATACGAGTTACATTCTATAAGAATACCTCCTTTTGATGACATTGTTTGTTATATTAATGCAGGTTTGCAAAAAAGTTCAAAAGCAAAAATGGCTGGTACTGCAATGTGAAGCCAATAATAAAATGAAACGGTAAAATTGCTAACCGCACACTGCAAACCTAAGCAACATCGAGACATACTCACATATTGAAAAGGTGCATAAACAAAACAAAAATTGCTCAGGTGCATAAACAGAAAGCCAAAGTGTACAAACTTAGACTTTTCTATATAGCTAGACTATATATATACACTACTCACAAAAAGTTAGGGATATTTGGCTTTCGGGTGAAATTTATGGAAAATGTAAGTTCACGCTACAGTGATATTATACGTATCATGAAAGTAGGGCATTTAAGTAGAAGCATGCAATGGTGATTTCCTCATCTCAAACAATTTATTGAAACAAAAGCCAACAACAGTGGTGGGTATACCACAACAAAAATGTCAATGTCTCAATAACTTGTCATGTGCCCTTGAGCATCAATTACAGCTTGACAACGACGTCTCATGCTGTTCACAAGTCGACGTATTGTCTGCTGAGGCATGGCATCCCACTCTTCTTGAAGGGCGGCCCTCAGGTCATTGAGGTTCTGGGGTACAGAGTTACGAGCCTCTACACGGTGAGTCAGCTGATCCCATAGGTTTTCTATGGGATTTAGGTCTGGAGAAAGTGCAGGCCACTCCATTTGAGGTACCCCAGTCTTCAGCAGCCTTTCCCTAATGATGCGACCTCGATGAGCTGGAGCATTGTCGTCCATGAAGATGAAATTAGCCTGTGTTGTTCATGCAGGGGCACAATGACTGGATTAATGATGCTATTCAGGTAGTATGGGCTTGTCACTGTACCATTCACAAAGTGTAGGGCAGTTCTGTATTGACTAGACACACCTGCCCACACTGTAACACCGCCACCACCAAAGGGTCATCTGGTGACAACAGTGGCTGATGCATAGCGCTCTCCTTGACGTCTCCAACATCGTTGGCGGCCATCATTTCTGCTCAACGTGAATCGACTTTCATCAGAGAACAGCACTGAGGCCCACTGGTCCCTCGTCCAGCGTAAATGCTCCCTGGCCCATGCAAGACGATGACGCCTGTGCCTGGTGGTGTGGTCAGGTACCCTTGCAGGTCGTCTAGCACGCAGACCACGCTGATGTAAACGGTTTCGAATGGTCTGACGTGACACTTGGGTGCCTCTCACCTCCCTTAAATGTGCCTGGAGTTGAGTGGCATTCATCATCCGGTTCCGCAGGGCACTGTTCACAATGAAGCGGTCATCAGTGTGGGATGTGGCCAAAGGACGTCCACTTCTATGCCTTTCTGTGACTCTTCCAGTCTCTCTGTATCTCTGTTGCAACCTGCTGATGACACTCTGTGACACTCTAAGCTCAGTGGCCACTTCCCTCTGAGAACATCCTGTTTGAAGCCTCGCAATGGCGAGGTACTGTTGATCAATTGTTAGGTGTCATCTTGGTCTCATGATGTCAAAATGTGAACAGCATGATGAAGAGGACTGTTTAAATACCAATTCTAATTGAACCAGGAAATTTATTGGTCGATTCATGGATCAAACACCTGTTGTGAATTTTGCCGTTCAGCTCCTTGTTAGAGAACAGCAAGTTGTGCAAAAAGTACTGAAACATTGAATAGTTGGACATGTGCATTCAAAAGTTTAGAGAAGGTCAAATTAATTTCACCTGTAAAGGTTATAGTGCATTTTAGGTTCATCCTGAAATTTCACCCGAAAGCCGAATATCCCTAACTTTTTGTGAGTAGTGTATATATATTTTTTAGACTTTTCTTTATAACTGGACTTCTTTTTTTTTTTTAAAGATTTTTCTTTATAGTCTCTCATAGTCTGATGAAGACGGATGTATATTTGCAGTGCCTCGTTAGCATTTCTACTTTTTCATTGTATTATTTCAAGCAACCTAATCAACCACATTCTTCCAGCACATCTCCGCTAATGTTACATTAGTGCTGTAATGGTGGCACGCGGGAGCCATTTTTAAGGCCGAGATTTTGCCACCATGGCAATGGCCTCAGCTACAGGAATTGTTTTTGGATTAGTCAGGAGCACAGGTCATGTGTTCCTAATCTTTTCAGTACTTCCCAGGAAAAGAACCTCATAGTGTAGCTGGGGCATTGCCTATGAGCATATTTCTGCAGTCCTCCAATCAAAAGCTAGCTGGGGCATTGCCAATCAAAAGCTGACTGGGGCATTGCCTATGAGCATATTTCCACAGCCCTCCAATCAAAAGCTAGTTGAGTGCATTGCATAAGCCCTTGTTAGTGCAGCCCTCCAATTAGAAGCTGACCCACAAGAAAATTATTGGTCACCTTCCATAGTGGTCTGGAGGGACAAAAATGTCCCTGTAAATCCCTGCCCCAGTAAGGCGCCCCATTCAAATATGCAGTTTCATTGCTGTGCACCAGGCTGTGATGTGTAATCAGTATTGTTCTTTTTTTGTTGATTATTGCAGTGGGGTTATTGGAAGTGGGCTGGCTGTGTTCTCCAGGCACAAAATCCATGACGCATTTCTCTACCGTTTTTCCCTAAACGGCTATCCTTACATGGTGAGTTTGCACATTATTTTCACAGAGAAGTTACTTTTATTTAACTTTCAGCAATTTAGCATGTGCAACATTTAGCCAGGGCATTGAAAAAAAATGCGTCAGCCCCAGGCATTACTTAGACCGAACATGGGCCAAAATAATTAAAGAAACACCCCTGTGAGTGCAGATTCCTGATCATTTTCAACAACACTTTCTAACATACAATCATATTAAAGAGGAATTTTGTTCTTAATATTGCTGAAAATAGATGTTCCATATACAATAATATGTGAACTGCAGGAATTTTCCTGTCTTCTAAAGCAAGTTGAGATACGCAGGGAGCGTGTTCCTCCGTCTCATGTCTGTGAGAGCCAGGCTTCTAAACTGTGGTGTGATAAGAAGCAGAACTGGCGGTCACAAGCGTGTGCTACTGTGTATAGCTGCTGGTGGATTCATGGCTATGCTCTTGTGTTTCTGTCTCAGCTCCATCATGGTGACTGGTTCGGTGGGAAGGCTGTGGGAATGGTCATTGTGAATGTCTTTGGGCTGACTGCCCATGTCTACGTCACGCACGTAAGCTCCAATCTCTCCTGAAAATGCCGACGTGGCACATCGCGTTGCCTTATAATTATTTAGCTAATGCTTTTATTCAGCGCGACTTACAACATCGGAAAAATAAGTACTTACTGGCTACCTGGGGTGCGGGCCCTGTTTCTTCAGTAATGGTAACCTTCACTTTTTTACAAGATTATAAAATGTATATATAAATATATATGTATATATAATCTCATGAAAAATTAATAATTTCCCAAAGAAAATGGACAACACTTTCTATGAATGGCCCTTTGTAAGAGCCATACAAGTCCTTCAAGTACTACATAGCATCTTCATAAGCACTGCATAGAAAGTCATAAATGCTTATGTCAGTAACTTCAAATAGGCATATGGTTGTATCACTTGATATGTCACTAACGTCCTGCTGCATCAGTAGTGACAAAATGCATCGCATATAAGCACTCATTCATGTTTATGTAGTGTTTATGAAGATGCTTTTTAGCGCTTATAAAGGAGTTGTATAGTTCTTATTTAGGAATATTCACTGAAGGTGGTATTGAGCTTGTGATTAGGTGCCCAGGGCAGAAAAATGTTATGTCCAACCTCTGTGCTTGTAATGAGGAGGCGTGTGTTTCTCCGGATGTCTGCAGCTGCATGCAGAGTATAGCAGGGAGAAGGACGGATACCTTCCTCACAGAGTGGTCCAGGCCTGGGAGTTGCAGCAGTTTGTTCGGTAGGTTGAGATGGGGGAACAGACCCTTTCAAAGATTCATCTGATAAAGCGATTTCAATTTCAAACTGCCATCCTGGACCATGCATCGCTCTCATTACTCTATCAGACTTACAAACCGCTGATTATACTGATATGTAATCTGTTTTATGTTTACTCACTTTTTTTGTTTTTAGAGATTAGTGAGGTGCGTTGGCAAAATGATTAATTTAGGGATAAAATGTTTGTGTACCACTGCATTCGGTGAATGGCCACTACATTTTCTAGCGCCAACTCTTAGTTTGATCCCTAGCTTCAGTGACTTTGTCCCGTTTGATTGCTGTTTTAACCCTAACTGTGAATGAAGTAGACCCCTACCACTATTCAGTATTTTGTGTTATATTGATGAGTCAAAGAGGACAGATATTATAAATAGTTCATGTAATGTTAATCACTACCACATTAGCACAGTGACTGAGGGACAGAGAACTAAACTGACAGTTTAATAGCTGGCCTTCATTATGTAGTTTCCAGTTGTCATTTCTGATCCCTTTCAGAATTTTAAAACATTTTATGTAACAAAACCCTTTTCATTTACTCTGACAGGAATTTGAAAGCTGAAATATGCCTCTGAATCAGGCCTTTTCACAGAGTGAAAGTATTTCTGTGTTCCTTTTAAAGTTGCAGTGAAAAACGGGGAATTGAGAGACAATAAAATAATTTTTCATAAAGTCAAATTGTATTTAGCTTATGGACTAATTCTTAAAAATTGATCTCAAAACTCAAACTGCCTACAGATATTGAGAATATACATTATGTGCTTTAGGTCTTCTTCGCTGAAGTGTAACATACAGTTGGTAAGGAACACGGGGAGACCTTTTGAATGTGATATAGATGTTACAGTGGTGGGATCTGTGTACAGCTTTTTGCTGTTCTCCTTTGTCCTTCTGCCCTGCAGCCACACATCCAGTGGGGCAGATGTGGTGATTTTAGGAGGAGATTTAAACATGCATCCCCAGGACCTGGGTAACAGACTCATCCGCACGTACACGGGGCTCAAAGACTGCTACACTGACACGGACAAGTTTGACGTAAGTCGTTTTCATTGTATCCTGTGTGGGTCCGAGGTCATCCCGTTACATTTTAAGGCACTTCGCGTGTCATTGTTTTTCTCAGAAGATGTCTTTGTAACGTGTGACTTGTAATGCTTTCATATTTGCACCATGTTTCAATGACCTGTGTTGAAGGACTCCATTTTGGTTGACCTTAAATTCCAGTGTCTCGTGTGGAGTTCAAAGTTGCAGAATCTCCTAACCATTACGCCACGTGCAGTTACTGAAAGCAGATCTCTCCTAATGTGTATTGTGTTCCTCACAGGGTTGTGAAGGTGGTGTCACGTTAATAGCAGACAACCCCTTCACAAATAAGAAAGAGCTCATTCCCTTCGAGAAAGGGATCAGAATAGACTACATACTCTTCAAGGTAGGTAAAATTCCTTCAAATGAACCCCCGCTCACTTTTATTCTGCTCGTTGTTTCTTATAGAGCGATTCTGACCACATAGTGTGAAGCATTAGGGAGAAGGTCTTCGTTACTTTAAGTCTATGATCTCTGGTCTTTGTATACGATGCCACTAGTCCTCGCTCAAAGTGTAGAGACAAAAACAGCTGTCCCAGCTGAGCGCGTATATTCAGATTTCCTTAAAATAATAATTTTTTTTTGTTTCCTTGTATGAATGGTGCTGTATAAAAATCACGGCTGGGCCCTTGTCTTGGTGAGCTGACGTTTTGAATAAACGGACATCTTTTCTCACAGGGTTCGAAGAAGGTGTGTGTAAAGTGCGAGTCCCTGTCCACCACAAAGGGCTCTGTCCCGGGGAAGGCCTTCCCGTATTCGGACCACGAAGCCCTAAGTGCGGAGCTCGTCCTGCGGAACGCAAAGGAGGCCGAGGACTGCGAGGGAGGGCAGGACAGCTGCTCTGCCGGTACGTTATAGACAGCAGTGTAGCTGGCACATCGCAGGCATACATTTACGTGAGGTTACATTAGCGCTTATCCATAGCTAAAACAATAGCATAAAGGGATAGTTCACCCATTTAGAAAAATTTTATATTGTTTTACTTACTCCCGAAATAGTATGTTAAGCTGTCCTGGTCTCATCGTTGTAGATAAATTATTGTAAATCCTGAATTGGAGCGATGCTAACAATTAGCATCTTGCCATTGGATATAATTCCCTCCAGGCTAACTTCCTGTAAATCAACCGCCTAAATACATTCAGGTAAGGTTTAACAACAGCTTTACAAGTGTCGTTGTTGGAAATGAAAATGCACATATGATTACTAGATGATATTTTTGCTCAAATGACTATGTATGATGTCGCTTCAGATTTCAGGTGTAATTGTTTACATTTAATAAGAACATCTGGTAAGAGTAACTTTTATCCAGTAACTTTTAGTATCACTCCGCGCGAGGACAGTAATTCTAACTCCAAATCAATATATTCCGGCTCAAAGTATGTTTCAACTACAAATTCCACCTCGTCATCTTCTTCATAATCAGACATTCCGTGAAGAAAACACGCTAGCTTCCTCTCCTTTGTTTACAGGCAGACTAAACGCTATCACTATCTTCCAGTTTACTTCCGTATCGCGAGACACTGGGCACTGTTCTCGTGCGGAATGATACTGACTCTCTTACCAGATGTTCTTATTTAAATGTAAACACCCACATCTGAAATCTGAAATGGCATCATATACTGTAATTTGAGCGGAAATATCGTCCTTGTGCACTCAGCAATTATATGTGCATTTTCGTTTCCAACGACGACACTTGTAAAGCTGTTGTTAAACCTTATTTGAGTGAATTTAGGCGGTTAATTTAAGCAAGTTAGCCTGGGGGCAATTATATCCAATGGCAAGATGCTAATTGTTAGCATTGCTCCAATTCAGGATTTACAATAATTTAGCTACAACGGTGAGACCAGGACAGCTTAACATACTATTTCGGGGGTGAGTAAAACAAGATACATTTTGGGTGAACTATCCCTTTAATGAGTGGATTATTTAGTGGGGGCTGCAGGGTATGCTGGTTTTCATTGTTGCTCAGGTAATTTAAAGCAGCTGATTACACGGTTACCTTTCTTGGTTTCTTGGGTCTAAAGTGGTTGCAGATTTCAGGGTGAATGTAAGAGATAACGTGTAGTTCGGCAGGACCAGACTTAGCCACCCACGTTCCAGATCTGTACTTTTTTCATCCCGTAACCCATTGTTCTCACATTAGAATGGTGAAGGGCCGAAGTGTCTGACGCAGGTTTTCGTGGTTTCCAATCAGAAGCCATTTAAGCCTTGGAAACAAGATGGGTAGGCTCTTTAGCCAATCGGTTACGTTTACAGCATATTTAGGTATTCAGTAGGTACTTATCCAGGTTGACTTCCATAAGTGTCTTAAATCACTGACTAAAGCAACTGCTGGAACACTCTACCAGCAGAGACGGTGGTTTGAGATCCCTGAGGTAACCTTTTTTTTTTTTTTTTCTTTTTTTCTTTTTTTTTGTGGTGTCGCTGTGCGCAGACGCCCTCCCGGAGCTGGTTGACACGGTGACGGAGGCGCGAATGGAGGTGAAGGTGGGGCTGCACCTGGCCGAGCGCATGCGGCACACGGCGGCCCGCACGGGCGCCATGGGGCTGGTCCTGCTGCTGCTGGAGCTGGCCATCGCGGCCGTGCCCTGGCTGGCGCTGGGCGCCGAGCAGCCCTTCCCGCGCGCCTCCTTCTACCTCCTGGGGGCGCTGTCCTTCGCCATCCTCCTCACCACCCTGCTGCTCTACGTCTTCCACACCACGCAGGTGAAGGCCCTGCAGGGCGCCGAGGACCAGATGAGGCTCGCGGCGGGCAGCCTGCAGGAGGCGCTGCGGGGCCGCGCCGGGGCCGGCCAGCGGGGGGGGCCCCGCCCCCCTGGACCCAGAAGAGTAGGTGAATGAAAGAGGGAGCGAAGGCTACGCACTCCGCCGCTGAGCGCCTGAGACGCTCTTTCTCCTACTTCATTTCATTTTAAGCTCCCATGAGGTGAAAGGGGAACGGCGTGTGCGCAAACACATCTGGGACGCGCTGTGCCGTTATCCTCGCGTCACTCCAGCTTTGGCACCGGAGCTGTATTTAAACAAGGCGTAAGACCGGCTGAAAAATACTGATTCGAGACGCATTAGCAAACAAACCGTTTCAGATCCCAGTACTGAAAATATTATCTCTCCGATTATGAAGATTGGACTTAAATCGATGGGAAAGGGGTGGGGTGGGTATAGAACCATATATAAGGGCATTGAAGCAATCAAATCGAGAATGCATTCTGCTGTCGTTTTCCTGCATTTTAATTGATTTTACTTGCATTTTTGTTATCTTTTAATTGAAACTTCTATCACGTATAATGTACTTAAAGCTTGTGATGCCATATTGAATAACTGATGGCTGTTATTCTGCTCTGTCAGAAGATAGGCAACATGTTCAGTTGACGCATTTCTTTACGCATTTCTTCGTCGTCAGTCAGTTCAGGGAATTTACTGGCATTTTCATTCAACGACTGAAATATCTCTACAGAGTATTACGGGAATTTTTTAACCTTGTGAATTTCATTTTTACTAATTTCCTTAATTGACTGAAGCAAAATGGAATTGACCCCCCAGCCCTGGTTGCCATACCTGCAGAGATATACGTAGTTGTGAAGACTGCTGGGATGTGGGAGCCCTTCAGGGTTTGCATTCCGGCTGGCTCCTACACATCTTTGTGGGACCAATAACTTGCCTCAGTTCATGCGTGTATACCAGGGGTGGGCAATTCCAGTCCTGGAGGGCCGGTGTGTATGTAGGTTTTTGTTCCCACCAATTACCCCAGCTAAATGAGCTAATTGGCTGTTTACACCAACACTGGTAGATTAGATCACATTAAAATGTTTCATACAGGGACACAAGAAGTCTTTGGCTGTCGTTCATGTGCTTATTAAGAATTGTAGCTAAAATGTCAGATGGCGTAAATATTAGGGCTAATTAGGTAATTAAGGCCAGAAGTTGGCATGAAAACCAGAAACGGATACGGCCCTCGTTGCCCACCTCTGGTGTATACCAAGCCTCCAGTAGGACAGAGGTCTCTGTAGCCAGCTATAAAGACAGCAGGGTATTTCCCCGTCAGAACCACGGGAAGCATCTGCTACATCTACTCTTGGAGAGCCATAGGGTCTGCTGTGTTTCATTGTTATCAGTGCTAAAGCAGTTAATGTTCTTAATGCGCCTCATCTGGTTTCTTGGGTCAACTGCTGAACTGCTGAATCAATGTTGCTCTTTTTAGCTGAAAACAAAAACCATCATACCCTGTAGCCCACCAGGACTTGGGTTGAGAGCCTCTGGCCTAGTGTTTTGTAAGACCACACCAGAACTAATCCAAGACTATTTATGCTGAGTATACAGTAGGTCAGTTTCATAAAGATCTACTTTTTAAAAAAAATTTTTTATAAACTGGGTCATGTGACTCATTTGTCCTGGAGACATTAGCTGCTGGTCAGATTATTTGAGCAGTGCAGGAGATGGCTTTTTTTTTAAAAACCTTTTCCCACCACAAAAATATGTTTGTCTTTCTGCTCAAGCCGGCTCTTTGGGCTACAGCCAGGAAGCAGACTCTTCCTCAACACCTGCACTCATTGCCCTGTTAGGCGAGAGAGTAGCAGAACAGAATGCACTCTTCATCGCTCCTTCATCTATAATGACTGAAATTTGTTTAAAGATTTATTTCTGGTTCTTGGCTTGGAACATCTTGGCTTGGAACATCGACTGAAATAAATCCCATTTCATGAAGTCACTCAGTAAATCAGCCTTTTACAGATACTGTATTCAATACTTTTTTTATGATAACAACACTAGTGTTTAATATCCTTTCTATTTAATATGTATAATATATATACTACTCAAGAAGTTAAGGGTCAAAAATATTTGTGCATATAAATATAGGCTAACGAGCTAAAATGGTGAGGACTAATGACAAAATAATTCTTTGATGGCTCAAGAACAGAAAACACAAAACAAAAAACTTTTGATTAGACACTAGTTTATTACCCTGATGAAAAAAGTCATGCACCCCCCAAAATGATGTTCACACAAGTCGCAGAAGCTTCAGTAACTGGTGTAGCCACCGTTAGCATTCAGAAATTCTTGACAACGTTGGCGCATGCTGTTGATCAGGCATTGGAAATAACGTTGAGGGATCGCTAGCCATTCTGCGACTAATCGCAGAACGTTCTGCACATGGATTGGCCTGCATATTCACCCGACTTGTCACCCATTGAGCATGCGTGGGATGAACTAGGGCAGCGAGTTCGATCACATCACGTCCTTAACTTCTTTTGAGTAGTGTATATATATATATATATATATATATATATATATATATATATACAGTGAGTACCATAATTCATTGGACAGTGACACATTTTTTGTTATTTTGGTTCTGTACTCTAGCACTTTGAGTTTGAAAGGATACAGTGACAATTCTCCTGACTTATATTTCCATAGAGTTGCCTGAAAATGGGGGTGGACTATGAAGGTTCTGTAATTTCTATACGGTTCATCCGATATGGATGAAAATTCCCTCAAAGCCGACAGTCTGCACCTCAACCTCATTGTCATTGTATCCTTTCAAACTCAAAGTGCTCGAGTACAGAACCAAAATAACAAAAAATGTGTCACTGTCCAATGAATTATGGTGCTCATGTGTGTGTGTGTGTGTGTGTGTGTGTGTGTGTATATATATATATATATATATATATATATATACTGTGTCGATAATTGGACTACATTTAAAAACCATCAGATGTAGGATTACTACTGCACTGCTAAGAAATTCTACATTGAATAGTCTCAGTTTCAAAAGTGCCGGAAGTCATTTGAAAAGTTAAAAGCCAGTGAATACTTAAACCGATTGCATTGGCCTACTCAGATGGTTCAAGGCAATCAATTTCCCTACCCTATTTGAGTAAACTGAATTTCACGTCTTCAGTGTATATACAGTAAACTCACATACTATTCATTCTTTTGAACTGAACAAGGGGGAATTAATTAATAAATAAATAACATTAATATGATTGCATTGGTGTGTGTTTTTTTTTTCCACCCAAGAAATATGACCCCTTTCCAATTGCCAGTGAGACAAACCTGTCGACATGTATTGATCGGCGAACAAAATCCAGCCCATGTTTATGGACGTGGACGTGTGGTTTCTTTTTTTGGGCGAGCAGTGAGATTACGTGTTTCAATACTTAATGAGTCCTTGACCGATTTCTTCAGATAACCACTATTGTTCTGGTGCAAGCAGGCTTTCTAATTCTTCATTGGAAAAATACTGAAGTGGAATGTGGTTGGATAACAGTATACAGTGCCATAGTATACCTTATCTCTAACTTACAGTAATACTAACACTGGAGCGTGATCTGTGTCAAAGGTAAAAAAGAAGAAAAATACAGGATATATAAATCAAATACAAGAGAAGTGGAATGATGACAAAATCATCTTTTACTGCCTCTGAGATCACCCTAGTTATATAATGCAGCAACTCCATACAGGGCCTGCAGTGGAATGTGACCCACAGTTCTCACTGCTATGATAGACTATCATCTTACTGTGCTGAAGGCCAATGATCGGTGACTGTGTTAATAATCCTTCCAAGGGTTGACATTCTGTAGTTCCCTCACGTTGCTATGCTACATTTAGGACTAACAGTTGCAAAAAAAAAAAAAGCCTTTTTCACGAAACCTTTTTTTAAGGACCTTTTACAAATAAAATACAAATAATGAAGACTCAGTATTTTGTCCGTCTAATTAAAAGATTTGACGATTTGATCACAGGCATTTGGAAATGGAAGTGTGGCAGTTATCTCAGTGTTAAATTCCTTCCAATTCAAGAAAACATTTTAGAATGAGCTGAGCTTCATACACGATTGCCAGATTGGTGGATTACATAAACTAGGAAATTTTGGAAAAATCCATGAGGTAAATCTCAGAGTAAACTGCATAGGTATAGATGGACGATTTATAAAAGATGGGACAATGGTCTTAGATTCAGAGTGGAACCAATACAAGGCTGCTGGAATCATTTCACAAGCAGGGGTCCAAACACTGGGAAAAACATTTAGGAACTCCTGATAAATTGATAAAGTTGGGGGTTACTGAACAAATTACCCATGTATTCAAATGACTTATCAAAGAAATCTACTGATTAGCTGATTGATATGTATTAATCAGATTATGTATTTAAATGTTAATAAAGCAACATGAATGGTAACACATTGAGAACAATGGTTGTTATTGTGTAGACTGTGCTGACATAGGCTGTAGGATGGAACACAAGCCTTTTCAAGGTTTATCAGTGGTACTGTGGTCTGCTTTGGGTGCAGGTGCTTGATCATATACAAATATAGTAAGGACAAACGCATAACGAGGGCAAACAAGGACCCTTGGAATAATTAGTAAGTATTAATGTTTTTTGTTGATTTGCAATAAGTATCAAGCATTCAAATGTAGATAAAGTATCACCATTCTATAATTGTGTCCTTTGTCTTTCAAAGAACATTTCCCCACCGAATCCAGCGGGTGTCAGTGTTGTGCCACAAATTCCCAGCACAATGAACCCATTCTTCGGGGTTTTTTGTTGGCTTTATTAATAGAGATTTCACATTTTCCACTTGTTAGGCTGATTCCTGGTTAAGAAATGAATGCCCACATAGGCGGAGGGTGAGCCAACTGCAGGGTAAAGCTATAGGGGGAAGGGGAGGTGTCCACCCTCATGCGAGCGCACGAAGATAATTTCACGGTAAATACAGTTTTTTTGAATACAAGAGCCCATGTAGGCGTTGGTTGTAAAGTACCAGTAGGTTTGGGGTTTATAAATCAAAGGTCCTTGAAGCTTTTGGAACATTTGAATATTAGCTAAGCCTACACAATTTATTTTAATAGCACGTAAATAGAAAAATAAACAACACTAAAACAGAAATAAAAAATTAAGTGTGCAAGATAAGTGTTCCAAATAATCAAAAGTTACAAAATGTCACTGAGGTAAAATACTGTTACATAGTAGCCTATAGTTTTCCTGAGGTAGAATAGTAAGTAGACAGTTTATCCCTTCAGTAAAGATGGTGAAACAACAATCTACTATCAATACTACCTTCTGTTGCATTGTTCATTGCATTAACTTGTTAAAGCTTTTATCTTTTCAGAATTTAGGGCTCAAATCGGATGTGATTTTATTTGCCGTTTTCACAATTATTCTACTTTTGGTGGTCCGTGAAAACATTGAATTTACAATGTAGACAAAACCCTGACACCCCATACAAAATAATACTCCAGAAAATGTGAGTTATTTAGATACGATCACACTTTCACGTCATATTGATAGCCTAATTATTTAAGCGACTCCACTGCAAGAACCACTATGATTTGTTTTTTTTTCTATCGGCATGGCAGCCAACACGCACATAAATGTAGGCTATAACATTTTTAATTGACATTAACAGAGAGTGTGACAGTCCAGAAATGCTCCGCGAGTCCGTGATGGTCCTTCGGCTTGACTGCCGCGCTTCACTGACAGGACAATGCGTTGATGGATGCTACTTGTTATCTAGCTAACTAACCAACTAACGTTAGGCCTATATGTAGTATAACCAGCCGGCCAGCTTCCTCAGCATTAGACAGTAGCCTAGTGGATTGAGTGGGCTAACTCAACATCGAATCCTCTATCGCTAGCATTTGTATTTAATAGCCTACATTATTTTAATCGCCATGTACGGCCAGGGGAAGGCAAACCCTCCCCCAGCCTTATGAATGCTCATGTATGAAAAATAATTGGCAAAACATTCAGTTGGTTTCAGATTAGAACAAAAACAAACATAATAAATATTAAAAATCTGTATACTATTTCTTAAAATACCCAAGAACAATGTGTCATTTTTTTGTTAACTGTCATATCAATCCAATCTCAATAGCATGATTTAATGGAGTTTGTGTCTATGTAAATGAAAAACATTACAAAAGGAATTACATTTGGCAATGATTACATCATCTTCATTACAGAGGCATGACCCCACTAACTGTCCAGAATGAGATGATTTCTATAGCTATACAATTCATGTGAAGGAATTAAAACTAACAGTGGAATGGTTTCCTCTTCTCAATGGGCAGGGCCAGTGCACGTTCCTGGTTAGGTAACATCACTGACAATCATTGTACAGTGTTAAAAAAAAAAAGTTTCTTGTTGGTACTTGATATGAAGTAATTATAAAAAGCCTCTACATTATGAGCACATACCAATGATAACATGCCGATAATTTATGGAACAGTGCCTTTTAAGAGATAATTATACAGTTCTCTCTCTGAAAATGACATTCACTTGGTAGATGCTCCTTTCCAGAGCGACGAACGGCAGTCAGGAATATAATAATGACATGTTATACAATTACTGTGCTTAATGCTGTTTTATGATACAACCAGTCAAACCCCTGAAATGACTATTTTTTATCTTACTCAGACATAATAGAAATACTAAAGCTTGATATCTTAAAAATGTATATGTTATCTGCAGATTAAAGCTCTTGCTCTATTAAACTTTATTTGTGGACATAGAGATAGAGAGAGAGCAGGGATGCCTTGACGAATGTTTGCATTGTCCCCATGACAAATAAATGCAAAATAACAATTAGTTGGTCATTTTTACTTTTTTTTTTTCCGGATTTGGCTAATTACAACACCTGAAAACAAAGTAAGTAAGCAATGGAATAAATATTGAAGTAATTAGAACATGGTCACTCTGTGAACCTAAATCCACCCTCAAAATGCAAACCAATTCCCTTATGTGACAAGTATTACATTTGTTCCAATATCCCTTTAGTTCCTGTTTTAATAAAACTGTTCCACTGGGTCATACAGTGCCCTCCAAAGTTATTGGCACCCCTGGTAAAGATGAGTAAAAAGGGTTATAAAAAATTCACCGTTTGATGAATTAGCTTAATCTCACACTGAAAAGGTGAGAAAAATCCAACATTTAATTGAGGTAAATTTATTCGGAGAAAAAAAAATCCCTCATCAAGAAATATTTATTTTTAACAAAACCACGTAGTGCCACAATTATTGGCACCCCTGCATTTAATACTTTGTACAACCTCCCTTTGCCAATAAAACAGCACTGAGTCTTCTCCCATAACATCTAATAAGGTTGGAGAATACAGAGCAAGGAATTTGAGAACATACCTCTTTACAGAATCTCTCCAGATCATTCAGAGTCCTAGGTCCTCTCTTGTGCACTCTCCTCTTCAGCTCAGCCCATAGGTTTTCAATGGGGTTTAGGTCAGGGGACTGAGATGGCCATGGCAGAAGCTTGATTTTCTGTTCATTTAATCATTTTTGTGTTGATTTGGACATATGTTTTGGATTATTGTCCTGCTGAAGATCCAACGACGACCCAGTTTTTGTTTCCTGGCAGAGGCAGCCAGATTCAGATTTAAAATTTCCTGGTATTTCATGGAGTGAGAATAGAATAGAATAGAATAACTTTTATTTTGCCGTTAGGGAACTTCAGTTGTAGTTTCCAGCAGTAAAACAGACATAGACAGTGGGGCAGACCCACAAACATGTTAAATAAAGACATTCAATTGAATCAGATGTTTCACATTATAGTGAAGGTATGTGTGATTATGATTATGATTAAAATTACTATTATTATTATGATCAAAATTATATTATATTAAATTCATTAAATATTAATTATCAGCACTGACTCAAGGAAGCAGGTGTGAAATGCTTGTAGTACTGACTGGCTCATGTCCAAATTCCTGAGTTTCCGGAGGAAATACAGCCTTGACTGACGCTTTGCATGCACTCGATGACAGTTTGCCTCAAAGGTCAGTTTATTATCAATGATGGTACCCAAATATCTGTACTCCTCCACTCTTTCAACTGTTTTGGCTCCGATGGTAAGGGGCCTCAGCAGGGACGGCTCACGCCGGAAGTTGATGGCGATTTCTTTAGTCTTCTCCACATTCAAGTCCAAGAAATTGACTTCACACCACTGTTGGAACTGGCTGACAGCAGATTGAAGCTTGTCATCAGAGTTGGATGAGTCCACAATTACTGTATCATCTGAGTACTTGATGAACGTGATCTCAGGACAGTTGCTTTGGCAGTCATTGGTGTAGAGTGTGACTAACACTGGAGAAACTACAGAGCCTTGTGGTGAGCCAGTAGAGATGGTCTTGGTGGTGTTGCAGTGGCCTTTATATCTAACCCACTGAGGTCTGTTAAGAAGGACATTATCCAGAGGATAAGATGAGGTAATGATGAGTTCATGATGCCATGTACCCTAACAAGATTCCCAGGGCCTTTGGAGGAAAAACAGCCCCCCACAACATCATGGAACCTCCACCATATGTAACAGTGGGGATCAGGTTATTTTTGGTATAGCCATCCTTCTTTTTACGCCAAACCCACCTTGAGTGTTCGTTGCTGAAAACCTCAATTTTTGTTTCATCTGACCATAAAACACGGTTCCAGTCAAAGTTCCAGTAGCGTTTAGCAAACAACTCTGTAATTCTCCAACAGTGATCCTCGCATTCCTTGGGGATTTTTTTGCCATCCTCCTCACTGTGCTTGGGGGCAAAATAAACTTGGGTCCTCTTACAGGCAAGTTTGTAACAGTTCCAGTTGCTTTGAATTTTTTAAGTATCGCCCTAACGGTAGATGGGCATTTTCAGGCGAGTAGCAATTTTTTTTATAGCCATTCCCTGACTTATGAAGCTCAACACACTTTTCCCTCATTAGATTTGTGTGTTCTCTTATCTTTCCCATGCTGTTGTATGAATAAGGGAATATGGCCTCTGTGTCACCTCATATTTATACCCTAGTGAAGCAGGAAGTCATGGATTACTGCTTGAAAGTTCCTAAACACTCTGATCAACTTTAAAAAGTAAAATATAAATGGAAAAAATGCTTCAGTTACATTTTGTTCATAAGAATTTCTAGAGGTGCCAATAATTGTGGTAAAACGTGGTTTTGTTAAAAATAATTATTTGTTGATGAGGGATATTTTTTTCAGAATAAATTTACTTCAATTAAATGTTGGATTTTTCTCATTTTTTCAGTGTGAGATTAAGCTATATACGTAACCCTTTTTACTCATCTTTACCAGGGGTGCCAATAATTGTGGAGGGTACTGTATATTCAGGTTAAATGTGGAAGCCAAATCAATAATTGATTTACCATTCATAAGAAGACAACTGCCTGCAACTGGCTACATGTCATCCAAAACTATGGCTCAATCCTTATTTAGGCAGCTAAGGCCACTGGAGTTACAATGGAATCTGACTAACCTTACAAAACTTGAGCTCGTAGGAGTTTTGTAAGGAGCAGATTTATAATTTGAATTGGTAGCATAGATGGTGTTCATCCCTTGTGGTAAGCATTGGGCATATAACCACAGGTTCCAGGTTCGTTTCCCAGGTAGGACACTGCCGTCGTACCCTTAAGCAAGGTACTTAACTTGAATTGCTTCAGTATATATCCAGCTGTATAAATGGATACTATGTAAAAAAAAATGCTGAAAGTCGCTCTGGATACGGGCGTCTGTAATGTAATGTTTTATCAGTTAGTGTAAGCGAGGTTTTTCCTGCAGCGTGGGAGAAGTACAAGTCCAGGTTCCAGGGAAATGATTTCTGAGTTTGAGTATGATTGAAAGTAGAGTTTAATTATCATGACTGCGCCATTACAATGAGACTTTATCTACAAGATAAAACTGTTCCAGCTGTAGTTACTGGCACGATATTTTTTGTGCCAAACGCAAAATAGACATGAATAAAATGGAGTTGTGTGGGCAACACTCACCATTTTTCTTGGAAACGCCTTCAAGGCGTACAGTATTCAAATTTTTTTATTCTGATAATAATCACTGAAAA
Organism: Synaphobranchus kaupii; assembly: GCA_029718625.1. Lineage (NCBI taxonomy): Eukaryota > Metazoa > Chordata > Actinopteri > Anguilliformes > Synaphobranchidae > Synaphobranchus > Synaphobranchus kaupii. The sequence goes on along the minus strand of CM056378.1, from coordinate 97,584,136 downwards.
AAAGGCAAAAACACCAGAGCAAAAAAAAAAAAAAAAAACCCATCTCAGTCCCCAGAATTCAGTGGGAGATCAACGCTTCTTTTGCAAGGCATTGGGACATTGAAGTACTCCAGAAAGGTTTTGCTATTTTAGCAAAGCATGAAGGTAGTAAACAACAACCCCAATACTATATATTAACATCTGCCCCAAGCTTAACTGAGCCCCAAAACCAACTGAGCACATTGCTGTTTTCACAGTATAGCAACAAAACAACATGCTGTGTAGGTGTGTTGTGTTTCTTTTCCTTAAACAATAGTACCATTAATAATGAACTTTCCAGAAGAACAGGTATGTTTCATGTTATTGTTCAGGAGGTGCCAGCTGCCAGATAGCAGCTACATTGGAACACTCTTCGATGTGAATTCATACATCTGGGGGGTATACTACGAAGCAGGATTACTTAGTTCGCTGGATAACTGCACTGAGTAAAACCGGGAACAGTTGTTTTTACTTCAGTCCTTGTTCTAGATTTAGGACGGTTCCAGGTTTAACTTGGTGCAATTATCCAGCTAACTAAGTAATCCGGCTTCGTAATATACCCCCTGGTTGGCTCGTATCTGTTTTCCCAGGGTTTACCGTGGCAGGAGTAAAGAAGGCATAGAGGCAATACCCACAGCATAGAAACACAGAAAGTGGAGGCAGATCAATTACGGAAAGAAAAGATAGAATGGAATAGAATAAGGTGTAAAGGCTCACAATAACATGAAAAGGTAATTGATGTCGGGGGAGTTTAGAACATAAACATGCAGTGGAAGGTTTTTTTCCCCCCAATTGAACTTGCGTTGTGGATTGGAATTAATAATAAAAACAGGTATTGGAAACACGTACAAAATACTGAATGATTTTGTTGCATTGGATTCCCTGAAATTTTCAGCGGGTGGATGAGGTGTCGAGTGAGATCCATGACTCGTGAACCATGAACAAGGAAACATAAAGGAAAAAATAATAAAAGTAATTGAGTGACGAGAAATTAATGAGATAGACATTCATAGTCAAATTAACAAGGCACACCTTGTCATACCATACTGCCATTTACAAATATGTGAAATTCCTGGGAGGGTGGTGAAATGAAGGGGCACTTGTACTGAACTGTAGCAGGGCATGGCTCAAGCCCAGCACTCGTTGGTCCCTGCACCTCCCCCAGCTTCATTATTCTGATAACAACAGTAGCCTGTTGCTTTGGTGGACAGTCAGTCCGCCGTGAGGTGTGGTGGGTAATCTCACAGATCTGCTCGTTGGCAGACTGCATTTTCACAGTGAATCGTGGTGTGTCAGCAGGAAAATCTATCAGTCCCTGGACCTCAGTCTCAAAACACGATGAGGACTAAACAAAGAAACAATAAAAAAAACTAAAAAACAATACAAAGTGGCTACGATTATTATTCTCCAAATCTGTCCAGCTTGATAATGCTTACCACAGCACAGTGTACTTTAATAGTGTTAGTTCATTTAAGAATCTTGATTCAGGGTGTGGTATAACAATGTGTTAATGAGACTGGTTCCTGACCCAGCAGGTTCTGTAGACTGTTCTTTTCCCATAATTCCTTTCCCTGTGTGAAGGGTTTGCCTGCTGTTTCACTGACTACTGTTATTTATGCAAACCATAGCATGGGTAAAATGTGATTTACCCTGAAAAGGGATCATGCTTATGCAAAAAAAAAGTTAATTATGAATGTATATGAAACATTTTCTAAACTCATCACTAGTCAGATAGTTATTTATTTACTTAATTATTTATGTGTTTATGTATTGCTTTCTTTGCTATTAGAAAATGCACAAACCACAATGTTTTGCATTTAAAGATTCAATCAAATGAATGCAATCATTTTTTGAATTTTGAAATTATAGGGTTTCCATGAGAAACTTCTCATTCTAATTATCCTTTATGATTCTTATTATTATTGTACTGTTTCTGTGCATTAAATTTAATTTAAGCTGATTCCAACTGAACATCAAATGTGAGTCAGTCTGATTTTAACATTGCATGTGAATGGGCAGTTAACTGCATCAGATGTTCAGCATAATTTTCCTAAACGGTTTTCAAATAATCATTAAAATATTCGCAATTGAACTTCAATTGCAGTCGTTCTTTTGGAACAATAGTTGTCCTGCCATCTAATTGGTAAACCTCTGGAAGGCTTGAAGTCTCAAAATTCCAGAATAACTGTCTCAACTGCATCTTCAATTTAGCAATTACATTATTGTACATAATACATGGCTATATGAAAGAGGCGTTCCTAAACATCATATCAAAAACATAGGTCCAATAGCATGCAACACAGATTTGACCAGCGTGCCCTGAAGGCACCTCATATTATATGACCCCCTGTTTCACAAAAGAGGGTTTGGCCAGAAATGTGAAAATAAAAGAACAAATAGCCTACAAATAAATATTACTAAAATGTGAAAATGAATCCACATTAACATGAAAAGCTCCAATATTGGATTTGTAATAACCGGGGCCCTTACAGTAACAGTGAACTTGGGATGGTGGGTCCCAATGTGAGATCTTTTCATGTGGACCAAAATCCCTGGTGGCTCCCCCCTGCCAATGTCCAACACTGGGTAGTTTTCACAGTAGTTCTTCAAATTCTTTAACGGAACCACAGACCATGGCACTAACTCTAATGTATGGTTCACGTAGGCCTAGCCTACATAACCATCTCCATGACCACGCCGTCCATGTTAACATCGTCAGACCAACCCATTTAAAGCATATTGACGTACTTTAAGCACTCCACTTGTACAAGCCCGTCTGACATATAGCGGAAAGGAAATGTGTAGCTGTCCGTTTGCCAGCTGTAAATTCCCCAAGACACATCATCCCAATGTAAGGTAGTTTCTCCTTTAAATATAGCCTCTTCACAGTTTGTCTGACGACGAAATAAAATTTCAAACAAATAATTTCGTAAGGGCTCCAAGCAAACCCATAGATAGTGGAGTTGCAATGATAATTTAGAATTGCTTCACACGAGGAAACGACACTGACGTAGACTATCAGTCATTTATATTAATGCAGTAGGCAGGCTACGCTACTTCAATGAAGTCAATTGTATCCGTTTTTGTGCATGCTATGTATGTTTTCTCAGGCTGATGTTTTTTAATTAGGCTAGTAGGCTTACTAGGGACGGTTGCCAACCGTCCCTTGAAATAAGGGACGATCCCTTATCTGTTCAATAAGCCTTATTGAACTGATAAGGGATCGTCCCTTATTTCAAGGGACGGTTGGCAACCCTAAGGCTTACACATGCTACTGGATTGCATATTTTTTAGACCGCGCACTAGGTGCATGCGGTAGGTGGTGAACAGACACTTAGCCTAATAGGTCTAATTCCGTTTATTTAGGCTATATAACATTTCGGTGGACGTTCTGGTCGATGTGCTAGTGCAGCATACGAAGTTTATTCAGGACGAGATAACTTTAAAAATAGTCGTCCTAATAGTTGTCAGCAAGCTTTTTCGTCGAACGTGTTAGTCCAGCTTTTAAATAGGCTACAAACATTTTGTCTGCTAAGTGCCAACACACGCACACATACAGACGCACACATACAGACGCACACACTCGTAGCCGATCTAATTTCCCATGCGCGTCGGTCGAATAGGTGTGGCTCTTCGCAGTCATGCAGGCGATGTGTATAGTGTCATCAGTTCATCAGAGTTAATACAGGAAAGGTAAATTGGACGTCGAGACTGTCAGCGGAATATATTGCTCTTTACGACTGCAGTATTCCGGGTGCTCTACGGACAAAGGAGAAATAAGTAGGCTATATTGTCCAACTTTAAAAATGACGCTTGAGCCGTTGCGGTCGGCTATGTGCATTGAAAATGTGGATGACACATCACTCGCTCTGCCATCGGATACCAACCTGAGGTCCGGACAGCGACGTGTCCTGGACCAAGTTCACACCATCAAACGTCGGACGAGGAAAAGTGGATCAGTTTCGCCAGCAAGTAAGTTGTTTCCCCAATCAACGTTTTCGTATATAGGCTAACATACAATAACATATTTGGGACAAATATTGTCTTCTTATTTATTATTATGACGTAGCCTATCGCCTCCTGTCTGAAGTGAATGTAAGCTAGCCCTGCTGTCTCAACACATTTGATAACAGTTTGTCCTCAGTTATTGGCACCCCACTGAATAAATCAAACTAAATCCATAAGCATTTCAGAAATTTTAGCTTCTCACTTTCATAGGTCCATGTCATGGCAGAAATAGGTGTAGGCTAGGCTACTTCTTTCTGCCTGTTTCGCAGTTGAACACAGGCTACTCTGTTGCGGTGCAATCGTCCAGCGGACTTTGTTCCAGAATAGTTTTATATTAGGCCTATGTGTTTACTGTGAGGTCCTCTATTTAGCCTATTTAACGTTGTATAACATTCAGGAGTGAGTACAGTTTCTCTACCTCGCACACGTAATAATTGTGGATGTGCTTACAGCCTACTTAGCTTTTATTGTGTTCGAGGTAGGCTACGGCTGGCCTGGCAGTAGCCTATGAGGTTGTGATTAGGGCAACAGGACCTGACTGTCAAGGTTGGTTTGTAGGGGCTATGTCCCCGAAATGAAAATCTATTGTTGTTCCCTTAAGTTACGACTTTATTTTACTCAATGGAACTGCGTGGCAATTCAGTGTGATCGCTGGCTTGATCTCTAAAAGCCTTCGTGTTGCTTCACATGCGTTTTTTTTTTACCATAGCTACAAATCAATGTAATGGGAAAGACTACATTTTCCTGGTAATGGGTATTTCAGAGAATGTGTGGGAAAGAACACGTGTGTCCGACTGGAGCTGCTGTTTAGTTATTTTGAATAATAACTTACCTGGAATTTGAACCTTTAACCCTCTTGTCGCAACGCAAGGGTAGGGTAACGATATTTCAGCATACAGTTATGGTTATGGTAGTGGTTATACCCTAATTTATCACAGTAACTTTCCAGTAAGAGTAAATTAACTGATCAGGGGTGTTATGTGTTACATAATACACTCAGTTTTTGTAGAAAGTTGTACATAACAGTTACTGTGATTAAAATATATACATAAAAGGTGAAATATTAACACTAACATTAAATATATTATTTATATTATAAGTTATTTTGGCATTACATTTTCTTTCGATAAGCACATAAAACCATATACATGGTTTATACATCTCATATATATTATATTTAATGGTAGTTTCTTATTTTCTGCAAATTTCCATTAATGTTTGACACAATGTTTGTCATTTCGTAACTCATTTGGGCAGGGTCAATTTATTATTCAGGTATGCACTGAATGAGCACTGAAAATAGTATTAAAATGTATTTTGTTTTGCATTTGTGTTGAAATCCTCCGTGTTCTGGCCTCTTTCACAGTGAATCTTGATAAGGTGTGCGGGGCAGAAGCAAGTGTCTCTTGCTGAAAAAAGATACAAAATGAAACATTCTAACTGTCCATGCATTGCCAATATCATCTGCTGTATTTTGCTCTGTTTTTACTAAAAATCAATATACTACAATGTAAATATGTGGACTTGAAAATATAATTATACGTATATAGTTCAATTACTGTATTGTATTGCAGTAATTGAAAACAGCAATGATAATTGGAAAGTGTTGCAATGCATTTTATTTCAATATATTTTCAGTAGGCCCATATTCCCTTTCTGTAAGGAATAACTGTGTTCTAATGCTGGATAACAAAGAGAGCAACCTTTTTAATTAGTTTTAGTCACTGCTTGAACTCACATGCCTGGATTAAATCAGCATTTTGCCAAATTTGGTGATTGTCAAAGTGAAGCCAGGAAACCGTTTGTGAAGAAACAAACATCTTTTCCATTAATTTTCAGTCAATTGACAATTGTTGATTTAATCAAGTCCACAATGTTATACAAGTATCAAAACGCCATTTGTCTATATTTGTAACAAAACATCAGGAGTCGGTATAGTGCAGAGTTAAATTGAATCTGATCACACATAAATGTAAATTTGTTTTTAAATGAAAAGTATAGTTTTTTGGGATAACTCTGCCAGCAGTCCTTTGATTGTGAGCTCTTTTCTAGCTGGTTGCAATGTGTACACTTACACGCTGAGTCTCTGAGCAAGATGATACTGCTAATTAGCTACCCTTGTCAAATATTCCACATGCTCTGACGATACACTTGCTGCTGCTGTCTCAAATTGCATGTGGGTAACTTGAATATGTCTTCATTTATCAGTCACAATACATACTCATTCTATATCAAAATACTCCTATTGTCTTTAGTAAGTTTGTGTTGTTGCCACACTCTCAAAAAGGATGTGTTGATATCCAACACACCTTTTGTGTTACTAATTTTAGGTTACTTTCAATACATTTGTCTCTAATTACACAATTCATGTTTTAAAAAGGGAGACTTTTAGCACAGACTGTGTTGAAAAGTAACTCAAAATTAGTTGCACTTAAAACCTTAACTAGACAGGGAGGTATGTTAAAAAATGTGTTGTTATGTGTTGTTTTTGACACATCTGTTTTGAGAGGGCAGGTTACCTTTGCATGTGATCAACATTGTAAGGACACAGCAAGGACAGGGGAACTGATTTCCCCATATACACTGCCTGGCCAAAAAAGTCTCACGCTGTAATATTTCGTTGGACAGCCTTTAGCTTTTATTATGGCGCGCATTTGCCGTGGCATTGTTTTGACAACCTTATGCAACGTCACTCCCTGAACCACTCTTTCACAATTTTAACCCGATGAATCTTGGCATTGTTGTCCTGGAATATGCCCATTGATGGGATAACCTGGTCATTCAGTACATTCAGGTACTCAGCTGACTTCATTGTATTGCTGCATAACGTTGCTGAGCCTAGACCTGACCAATTGAAGCAACCCCAGATCACAACACTGCCTCCAGAGGCTTGTACAGTGGGCACTATGCATGACGGGTGCAACGGCAACTTTGTTTTGGCCAGGCAGTGTAGTCAAGCTGCAGCTTTATTTAAATGATGAAATAATAATAATTTAAATTATTAAATGATGTTTAAATAAAGACAGCTTGTGAAAAAAAACTTGATGTCTTCAACTATTATCAAAGGTAATGATGCTCTGCTTAAATGTTTGGATTCTTAAATGTTCGTACAATGATGGTATTTTGTAGCCTAGTTATCAGCAAAATGTTTGGTATTGTATTACAGTAGGCAAATTGTGATTGGTAAAATTGTTTTATAAATTATACATAGATGGATTTTGGATTTGTTTTTACACTTATTTAGTTTGCTCATACATTTCCTGTTTTTCCAGTTACATTTTCCCACTTACCGGTACTGAATAAATACTACTGAACTATTTTAGTAGTATAGATGCTTTTTATTATTATATTGGATGGATATAACACATTGCCTAAATATTTTCTTGGACTGTTCTGCATATTAGGGAATAAGGACCTATTTTGTTAAATAGAAAAAATTTAGTTAATTTTGAATTGTTCATCCCCATCATTGAAATAAATTAGAAAAATAACAATATTTCCTAATATGAAGGGCCAACAAGGCCTTCCTTTACCCCATCCATCCAATTTTTAGAAATTGCATTTCATGTTAATTATGAATATCAGAGAAGACAACATAAAATAACTTCCTGCAGGTGCATAAGAAAAAAGTTTTTAATTTGAAAATGATACCTGCACACAGATTGTTTGGTGAATTCCCTAGATTCATGCTAGACCCATTGAGCTGTAAGTTTAGTTATTGATTTAAAGTAAAAAAAAAAGAAATAAAAAAAAATGGTTTTATAAACAAATGATATAAAACCTTATTTGAATTAACAGTTAACATATTAACATTTAAAATGAACACATTAACATTTATTGTATGCATCGCAAGGATTAAAATGAGGAAATTTCAATAATAAATTCAACACTACCAAAGTACCTGAGACACTAAAAATAATAATCTTTCAATTATATAACATATAGAAAGGAAACCTCTCAAGGGTAACGCCCATGAAACTGTTAGCGCACTAGCTAACTAGCTAGCTGATTCTTTCACACAGTACTTGACTAATGACTGACAGGTCCTGAAATCAGGTTTGTCTCCAACCATGAGAAATGGCAACTTTGCAAAATGCGTAGGAAAGAAAGGCCCGAGAGCAAAATAACATTTGAATTTCAAATGAAATCTTATTTGACTAGAATAAAAAAGCAGCACGGTCCTTATCTGTCTAGTTTACTGTTGCCTTAACAACAGTGCTTCTTTATTGTTAAACATGCCGGGTTTCCCCCAGGAAAATAGTTAGTGGAGGGGGGGAAGTGCCACAGACGGTAAGCAGTGGTGGTGTGACGCGGTATGGCGTGGCATTCACATGGTATAGCCTACGCCTGACCTGGTGAAAACTTGACTGTGCACAATGCCAAATTTTGTTAAAAAGCACACATTTATTGAATGGTTCAACATAAGATTACGGAGATCTGTGCAGAGCTGTAAATTAACACTCTTGTTTTGCCAGTAGCACTCGTGCTAGTAAGGCCAAAGACTTTGCACCACAGAGAAAAACAATTGTAGCCTTAATGATAACTTCTATTATAATCATTTTAAAAACTATAAACGTTGTGGACAACTTACATGGTATGCTTTATTATAAAACAAAAATGAATGCATGAAGTGCAAACAACATACCATATATATCAACTATAACTGCTTGAAAATTCTTCTAATTAAACATTTTATCCGCAGTTTACACTGGATCATTGCATCTAGTTACATGTGGGCCATTACTATCCAAGCATATGAAAGCTATATGGCCCTCTTTGGAAGAATTTAAACATCCACAAACTCTGCTGGCCACTCCCTGTAAGTGGGCCTTCTACTTCTCTGTACTTGTTCAAAATCACAACCATGTTAGGCTTATGATAACAAAAGACTTTTGCCTGGGGTGCATTTTAACAATCATTCTTATGATCATTAACTTAAGATTATTTATTTAGAATGACAAAAATAACAAACTTATTTCAAAAAGCAACTCTGCCAAAACTATTTCTAAAAGAGAGCGTTATATATATATTTTTTTTAAATGATACAAGGGGACAATATATATAACTATAATGTAAAGTGTATTAATAAAATGTAGTGTGGTTGCTTCAGCAGTTGTTTAGCTGCTACCATATTATAAAGTTAGAGAGCTGTAGCATCTTTAAACTTTACCAGTGTAACCTTATAACTATTACAACCTATTGGGATTTTGAGGACTATCAAATAGTGCCAATATTGTGCCATTTTTACCGGTTTTACATCCATAAAAAAGCACCCAAATGTCATCTTGAATATCTTAGCCATTGATTGGTCTACACAAATTGCAGACCACTCAAAATAAAGCTGTGAATCTCACATATATTTGCATATATTTGCTGTTGTCGCCAAGGCCGGCAGTAGCTATGGGCAGGGGTGGGCTCAGCCCACCCAAACGTGCGTCTTGCCCACCCAATCAAAAGTTAAGAAAAAAAATAAATTTTGTTCAGCCAATGGAAAAATAGCACAGAAAATACCAGTACCGTTTCTAACTTCTGATTGGGTGGGCAACCTACAGCCCGCCTCCAAAGTCTCCCACTGCTCACCCCCTCTTCTCGTCGTGTTCAGGCACAAACACACAGAGCTCTGAAGCAGACCCGTCCGCTGCACAGAGTGTCTCTCGGAGTCTCAGTGTCATGCCGAGGGGGAGGGGTGTTGCCATGACAACTATGAACTCTGATGGCTCAGATTGCACACACATAGGGCAAGGCAAATTAGTGTTCTAAATGTTAGTTTAACTTTAGTTAAGTTTTTGTTTATTGCTCTTATTTTTGTCAGGGATCATGTACAAAAACAGTAATCTCAGAGAGAGGAGAAAATGTGCATGTGACCGTTTGAAAATTGGATATTATCGGTTTCATCTGCAACAAGTTATATCTCCAAGTTATCTTGCATCTTTAACCCCTTCCGCCATACCATGTTGCATGGGCGAAAGCAAAACCTGGTTATTCTTGCTCATGAGAAGGCCATTACATCGGCTCTTGATATGGATTAAAGTAGGCTAGCCTACGTTTTTTTTATTATTTTTATTTTTTAATATAATTAGTTTCAGATTTTTTTCCCCCCAATTGAACCCCTATTCTAATTCAATTCCCCCCGTGTAGCAACCGCTAGAGAATCACCGCTGCACAACCCCGTCAGCCAGTAGTAGACAGAGGTTACCACGTCCTGATTCAGGGCGCGACTCCTCCAAGCCCGACCGTGATTCCAACTCGCCCAGGGCCGCTATATGCGCAGCGATTCTCTCCGATAGATTAAACATTTTATTTTAGAAAATACCCTGTGTGAGGTTGTGTAGAAATGCAGGAAATAAGTTTTAAAAGGCTCAAAATTTTATGGGGGAGGACCCCCAGACCCCCCGCTACTTCGTTCCCCTTTGTGCCCCACCAACATCTCTTCATGCCCCCCCAATCAAAACAGTCTAGAACCGGGCCTGGTTGTCGCACCTGTCAGCATAGTGGCCATATTGTTTGAGCAAACATTCTGAAAATAATATGGCTTGTAGAGCTCCATTTGCATTTTTTCCTCGAGCTTGGCGCCACCCCCCCAGACGGATGGAAATGGGAGTTACATTGTGCAATGTTACTCCCTTTCACCTATGCTTCATTTTTCCACTCTGTCTGTAGGCTACAGTGTACAGAGTAGGCACCTCAATAAAACTCCTTTCTGCCCTGCCTCTCTTCACTGCCTGCTTTTGTTGCCTACACAAGTGCCAGCGCATCCCTACAACAGTCAGAATTGTATTATGTAAATTGAAAATGGCATAAACGTAATTTGGCTTTGCCAATATCACACATCAAATAAAACAAGAAACCGGAAAGTAGTGAAGAAGGATACGAGAAGTGAGGATAAATATCAGTTTATAGTTTGTTATGTTAAAAAAGCTTGCAAAAGGTCGCAAACTTTAGTCATGAGTTAGCTACTTTCCTAGGATGACATCTTTTTAGACTGCAAGCTCCTCTTATTAGCTGAAGATGACATTATCATTTAGCTAGGTTAGTTATTCGCTTTTCCTGTAACTTAACCTAAACAAATCTACTCTTATGCGTGTGGCCACGCAGCCAATCGTAGTTAAAATTAATAATGATAAATTCAGTTGAACCAAACAAATAGGTTTTACGATTGCACAGTAGGCCTATTATTGATGTTTCTCTGATGGTTGCAAAGGTGCTCCTGAATTCAGTGGAGCGCTTAATACCTGGGGAGACCTTGACATGGAACAGTGCTGTTTGCTAATATTTGTCAGTATTCAGCATGGGATAAATGATTAATCCCACTCCAGTAGTACCTCTATGATATTCTGCATTCTTTTTTTCCTTCAAAACATTGCTCCCTGCTTGTGGAAGTGTTGCTTCTCACCATGTGAACATTTTGAGAAAGCACTACCTACTGTAGGTGCGGTACAGTTTGTAGACATCAGGCAAAATATTCCTCTAAAAAAACTGCAGGGCTTAATGAGTAATAATAATTAATAATGGGCTTAATAGTGAGTTTGTCCTGCAGCCCTTACAAGACAAAAACAACAGTCTTGATGTTCAAGGAAAGTTTGTGATTTCTGTCTGTAGATGGAAGGATGAAATTTCACTTCTTTTGAAGTGACAATTATGGAAAGAGTGTTCTGAGCGTACAGTATTTCTGGGCAAGCAAATGTTTTGACTTTGTTTAGGAGACAAGTATGAAAATGAAGAGTTATTCAGCCTCAGAAATGAAGGCAGTGGGCTATAATCCTAGTATTTTTGTATGGTATCACTCACATGTGCGAAAACACACACCCACATGCACACAATAGTTGTGCTGTATATGTGCATTTCCACATTTGTATATTTATATAAGAAGAAATTGGTTCATCTGCATCGGATTCAATAAATGTTATAACATTTCATACATCGTACAAAAGTGTGGTTCTGGAAAGTAAGGTGTGACTCTTCTGCACTGATTGGTTCCAGATATGGATGCAATGGGTTTTTAAAACTGGACAAAACTGCACAGTGTCCCTTACATAGCCAACGGGGAAATAATGAATGTTTATTGACCAGCTGGAGCCCGTCAGAGAAGTGAAACTGATGTTATAACCCTGCTTTTTTTGTGGGTGTATAACTGAACGGATGGCTAAAAACGCACGTACTAGTTTGTTTTGGCAGCGTGGCAAAGGAGCCATGATTGTGACCAGAAAGTTTAGGTGGGCAGTACTGTTGTGTCCTTCAGCAAGGAATTGGGCCTGAATCACCTCAATACAGATTGTATAAATGTGAAACATTTCAGCTGTGTAAGTCACCATAGAACAGAACACCTGCCAAACAAATAATTACAAATATTATTAGTATTAGTAATAATATTAGTATATTGTGAAATATGAATAATGTCTTTATGGAAATTTAATATACAAGAAATATATTACATACACCAACACCACAATATTCAGGCAAATATACAACCGGTTGCTTCTTTCAGATATGTCAGAGGTACAGTATATATGCAGGCATACATATAGCGTCATCAGAAAGTGCACATCAACTGACATCAACCTTTGAATGCAAGGTTAAATACTTCCATTTTGTTTTCTGCAGGTCCTCAGAACACCACAGAGGGCAGTGAGTTTCGATCATTCAAGTTTTCCCCAACCAAGCTCAATGGAACTATCTATTCCAGGAGTGCTTCCACTGGAACGTCTGGGTTTAACAGAACGGTACCGAATTTTAATCCTTATGCCCATCCTCTGTCTATTTTGCGTGTGGTATTGATATGCTGCCCTGTGCCCATTGCAGAGTGCAGGCTTGTAACTTGTTTTTGAGTTATTTATGGAATAAATGTAATTTATGTTCAGGTAAGTGTAAATGTTTTTTTAAAGGGTGTTCACATAAGGCTTAACAAAGGGAAAAAATTCAAGTACGTTTCTTAGGACTTTCATAAATGGCATTTGTTTTATTAAGATGTGTAGTACTTGTTCAATTTCATTCAAGTTCTGAGAATTAGAATTTCACAATTAAACTCCTCCCTGAATATGTAAAAATGTGATTGAGCACCCATTTGAATTCACAGAAGAATGTCTGATCATAACTGATTTCTGCAGAAATATAGGAATAATTAGACGCAGCCCCCCACCACTGTTTTATCGCTTTTCAGTGTTTTTGGTGTGTAACGTGCAAAAGCAGTTCTTCAGACTAATTGGGATGGCAGGTATGCCATCCGCCAAGTTACAGCTTGGTGGGGCATGCCCCATACCTATACAGCACCGAGAGTTTGGAACTTTTCAGGGTTTCCTACAGAAGTAACCACAATGACCATAGACTCTCAGCCCTTAAAAACATTAACTTCTGTATGTTCTGACCTCATGTAACCATACAGCATTCAGATACAACTTCACACATCCACACAATAAAGCCCCAAACTTGGGTTATTTTGCCGTTTTTCTCCTTCCTCTTCCGCTTCTTCTTCTTCTTCTTCCCATTTTCCTGCCAAACTGCCTGCCTCCATCGCGATGTTATCCAATGGGGATTTCTTCACTTCAGCTCTGTTCACTTTATCCTTTTCACACATAACACAAGGTCACCATAAAATAAACTACTAGGAAAATTAAGAATTTACGATAATAGCCTACATCAAGAATTGATGATAGCCTCTTTTAAGCTGCAAGCCTTGAAGAGATCGGATTTATAAAAGGCCAATTCCCCAAACATACCTGATTCATGGTTAGGCACTTTAAAAAAAAAAAAAAATTTAAATAGCCTCTGAATGTGTCTCTAGTCTACGCTACTCTGCTGATAATGTAGCTTACTGCAAACACTTTTAATTATAATAATAATAATAAGAAGAAGAAGAATATCTGGTATGTACTTTCTTAGTAGTATCTACTGTTTTCTTTCTGGCTAAGATTCCTGGGAAATATGCGTTGTCCAATTAAGCTTGTTCGCCAACGTTACTTCCTGCTTCTCGTCAGGAAGCAGAAACAAGCTAGGCTACTACGAAGCGAATCAACATGCATTATAGCCTACATTCATTGCACTACAGAAAACAAAACTAAACCTAGCTGTCCAGTACCAAAACATTTCCCGCAGGTAACGTTCTACACTACCGGAAAAAAAACTCTGCTGTGCAGAAACTCACTAGCTCGCTCGCTAGCTCGTAGCCCACACATGGAAGGTTGGAGTTACGCATCCGGCAATCCAGTGTTGAATAGCCTAACTCTGCTGTGCTTATGAACTCACTAGCTCGCTCACTAGCTCGTAGCCCACACATGGAAGGTTGGAGTTACGCATCCGTTAATCCAGTGTTGAATAGCCTAACGTTAAATATATTTCATAGAATACTAATAGCCCTATTTTAAAACTGTATTTCCATGTTTTACTGATGCAAACTATTTAGGCTGTACTAGCTATTTAGGCTGTATGTCTTTCAGCTAGAATGTGCTTGCGTCTACCTCATTGTGCATGCATGTCTCCATGTAGACTTGGTTCATTAATTTACATGCTTCTTCATGATCCATAGCTCAGGTGGTGCTGTTCATTGTATTTCATTACACATTAAATACTGCTCATCTACAAACTCTTTTAATGTAATTGTGTGCTGTCTGTAATAGGATAACTGTTCTCATTCTTGTCAATAGAGGGCGTTATGGTTAAGCGAATGTCTGCATACATTTCTTTGGAATGCATGTCTCTCTCCGTGTTTATCTTCATGCATTATTCATCATTAGTTAGCTATAAAAAAATAAGTGATATCAGATCAAAAACGTCTACGACGTAAAAAAAGCCAAGTTACTCACGCATAGCCTACATAGCGCTGTCCATAAGTTCTTAATTCCAACTTGCAAAAACTAGGCCTGCCTTTAAAAGTCTTGATATCAAAATGTGACCAAGTTACAACTAACAATATTGCCTATCGTAGCTCACACTAAATAAACTAGCTCTATTCCAAAGCAATGCTATCCAAACTTTCCTAAATTATTTAATGCAACTTGGCCCTGTGTTTCTTCATCTTTGCATGTGAAGAGATTGTGCCTCATAGAACAACATATGATTTCAATGAATGTTTTGAACAGTTGATGAATAATTACACTCCAGAAAGGATATGGTTGTATTTTGTTGGCAAGTTTACTTTAGAAAATGTACAGGTTTTAAAATGTTAACTGCTGCTACAGCATTCTTTACAATTCACAAACAGACATTTATATGAAGAAACATCATGTACAATAGAGAAAGGGGTGATGAATAAATAAATGCAGATAAAAATGATGATGATATTTGCAAACAGAATTTTGTGAACACAAGGATATCTATGCTCTGTAGGACCACACAGGTTTTGATAGAAATCCAAATAAATAAATCAATAAATACATAATAACAATAATTATAATAATACATTTTATTCATTCTGTGCTTTTCATAGACCCAAAGCAGTGGATGCAAACAATTGTTCAAACATGCCCTATAGTGTAGTATACACTATAGTATAATTTTTCTGTTTAATTTCTAAGTGCAACACATCTGAATCAGAGTATTTCCACTATAAATTATTTTCATTTTGCAGTTTGATGTGGCACATACAGTTTCATTGACCACATTCTTGAGACCACCTTGAGATGGTAAGATGAAGAAACACAGGGCCAAGTTGCATTAAATAATTTAGGATAGCATTGCTTTGGAATAGAGCTAGTTTATTTAGTGTGAGCTACGATAGGCAATATTGTTAGTTGTAACTTGGCCACATTTTGATATCAAGACTTTTAAAGGCAGGCCTAGTTTTTGCAAGTTGGAATTAAGAACTTATGGACAGCGCTATGTAGGCTATGCGTGAGTAACTTGGCTTTTTTTACGTTGTAGACGTTTTTGATCTGATAAGCATTCTACTGCAGATGGTCTTCAGGCTGATTAGCATTTCATTACAGATAATTACAGAGGCATTTCTTTTAAAAATAATGAAGAGTGTACTGCATTTATATTCACATTTCAGGAATTGAGTGGTCATGTGGTATTCCAGTATTAACTTTTTTTTTTGTTGCTATTTTATATATTAAAAACTATTAACAAATACAACATTTTAACAGATTCCATACCCGAGCATTCCAGTCACACCTTTTGCTTAGTACCTGTTAGAAATACTGTATATAGATCTAAACCAACGCAGGTCATCTAATTTATGGATCAATTTGAATGTCATGATGCTGGTTGATGTCACAATTTTCTCACCTTGCCACATTTGAACTCATAGCTGGCAAAATTCTTAGGAAAAAGTTTCCCCTTATACTAAAATGTTTCAGGAATGTGCAAGCTAAACTGTACTTCCCGTACTCGCTGTAGTTCAGCCTGTTCCAGGGCCGTGCTGGGCCCTCCTACCTCTATAAACACAAGCTATCCCTTTGAAGGGATTTTGATTCTGTAGCTAGCTGTACTGTTCCACTAAGCCAGCTGCCTGCCAGCTGTGTTTACTGAACTCTCCAAGCTCCTTGGTGTAGAAAACACCTTATTACATTTCTGCTGCATCAGAGTCTAGACTGAGCTGCGCTTCGGAGTGGAAATGTATCATTTTCCTAATCTGCAAGCCTTGCAGCTGCCTGGCACTTTTGCCCACAATTACATACAAGTCCCCTTCCCTTAACTGCCCTTAAAGTACATTGAGCAGAGGTGCCAATTAAAGCAATCTAGTAAATTATAATATGACAAAGATGACACACCCAATATATCATACGTTGGTTAATCCAACGTACATGCCCCAGTCCACTATGTTATGTGTGTACTGCTAATAGTTGGGCCTGTAAGAGTCGTAAACTGAAAGGTGCCAGGGAGCTGTAGCCTTGGTGAGTAAAAGAAACAGGAACATATGCACAATATCTGTTATATTTTGCTGTGTCAAATTTTGCTGTGTAATTTATGTATACACGAACTTCCGTGCACCGACTTCCTTCTTCAGTTCAGCGGTTCTATGGCAGGGGCATTCGCTATACATGACTAATAGGCTGCCATGTCTTGTTAAAACATTGTTTTTTACTGGCTGCAAGGGGATTGTCTGTGCCAAAACCTTATTGCATTGTTATAATGTGCTGTGGATTCATATTTCTGGTTACTTGTTTAGTTGTCTGCTTGAATAACATTTTCCTGTCACTTACAATGGCTGCTTTGAAGTGAGGGGTGTGACTACTGACAGAGACACCTTTGAATAAAATACCGTGTTTATAAGTATAATATGTCCTTGACCTCACAATGTACTATTGCCTTTTTTAGTGTTTCATGTATAAGCCCTTGTGGGATATAATGTACACATGTATGTATAGGTGAATTAGGAATAATAAGATGCATGATGACATTGAGTGACTGCAGCTGTCAAGAGCAGGGATGCAGTACATTTGTACCTGCTATTAAAGACATGCAGTAAATAGTATCACAATATTTCATCCTCTTGTAGAGAACATGAAGGAAAATTGACATGGCAATAAAAATTTTGGAGGTTTACCCCTAGAACCCACCAGACGCGCAAGCACAAGCGCACGCACACGCGCACTGCTGCGCTTCACTTCCGCTCCCATCAAAATAGCTGCTAATTCTGCTAAAATTAAATGTTTAGAACATGTTGATTACTGTCTTAAATAAATAAATAATATTAAACGGACTTTTTAAAGGAGGCATTGTCTCGTTTGCTACATTTAGCTTTAAAAAACAACATTCTATATAGTTTAGATATTTGTTTTAATATAATCAAAAGTGTGATCAAAGTAAAGTGTGATCAAAGCAGTTCATGGGGTGTAGCTACCCACATTCTTCTCCTCCTCAGGAGCATTTGGAGCAAGAGGTAAACCGTAATTGCCTTCCTCATGTTTACAACTCGTATTGAAACAAACAAAAAAACTACTATATTAATATTGCGAGATCAGGTAATCACTCAACTGATTTCGTTATAATGAAATAATTACATTAGCCATAGGCTACGAAGTAAAAATCAAAAGTAGGCCATTTGCTGCCAGCCAGTGAAGACTTGTTTGTTGGTCTAATTCATGTGTAGCTATTTTCCCATGTACTATATATTGACAGTATGCAAGTTTTCATTTTAATTAACCTGTCAAGCAGTAAGACATATAGCAATATTAATAGCAATATTTACTTATCCATTATTAAGCGAAGCTCACAAATCCGGAATGTAGACTGTTTGTTTGTATAGCGCGTCTCGTGTAGTTCACGGAATGCGCTCCGAAAAAGCAATAAAAGCGTTTGTGCCTTTGCGCGTCTAGTGGGTTCAGTTCTGCTCAAATCTGCACGCGCAATAAGCGTCTGTGCGCTTGCGCGTCTGGTGGGTTCCAGGCGTTAGACCGCCAGCCTGTTTATTGCATTGGTTTTATGGCATCAGCAAGCCTTCTGTTCAAATGTATGGCAAGAAAATGACGATGGCAATGTGCAGTAATGCTTTACGGTGAAAAGGATGAACACACCTCATCCCTTACTTACATGATGCATGGCAGCCATTTTGAGCTGAATAACTCACCGCACAACAGCTGAAATGGGGAGGAAGACGATTTTACCCACACAGAAAGAAGCCAGCTCCCTCCCTCCCTCTGGCCTCTCCTTTGTGATTCAATGGAATCTCTCTGAATCATGCTAAGGAGGCTGACTGACTCGGGGCCTGAGTTTGCAGCGCATGGGGGCATTCCTAGGCTGTGGGAGAGGGAAGCAGAGTGCGGATTAAGTTTCACAGGCTCGCTTTATCAAAGCGTCTCCGTGGTGATTTTTGTTGTTCATCTCAGTGTTTGCAGAGCAGGTTCACAACCCTGGTGCAATGCACTGGGCAGGTGCAGGTTCCACACTTTAAAAGTAAGCCATTGCACTCCCCCGGCTTCACAAGTTGGTTTGTTTTGAGCATGCAATCAAAACAATAAATATAAAACATGGGCCCGCAGTCAAAACGGATGCACTTTGCATTACATTTATTAACAACATGAAAGATACAGGGGAAAGAAGCACCCAAAAGAATCTGTGTTCCTCAGTGTGTGTCCACACTCAGATTGCCAAACTGTTATACTCTCAATGGGCATGATGGACATGCTAGCATTTAACATACTGGAACAATTTGTAATTTGTAACCTGGTAAAGTTGAAATTGAGTTGCTGCCTTTTTGACCTCTCCTTGTCTTTCCTCCATCTACAGTTTGAGATGAGGTAAATGGTAGTATGTTTGTGTAGCCAGAGTACTGGAATTTTAACCCGTAGGAAATGTAATATACTGCAGTATATTTTAAATATATTGTGAAGATAATTTTGATATATTTACAATATACTGCAGTATATTCTTTTTCCATAAGGGTTGTAGGTTCAGATCACGGATAATATGCATTATCGCTGCAGCTGTTAGCAACTGCTTTTAGCAAATATCAAGCTGTATAATGGATATGTGAGGCAAGCTGTTGAAGATGCTCTGGATCAGGGCACCTACAGAATGAATTGACAATGCAATATGCTACTGATATACTGCAGTAAAGAACTGCGTTACTGCATAAACCTAGGATATTCAGCAAATGGAAGAAGGGATCATAAAAATGTGTCTATTGCATAGATAAAATAAACTTGTGGCTGAGGGAGTTGCTGCTTTCTAATCAGTGTGGAAGTCCCATTTACCATAGTCTCTTCAGGCTCAATATTAATAATAATAATAATAATAATAATAATAATAATAATAATAATAATAATAATAATAATAATAATAATGCATTCAATTTCTATAGCGCTTTTCTAGGTACTCAAAGTGCTTTACAGTTTAAAATTACACACAGTAAAATTATTTAATAAGTAGTTAATAAAAAATAATAATAAAAAAAAATAAATAAAAAAAATAAATAAAAAATAAAAATAATTAAGACAGATAAAAAGAAGGAGTATAATTTAAAATTTCAGTCATGGGATAGAGGGGAGGATGTTTAACAGGGGAAAGCCAGTTTGAAGAGGTGGGTTTTGAGAGCCTGTTTGAAGGATGGTAGGGTGGTTGCCAGACGGATGTGGATGGGGAGGGCATTCCAGTACTCTGGCTACACAAACATACTACCATTTATTCTCCATATTGGGGCTTAGCGAACTTTGCACTGAAAACTCCATCTCACTTTGGGGATGTGCTTTGCTAATAAACAAAAGGACCTTTAATACTTTTGACAAAAATATTGATCTGACGTGAGTGAGTGTCCAAGTGACCCCTTGTCATTTTTCATCAGGAGTTTTTCAGGTACATAATCATCATTACATGCATTATTATTATTATTATTACTGTTGTTGTTTCCCTTCTAGGCTAAAAATAAAGTCAATTCTAGCTTTTTAATAGTGCGTCATTGCTTGGAAAGAGACATCCTCTGAAGAACACAGACTTTGTGGCTGTGTGGATAGACATAATTATTCCTGATGGATGGGTAGGCTTTGCTTTGGGTGTGGGCTCATTAGCTTTGTTTTGACTCGAGCTTTGAGGATAACATATGAGGGAATAAAGAGTGTTATTTGATACGTAAAGGAGTGAAAGATTGTTTTCAATTTTAAACTGAAGCAGATGGGATCAGTGTTATATAAGAAGTAAACGAGTCTGCCTGCTGTACCTTGTGCGTGCGTGTATGCGTGCATATACAGTGAACACCATAATTCATTGGACAGTGGCACATTTTTTGTTATTTTGGTTCTGTACTCTAGCACCTTGGGTTTGAAAGGATACAATGACAATGAACACAATGAACCTTTTGTACATAGTTCAATACAATGAACCTTTTGTACATAGTTCCCCCCATTTTCGGGCATCAAAAAAATTGGACAGTTTACCATAATGCAGAATCTACTGCATATCTGGCAGCAGAGTGATGGTTTAAGGCTTGTTTGATACGTCAGACCCTTGCTCACTTAAAGCCATTTAGCCAACCATGTGTTCCGTACTGTTCCAGTGTAATTTACAGCTAAATCTAGTCCCACCCCCCAATTCCCATAGAGATCCATTCAAATGCAGAGGTTATAATATCGCTTGTAGGAGTACCAGAAAATAAGATATCGAGTCTTTTGATGTTGTTGGGTCACAGACATCAGGAAGTCATGGCATGCACCAAATATTAAAACTGATTACTTTATTCTACATTATGTTAAACTGTCCAATATTTTTTGATGCCCGAAAATGGGGGGACTATGTACAAAAGGTTCTATAATTTCTAAACGGTTAATCCGATATGGATGAAAATACCCTCAAATTAAAGCTGACAGTCTGCACTTCAACCTCATTGTCATTGTATCCTTTCAAACTGAAAGTGCTAGAGTACAGAACCAAAATGACAAAACATGTTTCACTGTCCAATGAATTATGGTGCTCACTGTATGTGCTTGAGTGCCCACCTGCGCATGCTATTGTGGTGGCGACACTGAAGGTGCAGATTGAGTTTCCATGTGTGAATGGGAAAATGCATCCCTCTGGGAAATTATCTGGCAGGTGTCAGGCTGAGCGTCTGTGTCCTGGCATGCCTGCTTACAACCAGTTGTTGCCGGAGTCAGTGATTTCTGGGAGAGTGATAAAGGGAACCGCCCTTTTCTCCCATCGTTTGAACATCAAAGGGCTGAGCTTTTGCCCGCTTGTCTTCCTCTCCCACTTGTATAACTACTGATAGGACTCGCATTGTGGGAATTGAGAAGTTAATCATCCATCGGTACTTTAGTGCTTTTACACCTGAATTGAGTATTATACATTGTTACAATGTGTTGTTTGTACTGTACTGTACAGATACTATATTGTTCCTGTGTTGGTTTGCTAGGCTAAAGGCTTCAGGAGTTATCAGTCAAACTGTTTGGTTATGGGTGTTAGCAGGTTGGCAGAACTTATTGATTCAACAACTGATATTTTTTCCCACACTTTGTAGTATAGCTTGGAGAGCCCCGAGTAAAAGTCACAGAGAAGACTGTGGCAAGGATTATGTGGAAACAAAGCTGATTGTTTAGAAGAAAAAATAAACTTAAAGCCCCAGGGAACAAAGCCTAAAATCGTTAAAATGTATGTATGGTATCAAACTTGAGTGTGTTATTAAGCATCCACCAAAGTTTGAATGAAAAAACAAATATATAAATATGATTAAACACTGCTAAAAAAAACTGCTGAATTAGCTGATCAGACTTGTATTGGGACGGTCGGGGCGTGGTCGTAATACTCTAATACGCACGCTTGAGTGACATTCCTCTGTCCAAGAAGACACTCGGCATCACACAAAACAAAAAATACAAAATAGCGCAAGCGTTGAGAATCGGGGTTGTACAATATGTATGAACCTACTGATGCTGAATTTGAGAGTGAAGAAATTCCACAACCAGATAACCCGCGTTCTGTAGCTTCACAGGTGGTGACGGAATGGTGGGGTTCAAGATACTAAGTTAGCATGTAATAATAAACCACACTTCTTAACTTTGTTATAACATTTGTTTCTTCCAATAAACAATAAAGACGTGGGTATTGCTGCTAGTTAGCTAGCTAGTTAACGTTGGGTAGCGCGCATGTTGAATGCCACGGCATTGTTTGGTTGGTTACCCTGGCAACTAAAGCTCCGCTTCAATTCTGTGTTAAAAAAATCAACTGTGCTGTACCCAGCACCGGCGAGCGCAGCAATGAGAACGCAAATGTGTCATTATTAGTTAGCGTTAGTCCTACACACCCAACATTAGCCAAGATACGCGTAACGTGACTGAAATCCACAGGGCTAGCTAGCTGACTGTGTTCAAAATAAAAAGGCGTTAATGCGGGAATGCATTAGTTTTGACAAATGCTGGTGGGAGGGACAAGCGACTCAGCCTTGTGATTGGTTTGGGATTAGTGACGTCACTATTCCCTCTTATAGGACCGTCCAACTTCAATCCAAAAACGAGAGTTAAAGTATCCAATATCTCTGGAATTCAGAAAGTAATTATTTCAAATACAAGTACAGTTGAAGTCGAAAGTTTACCTACACATAGGTTGAAGTCATTAAAACTCGTTTTTAACCACTCCTTCCATCTACTTTGTGCATGACAAGTATTTTTTCCAACAGTTGTTTACAGACAGATTATTTCACTTTTAATTCAATATATCACAATTCCAGTGAGTCAGAGTTACATACACTAAGTTGACTGTGCCTTTAAATTTTTAATATTTGGTCGCATATCCTTTGCATGCCATGACTTCCTGATGTCTGTGACCCAACAACATCAAAAGACTCTTGATATCGTATTTTAATGACACTGGAACAGTATGGAAACACATGGTCTAAATGTCTGTAAGTCATCAAGGGTCTGACGTATCAAACAAGCCTTAAATCATCACATATGGATGGATAACTTGAAGGGTTTCTTCTCCTGACTTATTTTTCCATAGAGTTCAAAAGGAAAATTTGTCAGGAGAAACAGCCCTTAAAGTAATCCATCCATATCTACTGCATATCTGGCAGCAGAGTGATGGTTTGAGGCTTGTTTGATACCTTAGACTCTTGATGACTTACAGCCGTATTACCAATCATGTATTTCATACTGTTCCAGCATAATTTACAGCTAAATCTAGCCCCACCCTCCAATTCCCATAGAGATCCATTAAAATGCAGAGACGTTATCATATCACTTGCAAGAGTACCAGAAAATAAGATATCAAGAGTCTTTTGATGTTGTTGGGTCACAGACATCAGGAAGTGTTCTGAATGTAAACTTCTGACCCACTGGAATTGTGATATAGTGAATTAAAAGTGAAATAATCTGTCTGTAAACAATTGTTGGAAAAATTACCTGTGTCATGCACAAAGTAGATATCCTAACTGACTTGCCAACACTTTAGTTTGCTAACATGAAATCTGTGGAGTGGTTAAAAATGAGTTTTAATGACTTAAACCTAAGTGTATGTAAACTTCCGACTTCAACTGTACATGCATATTGTATGTCCACAAGACCCAAATTAACCTAAATAGAAGGCAATCACGAAAATTTGTTCCCTGGGGCTTTAAGGCATGTTATAGCCAGTGTGTTATGAGTTCCTCAGAAACTGATGATAAGAGCCAAATTCTTGTTTTCTCATGAGAAGTGAGCAGGGGGTAGTCAGTCCTTAAATGTGTATTATTTTAAATGCATCGTAAAGCTGTAAGCACCCAGATAGTTAGAGATGGCAGTCATATCTGGTAGTGACCCCTGAATGTCTCCCATAGCTGTTCTTGTTTAGTGATGTTGAATGTTGTAACGTTAGACAAGCGGAACAGCACTTTGGATCATTCTATGTAATAAAACCCAGAGAAGGATTTTGTTGGCCGTGCCTACGCAAGGAGTTTTGTTTCCCGTGCCCACGAGGTCTACTGAAGGGCTGATAGACTGGTGTGCAGTTGGTACTTCGAGCTAGACACTGGATTACACTATTTCCAAGCCCCAGTTTGATGTCCCCTGGGTTTTTCTGTAAAATGAAACCCAGGATAAGTGTTTTGTTGGCTGTACCAATATATTCTTGGCTGAAGGACAAGTCTGCAATTGGTGCATCCAATTGAATATTTTTCCTTGGTTTCAGTGTCCCATGTTCTGTGAGGTGTGCTTAGGGTTCAATGGAATAATAACAACCTGGGGAAGATATTTTGTTGGATTTACCTTGGATTTACACTTCAGTGGTATACTTAAGGGCTAACAGACCGACTTTATGTTTGTCATGTTAAAAACTTTTCCTGGATTTACTACATCTCCCTCCAGACTGGCCACATCCAGCAGAACCGCACGCTGTCCACAAAGAGCATGCATGCCCAGAGGCAAGGCAGCAGCTCCAGCCAATGGGAGCAGCGCTATCATTCTGTCAAGCCGTCCAATGGATACATCATTCCCCCGCCCGGCATGCTGAAGCCCAGCCGTAGCGACCCGGCGCTGGCCCCCCCAACTGCCGTGCTGCATGCCAAGAGCCGCAACACCCTGCAGTCCAGCCGGAACATGTCATACACTGTCATCGCTAATAGCGGCAGCAATGCCATGTCCTATGGCAAAGGCACTGTCGCTAGTATGGTCCGGCCAGCCCGACCATCTTCTGCCCTTTCCAATGGTGAGATAAAGACTGCAACAGCCAGGACCACTGCAAGCGAGTTTGTAGGGTAAGTGAGCATTGCTGATCTAGTGAACAGGAGAACTGTATGAAGAGTGGGTGGGGAGGGGGTAATGGTGGAAGTAAGAGCTCTTTGCAGTTAATTTGGTTGATGTGCCATTTTTGTCTTCCTGACAAAAATACTGATGTTCATTGCTGCTGTACTTTGCTCGGGATAAGTGCATTTCATTTCATTTCATTACAATCATTTGGCAGACGCTTTTATCCAAAGCGACGTACAATAAGTGCATATTGAAGGTCATTGACGCGACTACAAAGCAAATCCGACAAAGCACAGCTTTCTCACAGCGTAGGAGCTATCCCTAGTAATAAACATGAGAAGTACACACAGTCAGCTATATATTCTGAACTATAGAATAACCAAAAAACACAAGTTAAATAGAAAACAGGAAGCGAATACTATAGAATGGCCCTATAGGTATAATTTTAGTCGAGGTGGAGTCTGAAAAAGTGCGTTTTCAGACCACGCCGAAAAACAGACAGTTTCAGCTGAGCGCAGCAGAGTGGGGAGTTCATTCCACCACTGGGGAGCTAGGGTGGAAAAGCTCCGCAGTCGGGACGAGCGGGAGCCTTTAACACGGAGGGAGGGAAGTGCAAGTCGCCCTGCAGCAGCAGAGCGAAGTGGTCGAGCAGGAGCGTAGTGCTGGATTAAGTCCTGTAGGTAGGAGGGGCCTGACCTTTTGGCTGCAGTGTAGGCCAGGGTCAGAACTTTGAACCTGATCCTGGCCACGACCGGCAGCCAGTGGAGTGACCTCAGCAGGGGGGTGACGTGCGAAAACTTTGGGAGGTTGAACACAAGCCGAGCAGCCGCATTCTGGACCAGTTGTAGGGGCAGAATGGCACAGGCTGGTAGGCTTGCGAGAAGGGAGTTGCAGTAGTCCAGTTGTGAGGTGACCATGGTCTGGACAAGAAGCTGGGCGGAGTAAGTGGTCAGGTACGGCCGAATTCTCCTGATGTTGTACAGGAGGAACCTGCAGGACCGTGCCGTTGCCCTGATGTGTTCTTTGAAGTCCAGCTGATCGTCCAGGACCACCCCCAGGTTCCTTGCAGAGCGGGAGGTTCCGTCGACGGTGATTTGCCAAGTGATTGTAATGTAATGACTATGTAATGTATGTTCATCTGTTGAACAGTATGAACAGTGGGGTGTGTTATCGTGGAAGTAACAGCTCTTGACAGTTGATGTTGATCTGGTGAACAGGAGTGATTTTGGCTTGTCACGGTGTTGCTATTTTGATCCACACTATGCACTATTTGTATCCACAATTTTAAATAATGTTGATAAAATGCAAACAATCTTGTGATGCAAATAAAAATAATTTTATTGCTCGCCTAATAGCTTAATTCAGGAGAACTGGCTATATCTGATGGTACAGAGAAATGCACGGCCTGGCCAAAAAAAAAGTCGCACACTCTAATATTTCGTTGGACCGCCTTTAGCTTTGATTACGGCGCACATTCGTCATGGCATTGTTTCGCCAACCTTATGCAACGTCACAACATTTATTTCGGTCCAGAGTTGCAGATTTTTGGCCGAGATCTTATATTGACGACGGGAGAGTCAAACCATTCCATAAAGTCTTCTCCGGCACATCCCAAAGACTTTGAATGGGGTTACGGTCAGGACTCTGGTGGCCAATTCATGTGTGAAAATGATTTCTCATGCTCCCTGAACCACTCTTTCACAATTTGAGCCCGATGAATCTCAAAATTGTCATCCTGGAATATGCCCATTGATGGAATAACCTGGTCAATCAGTACATTCAGGTACTCAGCTGACTTCATTTTATTGCTGCATAACGTTGCTGAGCCTAGAACTGACCAATTGAAGCAACCCCAGATTATAACACTGCCTCCAGAGGCTTGTACAGTGGGCACTATGCATGACGGGTGCAATGGCGATTTTCTTTTTGGCCAGGCAGTGTATGTAAATATATAATATGCATATATTAATTTAATAATGTCAACGTTGAAGCTCTGCAGATGCACCTTTATTTTTTACTCTTATTTTATTTTTCAATTGTAATTACAAAATGTGATTATGTGGTGGAGATAACTACACTGGAGTAGGCTTGTGCACCGCATGCCGTCAGTTAAACCGGACACCAGGGCAAGCCTCGTGTGATTGTAGGAATAGCTGCTTTTTGTGGTTGATGTTCATGTTCATGTTTACATAATGATGGTGGAATATGCATCTCTTGATTCTTGATTTTCTGAACAGGGTGGATGGTGGGGGAAGCATCACGGACATCACCATGAAAGAGGCAGTGGAATATCTTTCAAACCAGCAGGAGACCTACCAGTTCCATGGAGCTTCCTTTATCCAGCACAGTACTTTCAAGGAGGACAGTGCCAAAGAGGAAGTGAGTCAGAGCGAGAAACAGACCTTATCTTCCTTTAAAATTCAATGCAGCTTTTTGTGAATGGTGGGAGTACATCTGGCCATATGTATAAATCGAATTATAATAATAGTAGCTGGCTCAAACACACCATACAAAGGAAAGAATACCAAACCCGGACTACTTCGCTAGGACTAACCCGAGATAAGGAGGACTGGAGCACACAGAGCTCAGAGCAAAACAAAATATTTTAATACGAAAAACACCCTACAAAGGACCTAAAAACATCAACATACAGTACACATTCGGTAGATTAATTAGGCTCCAACATGCAATACACTAGACTTAAAAACATCAACATATGCCTCAGACTACAACATACAGTGTATACATAGATTTAAAACAAAGATGTAAAAACTTTATTATACACCTATAGACTCCGGTATCTCACCACACTGGTGTTTGTCAAAATATAACATTCTTTGTGCTCTGCTGGATTGCACATTGTGCAGGTGGATGCCAGCTGGGATAAAGGGGAGTCTGTTACGTTCCGAGTATGAACTGGACCCAAATGCACGACTCACACGCAGGAAGTTCAGAGATACTTCAATAATTTATTGCTTCGCCCAGAATTCCTCCGGAAGCATAGGGAGACATAAATAAGACAGACAACCAGGAATGGATGAGGCAGGGGATCAGCGGGAACGGGAGAGGCCAGGGACTGGATGGTGGCAGGAATCCGGGCTGGTTGAGCAGAGGAGGAGCGGGGAGCGGGAGACAGGGCAGAGTGGAGTGGCACGAACAGCTGCAGGGAGCAGGGCTGGAGCACCGCCTGGATGCACACCCAGCAGCTGGTTGGCAAAGGCAGCAGCACACGCAGGATGCACACTAAGCTGCAGGTTAGCTGAGCTGGAGCACCAGCTGGATGCAACCACAGCGGCAGGATTCACACACACAGCTGCAGGCTGGTAGACTTAGAGCAGAACAGAGTTAGTACAGCGAGGCAGGACAGGATGAACAGCGTGATTACGCCGTTCCTGGCGAGCGCTGATCAAAACCGGACAGGGCAGGACTAACGAGTTAATGCTGAATACAAGACGAGGCTTTTAAGTTAGGCAAGACAGGACTAGATACAATGTATCCACGAGACAAGACCAGAGGGTTATCACAAGGAGACTTAACGAACTAGCACAGGACAAAGAACACCGGGTGACTAAATACAAACGTTAACAGGTATCAATTAGGTGCCGCGTGCGAATGTATGCGTGAGTGATTAACGGAGTAGAGAGTGTGCGGAATGCATGCGGGAAGGAGGGAAGGGATAGGCGGAAATAGAGTGGTGGGACAGAGTGACACGAAAGGGAAAACCATGCCCAGCCTGCAGCACGAGGGAAACAAACAGGAATACAAACACGATACGAGAGGGAACAGGTAAAACACGGGACACAAAAAGGACGGGAGTGAGAGCATAACAGAGTCTGCATAGCGTTTTGTCCTTATCCTGTGCTGAAGAAGCTGCCCACTGCCCCTGTGGCTATGCCTCCGCAGCTGACCATACAATGGGTGGCTTGAGTCACCAAGAATTTGTGTGACCTTTTTTCCCCATTAGTTCGGCATAGAGCTCCTTTACTGAGATCTGGTCTACCTCTATAACTTGACTAGCCTGTCTCTGGTCTGGTCATGTGCTCTCATTTTTCCAAAAATACATATGAGGATGAAGGATAAAATACTTTGAAGTACCGAATGTGTAAAATAGTTACATTATGATTTTGTCCACATTAAAATCGTTCAATCTCCTTAGAAAATACAGACACTGTCGAAGTTTGCTATATTTTCACTGAGCACATTAAATGAACTTCATACATCAACTTCAACTTCATACAACAGATTAATTGGTCATACATCTCCAACCCTAGATACTTGTACTCCGCTACTCTCTCAATTGGTTCCCCTCTGATGGTTGTGGGTGGGTAATCAGTAGTGTCTCTTTTAAAACATATTACCATGTCCCTTTCAACGGCCCAAAGTGACTCCTGAGATTGGTTAAGAAGCCCTACAATTGCAGTATCATCTGCATATTTAATGAACTGGTGTGCCGGGTCGCCCGCCCTACGATCATCTGTACACAGAGTGTAGAGGACAGGGGTGCCGCTGTATCTGTGTACTGTACGGACAATAGGGTTGAGTTGACCCTGACCTGTTGGGATCTTCCCCACATTCCTGTGTGGGCAGTAGGTGAACTGGTAGACTCATCCACATCAGAGAGCAGTGCCTTCAAGACAATCATTTCATGGGTGTGGAAGTCAGAGCCACTGAATGACCTGTGCTATGTGTTTTCTGTGTACGGGGACAATGACGGATCTTTTCCGTATAACTGGAACCCAGCCCTCATTTAGTGAGCATAGAAAGAGCCTGTGGTAAGGTCTGGTCAACTCCTGTGCACACACCTTGAGGACTTTGGTGCTCACCAGTTCAGGTCCACGTGCTTTATTGACATTTATTGGCATTGTTTTGCACTCATTGGCATTTTTGCTGAAGAGAAGAGAAGGCCAATTCTCATTTTACAAAAGGATTGGCTAGTTCAAAGAGACACAGTGTAGTTCTCTGTAATCTTATCAGCTCTTGGCATTGCTTTTAATTTTGATTGTGACTTATTATGATTTAGAATGCAGCAAGATAACTCTATGAATATGAAAATTAAAACCTGGAAAAAGTGTTTGTTTCGATGTACCAATTATGGAACAAAGAGATGGCACTCAGGCAGTTTGGTCACTCCTCAGTCTTAGTTTGGGCATTTCTTGCAAATGAAACACATTTTCCTAAAATATATAGATGACCATTCCAAATGACATTTTGACTGTCAATAGAAACCTAATCCCCGTAGGGTCAAAACAGCTTAAGCCTGCTGAAGCTTATTGTGTGCGTGCGTGTGTTTGTGTGCCTGTGTGAGTATGTCAATGTGTAAGTGTGTGTGTATGCATGCCTGTTTTTGTATATGTGCACGTGCAAATGTGGCAGTGATGTTTTCACTACAGTTGAGTTTACAGGTTTACACTACAAGTTTCCATAGAAGAATGGAAATGAATCTGATCCTGTTCCTCAGGTGTTTCAGCTGAATGGGATCCCCACCCTGGTCAACTTGCTGCAGAGCAGCAACACCCAGATCCAGCAGACTGCCGCCGCCGCCCTGAGAAACGTGGTCTTCCGACATGCAGGCAACAAGCTGGAGGTCGAACAGTGTGGCGGTATCACAGCGGCTCTGGCTCTGCTCAGGGACACCGACTCATCAGAGACGCAGAAGCAGCTGTCAGGTATAGACCAGGGCACTGAGCAGGTGGACACCCTCCTATTCCATGCAGACCCCAGTGGGGGACCAAACAAATGCATAATTAAAGCCAAATGTTGAAGCTCTTTTCTCACAGAGGGTGGAAATAGTGTGACATACTGCAATTTGATTGGTCCAGGGAACGGGCAGTATATCTTGGCCGTGTAAAACTGTGTAATCCTTGTGTAATGTTAGTGGGTGGTTGTTGTTACAGCATTATACTGCATGTTTTCATTTAAAAGAATTTGTCCTCAAAAATGTGGCTTCATGATGGTTCCCATGGCGAACATGAATAATGGCATTTCTGCTTTCATTTTTCTTACTAATCCACCCAACCAAACCCATAGTATGAACGAGCATGAGGTTCATTTCTCTTTGAACACATTTAAAAATATATAATATTATTTTCATCGTTTTAATTTAAAGGTCTACATAAGTAAGGTCTACATAAGGACCTATATTACTATATTAAATTAATTACTTTTAAAAACCATATAATGAACCTATTTTCCCAGTCATGTCCAATGATGGCATTACATACAGAGTGCTTTATGGCTGTAAACTAGGACAATATTACAAGGCACCTACTTCACAATACTTCAGTGTGTGGTTCTTGGCCGTAGGTTATTGGCAATAATTAATATATAATATATAATTAATGCTTTCACACTTTCACAATGTGAGCAGCATTGACATTATGGTTACCTGCATACCTGAAACATATGCCGGACCATATTACTGAGGCCAATTTAATGTGAGGCAGTATTCCATTGAGTAATTCCCCACTTTAGAAATGGTTGCCTATAAGTTCAGTTTCTGGTGTTACAATACAGAACAGATTCATTGGTGGGCCAAAAGAATCTGCGAAAATGGCATGCTCTTTAGCAAGTTATTTGAGAATGACAAGGACAAGATGGACAAAAGGAAATCAATGTTTCAAGATTGACAAGGATATATATAGGCTAGTAATGGACTGACGCATCAGGGCATGTAAAAATGGGGTCGCATGGGATTTGCTGTTCTATTTACTATTCAGGGCTTTTTACGCGGGATGGTCTCCATTCATTTTCAATGAGAGGCAAGCGGGGCGAGCGGACTGGCAGGCAGAGAGTGATGCGAGCTCGTTCTCGAAAGAATGTCGCCTCCATGCCCATATCGTGCACACACCCACCCACCCGATGAGGCCAGGTAGGATTGAATATTTTGACAGCGTGACACGGAATGACGTTCGCCTACACTTTCCCATAAATGCTCTTAGGTAATGTCCTTTCTCCCTCACTGGTCTGCTGCTGCTATAAGTTACTTGACCAAACTGGCAGCACTCTGTTGTGATAGGTGACCCCTCTGGACCGATGTAAATGGGGGGTGGAGAGTTGAAATTGAACAGTGTGTTGAAAATACACAAGAAATAAAGTATATAACGTTAGCCAGTATATAACGCTAACGTTGCCCCACGTTGAATTCACATAGCGAACGTTAGCTAGCTAAACTTTGCTGTTCGCCAATCACTTAAGGTTTCAGGGATTCCATAATAAATAGCCTACATTTTTTTTGACTGGTAACGGATAGCCTATATGGCTCAAAAGTATCATGTTTCAGCGCTGTGCAACATCAACATATTATCTTGAGATAATCAGTAGGCTAACGCCATTGCCATTGTATAGGAAGTATGTACACTTAACTATCACATTAGTAGGCTACATTTCCCGACAGGTAAGGTAACTTTACGTACGTAGCCATTATTTGCTTATCTAACAGGCTACCATTGTTACACCATTTTCCTGAGGTCGGGATTGTAAGCTTCCGGCCAAGCTTCAAGCTTTCCATGGCCATTTCCCACTTGTGGAGGGCCGATGTGAGTCTGTGTTCTTTTTTTCACCTTCAAGATAATTTTGTGCCAATTGCACTTGATGAGCCTGGGTGTACATGTGTCTCCACAGGGCTCCTGTGGAACTTGTCATCTGCAGATAACCTGAAGCCGGAGCTGATTAAGAGCGCCATGCCCGTCCTCACCGAGAGCATCGTGGTCCCCTTTACCTGCTGGTCAGACAACAGTATCACCAACAATGTTGATCCCGAGGTCTTCTACAATGCCACAGGCTGCCTACGGTGAGGAGCTCCGGAGACTTCAGGAAAGCCTGTCACAGTTGTGCCATTACTGGGTCAAACCTGAGGTCTAATACAAAGCTTTGCATGGCCAAGCGCCCGAATACATTACCGAACTGTTAGTTCGCTACCAGCCGCTGAGGCCCCTTAGGTCATCTGTTCAGACAATGCTGGCTGTTCCAAGGTCTAGGCTAAAAAACTAAGTTGACCGTGCCTTCTCTGTTAGGGCCCCTAGGGTCTGGAACAGCCTTTCTGTTTTGGTTCGATCTGCTAAGTCAGTGTCCTCTTTTAAATCACGTCTTAAATCTCATTTTTATAGGATTGCTTTTATGAATGCCTACTTCTTTTCTTTTACATTTTACTGTGTTTGTTTTCTCTTAATGTTTGTCTTCTTTTTAATTATGTTTTTTATCTCTGGAAATCACTTTGTGCTATATATTTTAATTATGTTTGTATCTCTGTACAGCACTTTGTGCTGTATATGCTTGAAAAGTGCTATAGAAATAAAGATATTATTATTATTATAATTATTATTATTAATACTACATTTAAAGTACTTTAACCCTTTAGACAACAACACAATTCCTGCTGATTACTACAACTGGAATTAAAAATAAACCAGTATTCAGAATAAAATGAATGATATTTCATATGATTATACATTTTTGAAGAAGAGATAACATTTTGAATCTTGACACTTATTAAGGCCACGAGATAGCTGATGTTAAAGTGCCCTCCACTATTATTGGAACCCCTGGTAAAGATGAGTAAAAAGGGTTATAAAAAAATTCACCGTTTGGTGAATTAGCTTAATGTCACACTGAAAAAATTAGAAAAATCCAACCTTTAATTTAAGTAAATTTATTATGAGGAAAAAAAAATCCCTCATCAAGAAATTATTATTTTTTAACAAAGCCACATGTGTGCCACAATTATTGGCACCCCTGCATTTATATATAGAATAAAGTAATCATTTTAAATATTTGGTTGCATATCCTTTGCATGCCATGACTTCCAGATATCTGTGAATAGTGTTCCAGTGTAATTTACAGCTAAATCTAGTCCCAACCCCCAATTCCCATAGAGATCCATTCAAATGCAGAGACGTTATAGTATCGCTGGTAAGAGTACCAGAAAATAAGATATCACGAGTCTTTTGATGTTGTTGGGTCACAGACATCAGGAAGTCATGGCTTGCAAAGGATATGTGACCAAATATAAAAAATTATTACTTTATTCTGTATATAAATGCAGGGGTGCCAATAATTGTGGCACACATGGTTTTGTTAAAAATAATAATTTCTTGATGAGGGATTTTTTTTCTCATTCAATTTTTCTAATAATTTCAGTGTGAGATTAAGCTAATTCACCAAACGGTGAATTTTTTATAACCCTTTTTACTCATCTTTACCAGGGGTGCCAATAATAGTGGAGGGCACTGTAACTGGTAAGGCTGTGGGAGAAAAACAAAATTCTTCAATTCAAGCACTTTAATCCAAATTAAACATTTCTACAAATTCAGCCTCCCTCACTTCACAATGAGCTGGAAATGTCCTGCATGTCACCACTTCTCACAAAAGATTAAACTGCTGGCTGTGTGAGTGCCAAATAATACACTTGGAGGAGCGGCATTTTTCCATGCACACGTCCCCAGTAGAAATTGCACATATTTACCAGTATACCCACTGGACATTTTTTCAGTGAGAAAAACATGTCATACGTATATCACGAGAAGTTTTAAAAAAAAATTTTTTTATAACATGCTGGATGTACTAGACTCGATGGAAGCACTATATTAGCTGATATGACAATGATGGTGAATTACACACTGTATTTGTTCAGGACTGTGCTTTAGGCTTTCTACCTGCCCGACTCAATGCTATCTTCTCAAGTAAAGAATGTTATTAACAAACATTGCAAACATTCGCTTTTTTTAAATGAATTAAGTTAATCATCTGTCTCCCCTCACCATAGTGACAGATATCAGCTCTTCTGATTTGTTTGGCTGGCTGTTGTATTCTTTTCACATATCACATTCAGACATCTAGAAGGATTAGCTTCAAGTTGGGTTTGCCAAGAGGTTTACAACACTACACTTTTATTGACATTGGCCACAGGTCTACATTGAGTAATGCAGACATATTCAACAAGGTGAACCTTTGTAGGGAACAGTTACTGTTGAACTATTGCAGACCGGGAACACTCTATTTTGTTTGCCAGTGATGTTGATTTAATTGATGGTTGTGACAAGTGGAACAAACATTACATTTATTTTGGAACTAACATTCCGTTTATTAACATGAATAATTACAGCCACATAATTGTCAACACAATCATTCACTTGCAGTCTTCCCCAAGTTGCACTGTTGGCTAATTTTTGGGAATGTTCATAGCCAATGAGAAAAAGTTTGTGAACAGGAGCTAACATTAGTTAATGTTTTCCTAGTTGGATGCAGGTCTTCATACAGTAGCCTCTTGCTGATGGTTGTGATTTTGCTCTAGTTTCTTAACTATTAACTATTAACTATTAACTAGTTTCTTAACTATTGCCAATATGGACAATGATGTGACCTTGCCAAATAATTTTTTATTTTTTTTGTCCTTGTCACAGAAACTTGAGCAGTGCAAATGTGGCTGAAAGGCAGGCTATGCGGAACTGTCGCGGCCTGATCGACTCCCTGGTCAGCTACATCCAGTCCTGCGTTGCTGAAGAGATTCCCGATGACAAGGTGGGCAGACCTGGAAACTCGCTTCACAACATTTGGCCTTGGCTTTGACAAATATGTGCCGTTTTTCTTTTCTTGCGCAACATCACCGGTTAAACAGTCAGTGTAATCATTACCAAAGATGATAAAAAAAAGATTAAAAAACAAGAAGTGTATCGCTTAAATTTGTTTGTTTCCCAGAGATTCCAAATACTTAATGAAAGCCAAACTTTTGAACAATTCTACCATGGATTGGAACCTTTACCTAACTCTATCTGAAAGTAAAAAAAAAAAAAGGTTGTGTGAATCTTGAGTTTGGGTTTAAGCTGTTTTGTTGCACTGTGCTGCAGTATTTTGATAAGTTGGTGAATGAAACTTTGAACTCAAGACTAGGAATTTCGTTTTTGTGTTTCTTCTTTCAACCACAACATATTTTTGTTTAAAGAGTAAGTGCACCCACTGTCTCAGCCTGTCACCGCCTACTATACAATTTTGAAAATACTTTGTGGGGTGAGTGAGGGAGCGGGGTGGGGGTGGGCGGAGCTGAGTCCATCGTCACACGTTTACAAAAAGTGATATAGGGTGTACTTACCCTTTGATATTCCAGTTTTTTCCGTTTTTATTAGTCTTTATTTGTATCAAGGAAGGTGGGAGAGCATGTCTGGTGTATGACTGTTACTATGACAAATCCACATGGCTCGGGCCCTCACTATGGTCCTGTTTCCTCACATACCACAGTCCGTGGAAAACTGCACGTGCATCCTGCATAACCTCACGTACCAGTTAGAAGAGGAGGCCCCAGAGTACCTCAAGATCAATGCGTTATCTCAGCCGCCCGCCAGGAGCACAGCTGCCAAGAAATCCTCCCCCATTAGCTGCTTCAGCCCGAAGAGTGCAAAGCTCGAGCAGCGGGTGAGGATCTAACAGAGAAAAACAGTGCAATATGAAGTGCTTGGCATCAATGTCCCTAGAAGGCTACAACAAAAGTTGGCTTGGGAAACTTGTGGACTTGTAATACTGCTGCAAACACATAGCGTTTCTCCTGTTTCCCTGTCAGAATGTCTTCAATTTTCCATTGATGGAGGACAGTAATCCCAAAGGCCTAGGTTGGCTGGTCCACTCCAAAACCATGCAGACCTACCTTTCCCTCCTTGGCAGCAGCCAGAAAGACCCCACACTGGAGGCCTGCGCTGGGGCTCTACAAAACCTCACCGCTAACAAGGGAAATGTAAGCACGCCCGTCCCCCTGGTAGGAGGAGAAAATTATGAAAAGTAAAAGTATCTGAGCATTACTGTCTGTCAGTGACCAGAGCCAGAACTACCCCCAGGTTCTTTACTCGAGCAAAGAATTATTGAGGAAAAGTAAGGACCAAATCCTCAGATAGCTTGTACAATTGGCATATAAATGGGCACTCTGCTCAAAGAAGCTCGTAAATACTCATTTGTTACATTGCAGTAAGTTAAAATTTATTAAAAGATTGTTAGAATCTAGGCATTCTTAGAATCGTTGGTTTTTATGAAGGTCACATTAAGGTCAGAAATGTTAATGTTATAGCCAAATTCTTTTGAAGGAATCTTAGAAATGTATTTTTAAATATTGTAATTTTTACAAATGAGTCTATGTGAGACTTTTGAGTGGAGTGCTGGGGCTCTTTTCCCCCCAATGAAGGTTATTTTGCCAAGGGGCTTTCAGTTATTTTGTCAAGTTATTATCTCCAAAGGGTTTTTGGATTTGTTTGAGTGGAGAGCCTCCTGTGTCAGGAAGCTGGGAAACTGCCTTCCTCTTTGTTTTATGATTTACCTGCAGGTGGTAATGCTTTAGATTTAGGCGCCAACAGCAGTAATGGTCTACCGGCAGGTGGTAGCGGTTCACTTGCAGGGGGTAACGGCTGCTGGTCTGTCTCCAGGTGTCCACCGTGATGAGCCAGGCCATCGTGCAAAAGCTGAACGGCCTGCCTGAGATTATACCGCTGCTAGAGTCCTCCAGCCCTAGCCTGCAGAAGACTGCCGTCTCCCTTGTGGGAAACCTGTCTCGCAACCCGAGTCTCCAAAAATCTCTGGGTGAGGGGACCAGCCTCTGCAGCCTGCTTCTACTGGACCTGCAGCCTGATGGACGAGTTTGTCTCCATCAGCTCCTGGATGTGCTATATGGCATAACTCCTCGGGTACCCCCAGCCAGATCCACGTATTTGATGTGTTCCACCTCAAGCACACATGATACAACTAATCAAGCCCTTGATTAGTTGCATCAGGTGTGCTTGAGATGTAATACATCAAATACCTGGATCTGGCTGGGGGGTACCAAACAAGTTTATAGATAGACTCGTATATATAGGCTAGTATATTATCCAGTCCTGGGTAAAATACGGATTGGAAAAAAAAAAAAATCCTTCTGCAAAATGAAGAAAAATCTACATTCTGCAAAAAGATATATAAACTCATTAATTGCATTGAAAATGACTCATTTGCATTCTTTGAACCAGCTTAGATGGTAGTAAAATCTATAAACTAAAATTCTAAACAAAGCCCTGAGAATTTTCAGTGAACAAGGTTACTAATCCAAATGTATAATCATATAAGAAAAACATTCTACTTTGAATATTTGAGAACATAGAGGTCTTCTTTTCAAATGAGCAGTTATCTGCCAGACTTGCACAAGGTTGGCCCAGGTCTGGTATTACTTTCATCTGCAGATATTAAGGCAGCGAGAGTGAGTGTACAGTGGCTGTGTTTTTGGTTTAGATATTCATCGGATGAGCATTCTCCTTCAGGATGATCGGCTTCATAACCATGACGGAAGCAGCGGCAATTGTGTTACTGTGCATCAGTGGAGCTCTCAATCCCCATTGATTGCAGTCACAATTTAAGTAGACCTTTTTTGAATAGGATGCCAAGGTCCAAAATGACCCGTGTGACTATGTTCTGGCCTACAGCCCGGCAAGTTCTCCCCCACCTGACTCGGATTCTTAGCTCTGGGACTACTGACAGGTCAGATTCGGATGATAACTTGGCAATGGCATGCAACACGGTCCACAGCCTTCTGAAGGTGGAGCCTGAGATGGGCAAGAAGGTGCTGAACAACACATTGGTGAACTCACTGAGTGAACTCAGCGATAATAGGTAAGGACTGCTATTGCTTCCTATGCCACTGCATGACGATGACAGCCAGTTTCATGTGAATTAAAATAAATTGCATTAATATTCATATAAAAATGTTAATAGGATACTCAAATCTGGCCCTCGAGGCCAGTAGTACTGCTGGTTTTAATTTACTTTCTAATCGGGAGTAATTTAAACCAGGGACACCCGGTGAGTTAAATCGCTGGCCAATCACCAATAAAAAAGCTTCGCAAACCATTCACAAAGCATAATGGGTTCATTTCCACCTTTCTAGTGACCACGGTCCCTTACTAGATAGTATGGTGCATTGTGGGGTATTTTTTGTACCCTAAAATGTATATAGTTTATAAGGAGTAAATGGTAAATAGTAAAATAGGGAGCCTGTAGTAAATAGGGAGCCATTTGGGAGACAGCCCTTGACTTACAGGGTCTGCGAGACATGCTCCTGTTTCCAAATGACCATTGTTTATGACAAAAAGGCACAGCTATAACAACTCATTAACACCAAGAACATTTTACATAATGCTGCCAAGCAACACCACCATGCGGTGTCTGCGCCCCCATGCCAACATGATGAGAATCCCTGAGGGCAAGGGAAAGAACATTTGTTGAATAGCTGCCGCAGTACATGATGTATGCTTTCTATTGTGTTCTGTCATTCCAGTTCTGAATCTTTATTCAGGTGTTGCTTTCATCTGACCGGAATGAACTGTTTACCTGTTTCCTCTCCTCCAGGTTCTTTCCAAAATCCAGCAAAGCAGCTGCTCTCCTGCTTTACGGACTGTGGGCAGAAAAGGAGATCCAAGGTTATGTTAAAAGGGTAAACCTTCTGTTAAGATGTTGCTGGCGGGGGGTTGGGATTGAGACTTCATAAACCATGTTTACATAATGCCCGTCTGATGATCTGTCCAGCTGAATCGCAGGTGTAGTGATGCACCCTGTGGTCTGGAATTTAATCCTGGCCAACGATGACCGTGGCCGGCAACCTCCTGTGCTTGTGCATAATTGGCGAAAGCATCACCCATGGAGGGAGGGTTTCATTTGGTGGGCTGATTGAGGGCCTGCAGTGTTATGCCCCAAATAATATACAAAATATAAATAATAATGAGTTTATCTACAATAACCAGACAGTATCAATAAGTTAGACAAATCAAGAAGTTAGATTTAAAAGCAGGTCTCGCGATTACTCAAAATATAATACTGCCGTGACAGATGCCGAAACAAGAGATTGGCTACATGCACATGGCTTCATTTCACCAGCCTGAATGGAAAGTCCTAAAAGGAACAACCACGCAAGCA
The DNA here is from genome assembly GCA_029718625.1 of Synaphobranchus kaupii. Classification (NCBI taxonomy): domain Eukaryota; kingdom Metazoa; phylum Chordata; class Actinopteri; order Anguilliformes; family Synaphobranchidae; genus Synaphobranchus; species Synaphobranchus kaupii. The sequence continues at coordinate 97,544,120 of CM056378.1, read as the reverse complement.
ATCACATGTCAGATTGTAATATCGCGTGATGTGTGACGTCCATCATGCTAATTTTGCGTGAATCACATGTATGACTAACACCGACTGTTTTATTCTACTTAAAACACGATGTTAAGTCTGATTACTGGCTGGCTGGCTGTACGTGGGGAGGAAGGCTTGCAGGCAAGTCTGATGAAGTACAACTGATGAAGGATTCAGTAGTAATAGGATGGGTCTACATTGTGGTTGGGCATTCCAAATTGGAAGAAAAAGGGAAAAAAACGGGTAATAAAACTGATAAATCTTTAAATTATTCTCAATATAACAGGCCTTAAAAAGGCACATAGAATCATACAGAGATGGAGAGCTACAGTATATTAATAAAACATTGATACATTTAGTTCATTTTAAAACCTGTGTTTCCTGAACAGATTTTTGAACAACAGATCTGAGCACCATATGCACCTTTTCTAGTTCAGCGCTTTGATTTAATTCCGATCGCAAGGTGCCAGATAATAAGTGCCCTCCAGTTCCTTTACCTCCTGTCTTTATCCTCTGGAGCAGGAAAACACTGGGAATTCTGAGGGAAGGCCGGGGCGGGTGCCTGATCCTCAGCCCCGCCCGGCTGTGGAATTTGCAGAAGGGTGGAGCGAGCAGGCTTGTTTGTCTCTGTCTGTGCTCACTCTCACCCCGTGTGTGTGTCATCCCCTTCTTCCTCCAACCCCACCCAGCCCAGCCCAACCCAGTCCTGTACACCCCCTCCCCCCCACACCCACACCCATTGCACGAGTAATGGTGTAACAGAATAACACAGGAATCCAGGGGAACGAGTTGCCATGCCTTCAGGACTGTTATCACAGGCCCAGAACATCGCATTGCTGTTCTCACAAGCATGCTAGTACAGTGGGGGCAGATCGCCCTCTAGCACATTGGCTTCTCAGCCAGGTGCAAATATAAAACAAGCTGGTTTTCAAAACTGTTTCTCCAATATTTTCATTGGAAGCCGAACTGGAAAAAATTATCAGTTAAACAACACACAGAAAATATTTTAACACATTTTAATCAGTTCTGAAACTTCATTTAGTTTGTGAGCAACCAACTTTAAAAAAAAAGAAATTAACAATTAATTTGTAGATATGGAAGGTAAGTAGTTTATGTAAAATAGATTTAAATAGATTTTCTCAATACAGTCATGGAAGCGAGCCTGGGGTTTTGAACAGGTTTAAAATGATTGTATCTTTCTTGAATTTATTCATCAGTGTCTCCCTTGAGCCACAAGTGTGTGTATGGAGAGAGTGGTTCAGCTCTCCGTCACTGTCAAATCATGCGACTAATAAGACCACGCCCAGTCTGTAGCAGTTCCCTGTGGCTACATGCCATGCTCAAGGGCCAGGCCAAATGTGCTGAAAAACGGTAATACAGAGCGTAAAAAAAGAGTAATACAAGTGTATTGTGTTGGACAGGCTTTGCACTTGGAAATACAGTGCTATATTGTCTTGGGCAAACTTGCTGGAACTGCTCAGCAACCACAGACCTGAAGAACCAGCTGTGTCTGGGGTAATATTTGAAACACGTTAAAGCCCCAGGGAACAAAGCCTAAAATCGTTAAAATGTATGTATGATATCAAACTTGAGTGTGTTATTAAGCATCCACCAAAGTTTGAATGAAAAAAAATAAATGTAAATATGATAAAACACTCCTCAAAAACAGCTGAATTAGCCGATCAGAATATTAGGACGGTCGGGACGTGGTCGTAATATTCTAATGAGCATGCTTGATTGACATTCCTCTGTCCAAGAAGACACTCGGCATCACACGCAACAAAAATACTAAATAGCGGTGGAGAATCGGGGTTGTACAACTATATATTTATGAACCTACCGACACTGAATTTGAGAGTTTGGAAATTCCACAGCCAGATACCCCACGTTCTCTGGCTTCACAGATGGTGACAGAATGGTGGGTTTCAAGTTTCCATGTAATAATAAACCACACTTCTTAATTTTGTTTTAACATTTGTTTCTTCCAATAAAGACGTGGGTATTGCTGCTAGTTAGCTAGCTAGTTTACGTTGGGTAACTCGCATGTTGGATGCCATGGAATTGTTTGGTTGCTTACCCTGGCAACTAAAGCTCCGCTTCTTTTCTGTGCATTAAAAAAATCTACTGCGCTGTACCCAGCACCGGCGAGAACAGATGAGAAGGCATATGTGACATTATTAGCTAACGTTAGTGCTATACGCCCAACGTTAGCTAAGATACGCGTAACGTTACTGAAAGTAGTAGCTAAATCGACAGGGTTCGCCGTGTTTGAATAAGGCATTAATGCAGGAACGCATTAGTTTTAACTGGTGGGAGGGACAAGCGACATCAGCCTTGTGATTGGTTTGGGATTAGTGACGTCACTATTCCCACTTATAGTACCACCCAACTTCAATCCAAAAACGAGGATAAAATTATCCAATATCTCTGGAATTCAGAAAGTAATATTTTCAATACAAGCAGTGGCGTTTTTACATTAGGGGCAGGTGGGGCAGTGCGCTGTTAGGCAAGATATTCGTAACATCTGAACGTTGTGGCAAAATGTATTTTATATTAAATACAAAACGGTGATTCAATCGTGAAATTGGCGTGTATAAATATAAACTTGACTCACACTCCTTATAGTGCTGTTTTCGAGTAGTTTCCTTTGTGTGTATGTGTGTGCTCACGCTGCGGACTGCGCTCCCTGTCCTATGTCTCTGCTGTTGGGCAGCGGAGCACTCTGCCCCACCGTTGCTAGGGAAACAACGTGAGTGTGATCTGCATAAGCAGGGAAAACCTGCCGCAAATTATGTTGGGCAGAGAGGCAGAAATGTTTTTGCCCCTGCTAATTCTGCCTTGCAACAGGTGGCGAAAAAATAATAAACGTTGTTAACGTGGGCTGACGTGACCAGGAAATAAACATAAACAGTGCCAATTCAGTGTATATGTATCACTAATGCTAGCCAGCTAAAGTTTTCCATTACTTTGTCATAGGTGTCAAGTTTGCCCATATAAAATAGGCTACGGTTTTTTCATCTTTTCGAAGGTATACAGGTGTATAAGGCTGTGATACGGGAAATCTAGTCTAACACATTCTTTTTAAAACATTTTCCAACATAATTAATTTAATCGCTGCAATCACATTTTCCTTCTCCCTCTCTCTGATATTCTCTTGATTTCTGAGGCCGTGGGAAAAGCAAGTAGCGCATCAGGACTGTAAGTTATGATCTAAAAATACGCTTTATGACAACGAAGCACCTTGCTGAATTTGTTACACTCATTATTATGTGAAAAGCTAAATACAGGAATATATTAAATATACTTGAATCAGACAAATAACTGTGGTGGCTAGTGATTTTAATAGATAATAGATAATGTTCTATACGGTTTTTGGTGAATTTATAGTTTTGCAGGCGTGAAAATAAGGGCAGCTCTCTCCAGAGGTTAGGTTTTACTAGGTTTTACCTTTTCAAAGTTTCTTTAAGTTCAAGTTTGAACGATTTATTTATTTTTACGATGAATCATAGTCTACATGCCGTCAGTAGGCTAAGCGGCATTTTAAAAAGCTTAGGCTAATTACTTGGTATCATTCACTTTAGCTATGTTAAGGCATGTCTAATAATAGCTAAATCAATACTAAATGTTTGTATTAAATGTTTGCATATTTAATTAACATTTAGCTGATAATTCTCGTTATTATAATATGCCATTGGCATGCTTTGTGTTTTTTGTATTTTAGCTAGGCTATAATTGCATTAGTTCTGGATAAACTTGATCAAACTTGTTTTCACTTTCCTACAAGTTTACAACGTGTCATATGCTTGTATTTACGGTTTTGATAAAGTATGCAAGTTATTGAAGAAACGTGTCTGTCTCATCCTATTACTTTGTTGCAGTGTAGTCAACCTCAATGTAGGGTTCTGTATTGTGCTGAAGTGATACATTGTATTCAGTTTTAAAATCTTTCTGTTCCCTGGCACTTAGGCCTACAGCGCAGCCCATAGCATAGGCCTACCGTAGACTAATTGGCTATCTTTATTTTTTTGATGGTGACATCATACAAAAACCGCCCCTCCAGAAATGTCATGCTAAAATCGCCACTGAGTACAAGTATGTGCATATTGTATGTCCACAAGACCCAAATTAACCTAATTAGAAGGAAATCACGAATATTTGTTCCCTGGGGCTTTAAGTCTTTAGGTGCTGCTAAATTTTTTTAATGTTCCTTGGGAAGACACTTGCTAACCTAAACTGCAATCATATGAAATACTATATACTACTATATCAAGGTATTTCAAATAATTATTTGACCCATGTCTGGTAATGACTAACAACTTTACAATATGACGAATGTTCAAAGCCCCAGCTAATATTATTGCTTTTGTTTGTTTGTTTGTTTTGCAGCAAGGGATGCACAAGAGTATCTTTGTGAATGATATCACCACATCAGCCCACAGAGCTGCCCAAGTCATTGATTAAAGTCATTTTTGAGATACTGTTGGGGGAAAAGGTACATCATTCAACTTCAGCAGATCCCTGTAACCTCTCTTACATGCTGCAACAGGCCTCAGAAGTAACTGAAGCACATTTCTCTGGGTCTTTGAGAAAAAAATAAAAAAAATAACTTTTTGTGGATAGATTTTGTAGCAACTTACAAAATGGGAATTCACTGCGTATTCATTCTATAACAGAAATGACTAAAGAATTATATTTGCCATGCTTGAGCTGTTGATTTCATTAGTCTCTTGTTACAGGTGGAGACCTAAATTTTGAGACCCCAGGGATCTGGAGATGTTGTAATGCTGAAAGTAAAGTATTTTGTTTTTCTATGTTTTCAATTTTTTTTCTTTAAATGGCAAAAGCAGTTACATTCTGTAATTATATTACAACTGTAAAAAATAAAAAAACTATTTTTTTTCTGAGGTGTTGACAGGATATAAACTTTTACTGGCTAGCTCATCTGAAACTGCAGGAAGAGAATACCATATTTGTGTTATGGTAAAGCAGTGCTTTTTATAGTACAATTTATATTTTTTGTCTTGTTTTTTTTTTTTTTTTTTTTGCACACTTTGGTCCATTCTCCAGTGTTAGAAATTAATCTGAGGAATGCCTTTGGGTGTCATAAAGGACATTGGTGAGTTGTGTGGAGAAAGAGCTGGAAAATTATTCCTGTTCATTGATGAAAATGTAAATATGTCAATTTGGAAGATGCTGAAGAGGTATTTCTTTTATTTTGTGCTTTTGAACGCTTATTTTGTGTTTTGTGAATACTACTGTATGATGTGGTGTGTTAGTCGTGGGGTTCTCAGTACAAAACACTGAAATCTCATGATGGAGATGTGTTGTGGAATGCATGGCTTTGTATAGCCTAAAAATATAAAGAAAACCATTAATTTCATATTGCAAAACTGCAATTTAATTCAAGAGTTAGGTACTATGGATAAACTGTAGGCCTACTCTTGTATACATTCTGAATGCTGTATTTGTGTTTTTAAGCTCACACTGTTGAATTTTCAGATTGTGGTTTTTCACAATTTTCTCCATTCTTCCGCTTCAAATAGATTAAGCATGAATGGGCAATAACTATTCATTAATGCTTAGGGCTAAGTTAATCTCCTTGGTTATCAAATTCACACTTTGTAAATAGTTTTGTGATCATTAAATAATTGATAACCCAGTAGCCGTACATCTTGTGTGCATTGAGTTGGATTGATGAGGTCTCAGAGCTTTTCCCCTAACATGGAGAGCTGCCAAGGTCTTCTGGTTTATCTAGTATCTGCCAAAATGTGGGTCAATTATATTTCAATTCAGTCAAACTCAGAAAATGATTTGAAACTGCTGGATGTCTCACTCGGTTAAGACACCACGCTGTGGTGCGTGGATGAGCCTCGCGGGCTCGGATCAAATCCGGACCGTACCAGTACCGAGTGTGGCGGGTAGCTCCACAGGGCGATGGACAATCGGCACCTTCATTGCCCAGGGCATGGGACGGTTCATTCGGACAGGGCTCCGTGTTTCATCGCTCTTCGACCCCCCCGCTGGCCGATAAGGCCGCTCGTAAGACCGCATGTCAAAACCGCGTATGAAATGTCCCTCCACGGACACCACTCCGTGCGAGCTTAGCGACACGAAAAGAAGCAGCTGTAGGACCTCCCTAATTGGCAGGGTGGTTCAGGCATGGAACACGATTGCGGTTGCAGGCAGTTGGGAGGGAATTGGATACAACCCGGCGGCAAATAAAAAAATAAAAAAAAGATTTAATTGAAAAACACCATAGAACAAAACATTTTTTTAATTTCAATTAATTTTCCTAAATTGACAGAACTGAAACACAGCTGACCCAAAACTGACGTGGTGTGATGAATCAGCGTACCCATAATTGATTTCAGGTAATCTGAAGGACTACTGGGTTTGGATACAAGGTTTTGCTTCCTCCTACTTTGCAAATGTTATGGGGAGATAACTATGGAGCCTAGCAGTACCACCTTTCATGCAGCTTGAACTTTCATTGATGTTAACGTGTTTGTCTCGTTTGATTGGAAGAGATTCATCCTTTGACAAATTGGAAAATGTACACGACCCTCGTGGATTGCAGTGCTGCAACTCTGAGCTGTATAGAAATGATTGTAGTGAAACTCTGATTTTTATAATTGTATATTCTGTTTGCGCTTTGTGACTATTCTTATTGATGGAATAAACATGGATTCCTTTAAAAGTGTTTTGAATTATTAAAAGGACCAACAGTCCTGGAAGGGTGATTAGAGCAAATCTAGAAATGTTGAATACTGTGGAGTCAACAATTTTTAGTTTCACAGCTTACTCATTTCCTCCACATTTACGACCTGACTTCAGTCATATGTTGTTTCCATGAATGTGAATCGACGACTCTACAGTGCCAATTTACAATGTTGTAAAGGACTGCACTGCTCATGCTGCTGACACAGGCAGACTGTAGCCACCCGCATACCCACAGAATCACCTTACCTGATGACTCGGGGTCTTTGAGGGTCGACTTAATTTTTCCTCTAATATTGACTTGGTGTGACAGTCGGATAGTTACTTCGCACTACTAGCACCAATTTGCCTTAATCCTCTAAAGCCTAAAGTTAGTTTTTTTAATTAAATGAGCGGTATGATTTGGGAGTGGCAGTGCTTGATTATATCCTTGATACGTGAGATGTTTGCAATTCTTATCGCTCTCCTGCCAGATTTCTGTAAGGAACTGTTCAGCGAAGAGAAAACCACCTGCGACAGGTTCTCACACACATCTGTCTTGCGGTCGTTAATCATTTTTCATGCAGCTAATTACAAGACGGTGCACTGGGCGTTGCCCTTTTTCTACTTTCAACGGCATTTAATGCACTAAGGTGGGAGAATAAGCCTGCATTTTGTGTGTCTAGCCTATAAATAAAGAAGCAACAATAATTTATCAGTGATTTCTGTTGCCATGTGGTTGGGAATGTGAAATAACATGCATTTCTGAAATCATGGACTGTAAATAAACAACATGACACAGATTTTAAAAAAGGGAAACAAAATAGGGAGAAAGTTGGGCAAGGTCAGGACAATGAACACCCTTCATTAGAGGGCTGATGGGAAGTGGAGTCCAGATCTTGCTCAAATGTAGCCTACTACCTGCGGTGTAGGATGACATTCAGTACTCCTGCAGAGCACTGGATTTTGTCAGTTTGCCAATTGAACCTACCCCGGGTAACAACAGCCTTCTCATGTTTAAAGTCAGTATGTTCCCACAGTTTCCCACAGATTTCTTGAATGTTTCAGTCAAAGATGACCCGCATCAAAGAACAGAGAGTACACATGACACTGTCCATGGTTTTCTAGCTGGCAAGTCATATTGGGTCAGTATTACATGGCAATGCACATTTCCTTTATGTGACTTCCTGGCTTTTTCTTGGCTCTTTTCCTGTTGGTTCATGCGAGTGGCAAGTGAAAGCATGTCTGTAGTTTCTCTTTGTATCTTTTGAATCTACAGCTAGAATGATTCATGACCATTTTGAGCCTAGACTGTCACTGACTTTGACTGTGAGCCTGCAGCAAAGGGACACAGTTGGCTATTCCCCACAGGAATAGGGTGGGTTTATGGCCACCACGGCCCAGCAGCAGACACCCACTGCTACCAGCTGTCGTCCTTATACCCATCATATACCCATCCTCCAAACTGCATGCACTCCTGTATGACCTGTAGGTTCAAAAAATATACTAGCTTGCATGGAAGGTGCATTGGAACAAAGCATGCGCTTGAGCTGCAAGTCTCCTTTTGTGGGTTTGGGTAGCACACTAGTGACCTGAGAGGCATTATTTGCTATTTAAAATTAGGGTATTTGTAAGTAAAAAATAAATAAATTACTAAAATATGAGTTTCCTTAGATATGTCAGCAGGACAGCTGCTAAACAAACAAATATATAACTAATAATAAGCACAAGAATATGGTTTAAAAACAGCTTTTGTCTGCATTAATAATAATGTTCACATTATAACATTTTATTGTAATTTCCTTCAATGAGCACAGTAACTGGTGTAATTATTGTGCTGTAATTGCTAAACATTATTTTGGATGCATCGCAACTGTTGGTGTTGCCGGTCAGGAACATTTCCTCTGGTAGAGCGTACTTTATCCGTATTATACGTGAGCTCTTTTAGAGTTGGATTATCAAATTTTATAATGTTACAGCATTATAAATTTTGTAATGCAATGCAATAATGATAAGGAATTGTGTTCTTTTTACTGTCCAAATCTGTTACATTCACTGGAATTGGCATGGATATTATTTGGACTGTAACTGCAAGTCCGAGATCAATGTTGAACTAATTTTGAAGGAATATTCCACATCATGCAATTACTGTCTGGGCATTCAGATGTGAATATAACGTACTTCCCTTAATTGTGTCAATCAATTGAGTCGAAACTATGTAACACATTACATAAGTTTTTTTTTTTTTTTTTAACAAATCAAAGAATAACTGCAAGAGCAAGCAAAGTATCTGTGTTTTTTTGCATATCAATAAACTCCTTTATCAAGTTCTATTTAAAATTTCTATAGACCACAAGACTAAAATCCAAAAGCTTGAAGAACACATCAATGTTGTTATTTTTTTGGTCACATGTCAATAAGTAGTATGCTTTTGAGTTTTCCTTTGTTAACATGCTTATAGTTAGCACAGGTTATTCATAAAATGTCTACCATACAGTAATTTGATTGAATTAAATTGCCAGTCTGCATTGCACAAGACCGACAGTTGCTGGCAGCGAGACAGTTGTTGCATTGTTTCATGAGCCAAGCGGGTGAGGTTTCTGTACTCTCGGTTCCACAACAATTTCCTTGCTACCGGCTCAGTTTACCAAACAAGACACTTTCTTCCTTTTAGCCTGAGAGCGATATGTGTTTGGAGGGTAAGTTCCATACAGGTGACGAAGCAGGAAATAAAAGAAAGGAAACCGAAAACCTCCGAGGGCTCATCGTGTGAAGCTTTGTGGTGTCTGTGGCATCCGTCCTCTTTAGCCTCACCCACTCCGATGAAAAATCACATCAGAATGTTGATGGGACATTTTTAGAAACGTCATTGAAATAGCAATGTTACAGAGATGTTAGAACCGCATACTGCGTGTCAGCCAGGTTCTGGCTTACAGAAGACATTGGAGTTTATTCTTGCAACAAGATGCGTGTATTGCTGGGTTTCGTCCAGAGTACTTGCATCTCACATAGCCATACATTACATTGATTAATTTGAACTAATAATGAAACTGACTAACGAAAATAAAACCAACTTCATGCTTTATATGTTATTTAGAGCTTTAATTTGAGATTCATCTATGGATACAGGGTGTGCCAGCATGGTCTCATGATACCCAGAAAAAAAATGTCAAGACTTTATATGCAGTACAAGGGAACTACTTTAAGGGCAATATCACAAATAAAAAATATTAATCCAGAGTATTGAAAGGCTAATACTGCAAAAACTTTGCAAAGGAAAGGCAGCAACACATATCTGTGTGTGAATGTTAAAGGAAAGCTGGCCAAAGATAAGTAATAGCCTGTTTGGCTGTTGGCTGTCACGTCTTCTTCGAGAGATCTTCACTTTCTCAAGCCTCTCTTTGTTCTCTTTGAGCTGCACAGAATTAAAAAAAAATTGACTGTTTTAAAAAAAAAAATATATATATTTCACCACCATACACAACAAAATTTGAATTTACAGAGCAAAATATCAACTATAAAATCAAGACACCCAGCATAGAAGCAATTCACACTGTACAGTCTGTACATTAAGAAATTAAAATAAGTTGGATTCCTCGTGAATAAGAAATTAGTTTCAGCCCTGTTGTGGGATAATTTACTTAAATACCTGATAATAGAAAATAAAGAGAAATAAGCTCCTCATTTAAGAATATCACAAAACCGCCAGTCATACGTTGGTCTTCCCTTATGGCTGTATTCACACCACTTGTTGCCCCCTGACACTCCCAAAACACCCATCTCCCAGGTGTGGTTCAGATTGGATCTGGACAAGTGAAATCCGTATCTGATTTCTTGTTTTTAGATCGCAATCCTTGCAGCACATCAAATTTGTCAAGAAATCAGATATGTGTTGCTTAACAAGGCAAGTGAAACAGGGCAAATGTAACGTTAGCATTCCCAAGCTTGGATGACAACCAGAGCGTACACACGTATGCACTGCCAAAGCAGCGGCTAATACAACAACAACCTCCAAAACCCTTCATAACTGCTGTAGCAGGCCAAAACTCTATTTATTTCCTCCAAACCCCAAAGCCAATAATTTCATCAAGTTTCATCCATTACAGGCATTTACCAGACGCTCTTATCCTAAGCAACTTGTGTAACATTGTTGTTTACGCTCATATGTATAATTACACAAAATCGTATTTTATTTATTATTTTATTCATTACATTCATTTATTTCTTTTATAATATTCACATTTAGCCTACTGTACTTTATATCAGGAAACTGTCATATTGTCCCTCCACGCTGTGACCTCATTTCCTGTCTGTTGACCCTAAAAGTAGTCCCCATCATACCACTGCCTCTTTCCCGCTATTGCATTTGTGGAAAGAGGTATGTATCCACTGTCATCAGCCCCACTATGGTGCTTTCCCCTATAATTGATTCAATTATCTATCCATCCTTCATGTATCTTATATGTCCTCTTAATATGTACTTGTCATATGCATTTTTGTTGTTGTATATATTGTAACTGTATAGCTAATATTGGTCACAATTCTTATGTAGGCTAGGAGCTGAAGTGGAGATTGAGTTTCCTGTGATGTACTACGTTTATTCTTTTTGTCCGAATAACAGGTAGGCTAAGCCAAACTATTTCTGTTTTTATTTTTATAGTAGTTTAATTTGTATTATCATACTTATGCGCTCTTTCCCGCTATTGCATTTGTGGAAAGAGGCTAGGAGCTGAAGTGGAGATTGAGTTTCCTGTGATGTACTACGTTTATTCTTTTTGTCCGAATAACAGAGCAAATATATGGCGGAAGGCCAAAGAAATACAGAAGTCGTCCGTCTCGTCTGTGAAAATACACAACGCAGAACCACACCGGTCACACTTGCACAACATTTTTTTTAAATTATTATTATTTTTTAGATAGTATCCATTTATATAGCTGGATATACAGTATACTGAAGCAATTGAGATTAGGTGCCTTGCTCAAGGGTACAACAGCATTGTTCTAGCTGGGAATCGGAACTGCAACCTTTTGGTTACAAGCCCAGTTCCTTACCCATTATTTTACACTACTGCATCCGATCTCCGTCCTTCTAAAATTCAGTGGCTTTTTCAGTTATCTAGTCCAGACAGACAACCACACAGACAGAGGCTATCACATGAGTGACGGACGTAAATACACAGGATGTACACCAGTGTGTCCCTTTATCACTGAGCTCTATGCTTTATTTAACTCGCCCTTTCTTTCATCAATTGTGAAGGGTTTTATTCATTCACACACAGGCCCCTCTGACTTGGACTGGGAGGTTTTGAGGGTTTTGGATTCTTGATGAAGCAAAGGGTAAACTGTTGGTCTGGTAAGGTATTATCTTGTCTCACGCAGGTTTAGCACTCCAAGGTAAGTAGACTAAATTGAATGTTTTTCAATGAAACCATGTCTATAGAAACTAAATCCCCTATTAAAAAGTTATCCTGCATACAATAGTTGCTTTCACGACATAATCACCCTACATTGCACCACATCTCAGAGAATGCATAAATTTGGCACCCCTACTTCTGGCTGTTGCAATGAGACTGCGGTTTATTGGGCTGGGACTCACATATCACCAATATTATTGTGTCCTTCAGATCCTGGCAAAACTATTGTTTTAGTGCATGTCCAATCATAGGCTTTGATGGTGACACAAGATGCCCGTTTGGCTTCTGTGGAATATGAAGAGTTAAAAGCAAGACTAAGTTGTTCAGATGAGAGAACTGAGAGAGAGAAAACTGAGGGATGAGAGTTCAGAAAAACACTCACGTTTTCTGATGCTCGCACACACGGTTCCTTAGGACATTAATCTGTGGGAAAAGAACAAAAAAGAAACAGTAAATCCAATGATGCGTTGGGTGTGATGGAAAGATTCTGGCAAGGCTGGCAGAGGAAGGATAAACTTTCGTCCTCCTTTGTCTGATTGCCGAAACCTCTCAGTAAGGGTGTGGTAGCTTTGCTGTTCATGGACTTTGTAATGTGCTTGTGAACATGCAAGTGCAGGAACAAATGTATTATCCTGGTACACAAGCCTGGGGTGCCCATTCCTGTTCGAGCATTGCCTAGTCCAGCCAGCTTCTTTCCCATCAGGCTATACAACACTTACACACTTACATAACTCAATTACATGCTGCCTTAAATTGCAGGATTTCAGCCACTCCCTTAATTTCTGAGAAAGTCTGTTAAAGACAGCAGGAAAACCAGTAAGATGGCAGATCCCCTGTAATTAGAGGTTAATTCTCCAATTGGCCAAGCCAAACCTATTAGGTGCTTTGGTATTTGGAGTTGAAAACGACAATTCACTGTCAGCACTGAACGTCCCAGTTGGGTGGGACCAGCAAGCATGCCACCCAAGATGACTGAAGCCAACTATCATAGCCACTATTGTGCTGAATTTTTAGACTGCCGCCATATACTGTAAAGCACATTGGATTATGCTTCTAAAGAGGCATTGGAAGCACAAGCCAAGAGAGTAATTCAAAGTTGTGTAATCCAGAGGTTTACTTCACTTAAATCTGTGGCTTTGACATGTATTTCCAGCATTGTAATTAGCAGACTATTTATTTATTTTTAAAGGTAGTGTTAGATAACCACTGAGACAGGGAACCGGGGCACATTTCCTGTTGGGATATTTCATGTTCATGGAACAGGATACCACTATTATCTTCTTTACTAAAATATTTAATTTCTTTGAGAATGGTGTCATTACTACAGGCTTTAAAATGATGTACTCCAGTTTCAGTCTTTTGCTATTGCTGGTGTGGAATTCAACCCTTGAATGGTTTTCCTCTCTTGAATAACATTCTTTTGATTTTGCATAAACTGTCCAAGTGATCAAAGGTCACTACTATGACATGTTGTTTTTCACTGGACATGCAAAAATAAAGCTTGCAGAACTTAGATGTATTACATGTTTTGCAGGGATGGACATCACAGTGGTAAGCAGCTACCCCCTAATCCAAAAGAACAGAAGGTTTGCCATCCATTATAGTATTTCTGAAACCATGCCTTTAAACTATATATATTTACAATAAGTTCTAGCTGCTAGGAGGTGATTGGTGCACTAATACATTTTTTCAATAGTCTGATTTGAGTCGCAAGTATAGTTCAAGGAGCTGTTTACATTTACTGTACACATTTACTGTACTAAATCATAAAATGACCATGATATGTCATCAGAGATTAAGGAAACATGCTAAGACGAAATACTGGCTTCTCGAAAACAATGCTACAGCCAGTATGTTCTCCTTTGAAATTTCCATTCTGGGTCGGAACATCTGTATTTGTTTTGGCCTGTGTGATTCACTATTCTCCGAGTTGACTCCGCCCACTTCCCATTACGAACAACCAGATGTACTCCGGCACTCTGCCAGCCGATTTACGAATGCCTAAGCTAAGTTCAACATCGTTTTCATTTAGCTAGCTAGCTAAAGATTTAAATATATATATATATATATATATATATATATATATATATATATATATGTATATAGTTACTAGCTAAACATACCACTAACGTTATCTTATATCTGTGTGACCTGGCGGTTTTGTGATATTCTTAAATGAGGAGCTTATTTCTCTTTATTTTCTATTATCAGGTATTTAAGTAAATTATCCCACAACAGGGCTGAAACTAATTTCTTATTCACGAGGAATCCAACTTATTTTAACCAGCCATGCATCTAGCTAACATTGACAGAGTTATAAAAAATCCACATGACTGGTTTGTAATTTGCAAACAATAAATAAATTGCAAACGTATATATTAGCTGATCAACTTACAGTGTAGGACTCGTCGTTGCTTGTCATTGTCAAAATAGAATAAGCTTGTCTCAAAATATAATGTTGCGCTCGGCTCGTCTTGCGCTCACGTTCGTTCAGTGTCCTCAACCTGGCAACCTGCGTGAGCTTCGAGTCTGGGGAGGAGGGCGCGGGCGGAGACAACTCTCCAATATTGTGAATTTGGACTGCAGTACCCATTTTAAACGCTCGGTATCAATGTTACATATAGCTCCTTTAAATTAAATTGAATGTGATTGAATGTTAAGCATACATATCCATGAACACACAGTTGTGTTGATAGCTAATTTTCTTTGGCATCTGCACAGGTCTTACAATGTAATCTTTTTTTTTTTTTCATTTCACACAAAGCTGTGCTGAGGGTGGGTGCTGCTACACTTAACTCTCGTCTCAACTCTTATAAAATCTCTCTTAGTATCTCATTTATCATCTGTGTGTACAGTGTACACGTAAATCCACAATATTTGTATGCAAGGTACAATTTACCAGGGCTGCTGGGTGGCTCATCCTGTTAAGACGCTGTTTGAGTACATGGATGGGGCCCCTGATCTGATTGTGAATCCAGAGCATGCCAGTGCTCTAGTATCGCCCAGGGATAGCAGGGTTTCAATCGGCTGAGATGATACCATCTCATTTTGCAGCATTGACCCTGCTGGTAGATCAGGCACCTGCACATGCACGTGTTAAGCTTTACACCAAGGGGTCGATTTACTAAGATCCCAAATAAGGGTTGTTATTTTGCGGGCGCAGCCACAGTATTTGCACGCATTATCATTTCACACTTTGCGGGTGATCAGCAAAGAGTCATTATGTAAATTACTCCAACCGCAATCAGCCATATTTAAATGAGAGATTTTGCCTGTTTGGAATGGTTATACTGTAAGAAAATGGTGAAAAGACTGGGAACTATGTTGCCGTTTTTATGGTATTTTTTTAGTGTAGGGTAAAACTTTATAAAGTTTTGCTACTATTACACTGAACGTGCTGGCGGTTTATTACAAACTGTTTCACTGAATGTCTCTTAGTTTCTGCCGGGAGTTACAGATGTTTGGCAGGACAGAAATTATGATAACTATGCTGACTAGCACTAAGCCTACTCACGCCGTAAGTGTCACATAAAATCACATTTTCATTTGATCGCAGGTTTAATTTTTTTATAAACTTTTGTTTTGCTTGTTTGAATAAAATAATAGTTACTCTTGTATTCTGTAACATGATTGCTTCATGTCTAAAAAAAAAAATTCTTACTGTTCATGATTAGCCTATGTAGGCTATCCACAAATTCTCTTCTTGTGTATTTTGAGCGTTAGCTAGAATGGGCCAGTTAATTAGACCCCATAGTTATGCAATCATTCAGAATGTTCAGTTATGGATACTCCAAACACACCCGTACGTGTCTTGCTACAATGACAGCCGTGATCTTATTGATTCTGTGTCTTTTAATACCTGCTTTCAATTTGTACTTAAATGCACCCGCTTAGTAAATCACTTAACATGTACTAAAGTTATCTATTTGCATGACCACCTCCCACTATTTCGCAAAATAATGTAGGGACGCCCAATTTTTCATATTTATTCAGGCTAACCCGCAAAAATGAGAAATCAACGTATCTTTCCATTTTAGCACACACAATCCTCTTTACACCTCATTAGTTGATCACCTCAGACTCAAATGCAGTTTCCTTGGCTGAATGATAAAAAAGTTTTTTTTTTTCTTGTACAACTCAGACATCTCTAGATCTCAGCAAAACGGTGCATATCATCTTTTCGGTAAATATTTTGGGCCTGGAGAATTAAGAGATTTATTATTGAAATATGTATTCTTGCAATATAATGTAGATTCCCTACTTTTACCTACCTATATTACATTTCCATGTGGGAAAAACTTGCACCACAACATTGTGCTTAACATTGTGCTTAAGAACCATGAGATGATATGTTTTGTGTACAATGTAACCTCCTGCTGAAGGACCTGGTCAGGCACATATTTTAAATAATTTTACTCTTTACATGCTGGGACATTGAAAACATAGGCCTACTTGCAGATACCTCTGAATTCACAATACAAAAACTGTTACTAACCAAAACATACAATCATATGAAAGACTAATTTTGTTCTGAATGCTGGTGAAAATATATGTTTCTTTACGTTGACAGCAATCTGCAGGAATGTTACTGTTGTTAATTATCTCTCTGGGCTTTGGTAAAAGTTTTCATCTTTCCGTACCTTTGCGAGAGTTGGATTACAGCGCATGCGTTCTACAAACTTTTTTGTAGCCGTTGTCCAGCCAGCAATTTTTGTGGCAGGAAGAAATAGAAATTAACAGCTGAAGTGTATTTACTGGCTGAAGTGTATTTGGCGGGCTGATACCCCAGACCCGCTTTAAAATGGCCAATTTAACACCACCCCTTTAGTCGGGAGCTGAATAGCTAGGCGCCACAAAACGTAAAATTGCTGCTAAAATACTGCGGTTTGATTTGTTTGTTTTGAGCAGGCTATGCAGTTAGCTAACGTTCGGTCGTTTGCCGTAAGGTAGCTAAGTTGGCTAATATTTTCAAATACGCATGACTCCCGTTTCCCAAATGAGATTTGAAAATTCCCTGCTCTGTGGTCTGTGCTGTTGCTTTAATACTTTTAGTTAGCGGTAGCAGAATGTTTAAACATTCTGTTGTTGTGCGATTGATGGAGATACAAAGCCTGGCCACAGAATTTCCATTCTAGGGGATTTCCATGAGTAGAGTAGGCTATATTCCCGTACAGTGTCATGTGTTCAATGGTGCCGCAGTGTTTTCTTACTTCATATTTCTGGCGTTGGAACTTGTACTGCAGCTCAAACTTCTCTCCCTCCAGTTGGTGCAACCACTTCAACAGTTCGCTGGCCTTTTCTCTGCAACAGCAACAATATGATTGATGGTTGAAGGTTGTTATAGACACAACATGCATACATTCCTGGCGTAGCATACCCCCCCCCCCCCCGGCATGGAGTTCCCCACATTAGTCTGATTTTAAAAATAAAAATAGGCTTTTTATTTTATTTGACTGAACAAGGCGAGATTCAACTTTCAACTTTAGTATTGATCGACAGGCAAGGGGACCCCATCTGCTACAAGCATAGGCGGCCTTTGCTACGTCTGCAAATGTCCACATTGCTGAACAGTGGCGAAATTGAACAAGAGAATCTCTTCAGGGTTAATCAGA
Source organism: Synaphobranchus kaupii (assembly GCA_029718625.1). Lineage (NCBI taxonomy): Eukaryota > Metazoa > Chordata > Actinopteri > Anguilliformes > Synaphobranchidae > Synaphobranchus > Synaphobranchus kaupii. Next base: position 97,526,377 of record CM056378.1, on the reverse strand, counting down.
AAACAATTGGTTTTTGAAATGGGCCCCCAAATGTCAAAGGCCGCCTATGGCTACAAGGTGAATAGACCCTCCACCTGTCTATCACGGTACCGTCAAATCAAGTCTTGTTTAACTCAACTTCTGGGGCTGACTAAATGTGAATGGGTGGGTATAATGTTCAAAACATATAGGAGCAAAGGCTGTTACTCGGCATTGTTAACTTGATTGTATTGACTTGCATTTGTGTTGGTGAATATCCAGACAAAAACCCGCTATCTTTACAATAAAGACCAACAGTGACAGAGTGACTGAATTTATCCTGTAGCCTACTGTTATGTGATGAACCGAACACTGTCACACTGCCAATGGTGCTCAAATAATGACGCAACATGCATGCAGCTGCCTATCAAAGCGGGAGGCGGGGGGACCAGACAAGCTGCATTACACCACTGCATGCATCCCATGTGCATATACCATAGATGGTTCTGTTCTGTAGATGTGAAGGTTATGTAAATTGAGCTGTGTATGTCTTGGACTGTTTTATACTGAATTGCCATGAGTTGCCATTTCCCTCAAAGCCCATTGTTTCAGGATGCCACTTTATCCATGACTGTGTTATGTTTAGGAACTATCTCTGGGTGACATCTCTGGTTGATTTCTAGATTAGATATGGTGTTTTTCTGTCTTAGGAAATAAGCCTAGCTCTACTTTAGCTTGTCCTGGCTCAGGTCATCAATGGCCATAGGCTTCCGGCGGTCGCCGAGGATCTTCTTCTTCTTCTCGCGTTCCGTCTGCTTCTTTCCGCTACGCCTCTCCGTCTGCAAGGTTAGAGTAGCTCTTAGTAAGCATATGCAATAAAATATCAAATTTTTATATTCACCTTAACTTTAATAGCTAGAAACCTAGTTGGATGACCAGCCTTTTAGTTGGACTATTAACTAGCTAATTATAACGTTCGGTACTGGATGTCGTGATTTTATATGTCGGCATAATCTACGTTGTTTGCATTAATTTATGTGCTAAAGGTGTGCTTTTAAGACCTGTTTCACCATGTCATGGGAGTGAATGGAGAGAGAAAAAACGTCATTCTCCGTTGGCCAGTTGCTGACCACTGGAGCAAGTCATGAAGATGAGCGTGAACATTATCACTCATATCGGCACCAGGTAGCTATACAATAACATCTTCTAACAAAGTTCAGTATGCCTTTAACTAACTTGCCTACGTTTTATGTTATTAATGTATTTGTATATAGCTAGGCTACTTAGTTATAGATCATTTCTTCTAAAGCATTCATGTGTATAGTGTTATTTCCTGCCTACCAAGCTAGCTTGTAGGCTAAACTGTTACTTTTTGGTTATGTCAGTGTAATTCTTTATATGTGTAGCTGTGCAGTATGTTTATCCTAATTTATGCAGTCAGTTTTTCTTTTTAAAAATATTTTCTTATTATTAGCCTCTGGAATACGATTAGCCTAGATAGCTGGCTTTTAATTTCTATGGACTTCCATGGGAGCCATGTTTCTTACCTTCAGCATATAACCTCCAAAATGGAGGCTAGTGAGGGTCTTCTTCTTCTTTGCGTCGTCGTCAGCTTTCTTCTTGGCCTCTTCCTCCTCCTTCCTTGCTTTCTCCTCCTGAAAATTAAAATGTGACAAACCTTTCATACAATTGTCATTTTGCATTTCTTATATTCACCATCGGCATTTCTTAAGTCTGTCATTTTTTCATGAATATGTTGCCATTTTTGACAGTAATATTACAATATTACATTACAGGGTTCCCCCAGAATTTTTTCACAGAGTGGCGCTCAGTCCCTTGGGGGGGAGGGGTGTAATGGAGGGTTAAAGCAAGACTGGAATTGTTGGGTTTGCAGCGTGTGCCAAACCGAAAACCGTATGAAGGAAAGAGGAAATGTTTTCCAGCCTAGACAAAGTAAGTGGTGATAATTTTCTGATTAGAACAAAAGGATATGGGTGACAGAGGCTATTATTTTGGTTATACAGTGGCACAAGTGAGGGAACAGCGTGGGTACCGCTTGTTACATTCTTTGGGGAGAACCCTGTATTATGTATAACATGACTCAAATGGTCTTGTGTGGAGCCATTTTAAACAAAATGGGCAATCATCTTATTCGTCCCTCAAATAATTAAGTTCCTTAATGACTAAAATAACCAAGAACTTTAGACTTTTAAATTTTCTTGGCCTTTTCTTCAAAATCTTAGGACCTGTGTGTGCACTGTGCGGACTAGTACATTGAATGTTGGAAAGCACAATGGCTGCTACGTTTATAATCTTGGACATACAGTTGAAGTCGGAAGTTTACATACACTTAGGTTGAAGTCATTAAAACTAATTTTTAACCACTCCACAGATTTCATGTTAGCAAACTATAGTGTTGGCAAGTCAGTTAGGACATCTACTTTGTGCATGACACAAGTAATTTTTCCAACAATTGTTTACAGACAGATTATTTCACAATTCCAGTGGGAAAGAAGTTTACATACACTAAGTTGACTGTGCCTTTAAATTTTTTTGTATTTGGTCGCATATCCTTTGCATGCCATGACTTCCTGATGTCTGTGACCCAACAACATCAAAAGACTCTTGATATCTTATTTTCTGGTACTCTTACAAGCCTGTAACATCTCTGCATTTGAATGGATCTCTATGGGAATTTGGGGCTGGGACTTGATTTAGCTGTAAATTACACTGGAACAGTATGGAACACATGGTTGGCTAAATGGCTCTAAGTCATCAAGGGTCTGACATATCAAACAAGCCTTAAATCATCACTCTGCTCCCAGAAATACAGTAGATATGGATGGATAACTTGAAGGGTTTCTTATTTTTCCATAGAGTTCAATAGGAAAATTTGTCAGGAGAAACAACCCTTAAAGTGATCCATCCATATCTACTGTATATCTGGCAGCAGAGTGATGGTTTGAGGCTCGTTTGATACCTAAGACCCTTGCTGACTTACAGCCATTTTACCAATCATGTATTCCATACTGTTCCAGCATAATTTACAGCTAAATCTAGTCCCATCCCCCAATTCCCATAGAGATCCATTCAAATGCAGAGACGTTATAGTATCGCTTGTAAGAGTACCAGAAAATAAGATATCTATAGTCTTTTGAGATTGTTGGGTCACAGACATCAGGAAGTCATGGCATGCAAAGGATATGCAACCAAAATCTTTTTTTATTATTTAAAGGCACAGTCAACTTAGTGTATGTAAACTTCTGACCCACTGGAATTGTTATATCGTGAATTAAAAGTGAAATAATCTGTCTGTAAACAATTGTTGGAAACATTACTTGTGTCATGCACAAAGTAGTTGTCCTAACTGACTTGCCAACACTATAGTTTGCTAACATGAAATCTGTGGAGTGGTTAAAAATACGTTTTAATGACTTCAACCTAAGTGTATGTAAACTTCCGACTTCAACTGTATTTTATCTTTAGAATTACTCAGTGAAAAACATGTAGTTGGACCTTGTGTTTTTGTGTGATTGTCTTTCTGAGCTGCTTGAACACGCATCGCTTGTGGCCAATGAATGACCTAACTGTCTACGACTGCCTAATTCTGCTCAAGGCCAATGACGGATCTAGCTGTCTACTTTACTGTCTTAATTCCGCTCAAGGCCAATGAAAGATCCAACTGTGTACTTGGCTGTCTAATTCTGCTCAAGGAGAATGAAGGAAGTAACTGTCTACCTTTGTTCTGTCGTTATGAATTTGTTTGGCCACTCAGGGGGTGTGACACAGGTGAGCATGTGACATATTGCCAGGATGATTTAATGGTCATGGGAGAACGTACCTCCACCCGTTTCTGGCGTTCCTTCTCTCTGTCACTGCGGATCCTGTGCTGCTCGGCACGTTCAGACCGACGTGTTTCCTGAAATAAATGGGTGGAATTCTCAATTTCCTTTCAATCCTTTCTTTGGTTTAGAGGGGATTTTCCTCCTCTGCTTCCAGTTTTAATATATCCTAGCATGTATCTGCTATTTAGCGATATAATTGTACTTATATTTAACTTGCGTGAAGAATCTGATGGGCTGTAACTGTCACGGTGGTTAACTTTAAAGCTAACGATGAGCTATATAGATTTGTTTATCTGATGGCCTCTCTAAGAAACTTCACTAGATAGGCAGAAAATATAAAAGACCTCCAGTCAAATTAGGTTTCACAAATTGTCTAACATTATCAAATATAGCTTCCAATTTTACACATTTACCAAGATATTATAGGGGAAGCATGTGTAGTATAGGTAAAGTAACATATCAGCAAAATGTAGTGTTTAAGGTTAGGTTAGGATTGTAACTCAGAGGATGGGGAAGTGCTGTGCTGTGCCCTTGAGAAAATGAATTGCTTCAGTAAATATTAAGCTGTGCAAGTCGATAGTGTGTAGGCTTTGTGACTTACTGTCGATCTGCTAGGCAAACATATTGTGTGAAATGCCTTTCTCAACTGGAATTTCAATTTGCACCTTTTGGGGTGTGCCATGCTTCTAACATTACAGTACTGCAAGTCTGACCAGGTTGACACCCTGATGTGAGATAAGTGGGTTTCTTAGCAAAGATGTGCTTTATTAACAAACCAATTGTATGTTGCTTCTGAAGAATGATAGCCATGATGGCGGGGCTAAAACGTACTGTAACCAGACTGCAGAACACCAATCTCACAAAATGTTATCGCCCTGAGATCTAGGGTAAAGACAACCCTTCGGGTTACCCAGCATCTTCACCACTTCACCGCGATAGGACGGCGAGGTAAAGGAGACGAGAGTCGCTCACAATCCGATCCTTCAGGTTGATCAGTTCGTCTTCCTCCTTCTTGCGGCTCTCGAAGTGCGCCTCGATCAGGGTCTGCAGTTCGTTCAGGTCCTTCTCCATACGTTTGCGGTGGATGTCCTGCAGAGGAAAAGGGGTAGCGCTGGGTATATGTGGCGCTATGTGGCGATTAAACCGAGCTGTACCATATGGTGCAACTGCATGAATCAGTCCTTTAAGGCGGGACTGTGCAACCCGGGTGCTGGAGATTCACGTGGCCTGTTGGCTTTTGTTGCTGATCAGAACTTAACTGACTGTTCTGAGTGTTGCTGTTACTGGTTTTTAAAGCGAGTTTCCGCCTTTTTACTGCGAAGCACTGTGAGATTATGTTCCGACGGGATCATCACCTTATCGTGGTGGGGCAGTTTGCGTGTCTCTATGACCCCTAGAGCTATGTCGGCGGGAGTCTTGAACTCCTGGTAGGGCCACCCAAGCCGAACAGGTCGAAGGGTAGAGACCAGACAAAGAGTGATCCCCTGGACCTCCAGGTTGGGGGTTGGGCGCAGGGTTAACATCCCTACCCCGTAAAAAACATTTTGTTACTGAAACTGAAAACATATCCTTTGACACAACCCAAACTGGGAGTGCTTCTATTGAGGCCGGAATGACGCTTATGGGTCAAAGCCTGCGGGAAGCCCAAAGGCCGATAGAATCTATAGTAGCCCCCAAAATACAGATTAGCATAGGATGCTGGAATGTAAGAACTATGACAGATACATCAAAAACAGCGCAAGTAGCCAAAGAGATGAGAGAATATGGAATTGAAATATTAGGAATAAGTGAGAGCAGGTGGAAGGGGATGGGATCAACAACGCTGCAAAGTGGTGAGACAGTTGTATATGTAGGTGACGATGAAGTGCATCAAGGGGGAGTAGCCATAATGATGAGTGTGAAGGCAAAGAGAACCATGCTAGAATGGACACCGATTAGCAAAAGAATAGTCAAAGCTTGGTTTTACTCAAGATACAAAAAACTGACGATAATACAGACTTATGCACCAACCAACGACGCGAAAGATGAAGACAAAGATTAATTTTACAATCAATTACAGGAAACTTTAACAGACTGCAGCAAGCATGACATGATTGTGGTGATGGGAGACCTGAATGCAAAGGTGGGAGACAACAACGCAAACAGAGAGGAAGTGATGGGGAAGTATGGAACTGGAGACATGAACGACAATGGAGAACGATTATGTGACTTCTGCAGTATGAATGGACTAATTATAACTGGGACTATATTCCCCCACAAAGAGATACATAAGTTGACTTGGAGATCCCCGGATGGGAAGACGCTAAATCAGATCGACCACATTATGGTAAATGGAAACATGAGGACGTCAATAATGGACACAAGAGTGATGAGAGGAGCAGACAGATATAGTGACCATTATCTTGTAAGAGCTAAAGTGAGACTAAAGTTGATGAAGAGGAGAGGAGAGACGAAGAGGAGGGTAAATTTCGATGTACGTATTTTGCAGAATGAGGAGATCAGGAAGAAATACAATGCCGAAGTGAAGAGCAGGTTTCAAGCGTTATGAGACATAGAAGACCCAAAGAAAGAACACGATTGCTTTGTGGAGGTATATAGAGAAGCTGCAAAGAAAATCATTGGGAAGACGAAGAAGCAGAGCAAGACATGGATAAGCGATGAAACGTGGAAGAAAGTTAGTGAAAGGAAAGAGGCAAAGTTAAATATGGAAAGTACAAGATCAGAACGATTGAAAGAAAGAAGAAGAGAACAATACAAAGCAAAGGATAAGGAGGTTAAAAAGAGTGCGAGGGAGGATAAGAGAAAGTGGTTAGAAGAGAAGGCTGAGATATCAGAAAAAGCAGCCTAGAGTGGTAGAAGTAAAGAGCTTTACGTCATAACTAAGACAATAGTTGGGCAAAGGAAAAGGCAAGCAATAGGTGTAAAAGACAAGAAAGGGATGATGAAGACAAGAACGCAAGAAAGGTTGCAGAGATGGGTAGAACACTTCAGTGAATTATTAAATTGAGAGGACCCAGCAAACCCAGTGAAAGAAGAAGAGATCTTAAGAGAGGTGGAAGTGATTGAGGAAATAGACCTAGGAAGATGGCGAGTACAGGAAGTTAAGAACGCTCTGAGGAGAACGAAGAATGGGAAAGCGGCTGGAGTAGACGAAGTAGGCCCAGAGTTATTAAAAGTTGATATGGAACAAACTGCAATTAGACTATCAACACTGTATAACAGACTATGGAGTACGGAAGAGTGGCCAGAATTGTGGAAGAAAGGACTAATCATTAAGATATTCAAGAAAGGTGATTTATGTGATTGTAATAATTGGAGAGGAGTGACACTATTACCAGTCATCAGTAAAGTATTCTGCAGAATGTTAATGGAATGCATCAAGTCAGGTGTGGACAAGAAACTACGTAAGGAACAGGCTGGTTTTAGACCAAAAAGAAGTACAGTAGAACATATTTTCATCCTGAGGAACATTTTAGAACAAGCGAATGAATGGAGAGCAACAATGTACATGCATTTTGTGGATTTTGAAAAAGCCTTCTATTCAGTACACAGAGAAAGTCTATGGAAGATCATGAAGTGGTATGGAATACCAAGCAAGAAGGTGAGAGTGATAACAGGAATTTACGAGGGTTTTAGATGTGCAGTGATCGATGGAGATGTGATGTCAGATTGGTTCAGGATTAAGACCGGAGTAAAGCAAGGGTGTGTAATGTCAGGTTTCTTATTCTTAATGGTCATCGATTGGGTCATGAGAAGAACAACAGCAGACAGGAGAAGAGGGATACGATGGAATTTCACTACGGTGCTTGAGGATCTCGACTTTGCAGACGACATTGCACTACTGTCGTCCAAGTTTAACGACCTACGCGAGAAGACTGATAGATTGATGGAGGAAGCAGACAGAGTTGGCCTAAAACTTAATGCAAAAAAGTGCAAGACTTTGAGGACTGAGCAGGCTAGAAGCAATGACATATTAGTGGTGAACACTGAGCAGGTAGAAGATGTTGAAGAGTTTATGTACTTAGGAGCCATAGTGGACAAAGAAGGAGGGGGAAATAGAGACATAAAGAGCAGGTTACAGAAGGCACGTGGTGAATTTCAGAGGCTCGGGAAAATATGGGCAACAAGAGGAATAGGGATGCGAACCAAGATAAGACTGTTCAAGACACTAGTTCGACCGGTATTGTTATATGGATGTGAAACTTGGAAGATTACTAAAATAGACGAAAGGAGACTAAACAGCTTCCAATGTAGATGCCTCAGAAGAATACTCAGGATAAGATGGTGGGAAAAGGTTTCAAATAAGGTGGAGGAATTGGCAGAGATGGAGAACATTAAAAGTGAAAAACGGAGCAGAAGATGGAGATGGATAGGTCACATACTAAGGAAAGAGGGGGAGAACGATTGCATAACAGTGTTAGGATGGGCACCAGAGGGTAGCAGAGCAAGAGGGAGGCCGAAAACAACGTGGCGAAGGACGGTAGAGAAAGAACGGAATAAAGCAGGATGGAAAAGCTGGAAGGAAGCCAAAGTGGCAGCGCTGGACAGAAAGGGTTGGAAAAAGGATGTTGAAGCCTTATGTGCCTTCTGGCAAGACGTGACATGATGATGATGATGATGATGATGATGACTGTGAGATCTTGTCATGAAAGGCCTTGCATAAATGCAAGTACAAATCCACAGTACATTTTACTAGGAAAGTGCTTGGATGCACTCACGTCAAAATCAACTTTCTCGCCATCTGGGATCTTTGGAGGTACCAGGTTGGGCATCGTGAATGGTCTGTGTGGAACCCAGAGGTCATTAATGTGCAAGTCATTTGAATCAATAGTACAGCATTTCTACACACATACATGAAGTGCAGCACACTTAAACCTTGTTAATTCCATATGCACTGTTAGCATGAATTTGCTGGCGTACTCACTTTGGCTTAGGTTTTGCCTCCTCTGTTCCGGTGAAGAGAGAGAGAAAATTCAAACGGTTAAATCCTACCTCAGTGAACTGCTGACAAAGCCTTTTATGACACCATGCAATTGCACCTGTCACAGTGAGGGCGTGATGCTTAATGTGAAGTTTCAACTTACATCTCAGAACCGTCAGTTTAGGCATGTTCAAGTGGTGGCTTGTATACAGGAGTTGCTGGGTTTTATTTGTTTTACAGGGGATTAGTTGGGAATCTGACCACAAAAGGAATCATTTTATTGTGATGACCGTAATGGGATTTGTTTGTAGTTCTTAACGGATAAAGCTACTCTGCTTCCTTATGATAATGTATAATAAAGCTTGTTCACTTGTACAGTGCCCCTGAAGGAATGTATGCATTTCTCCTACTCTAGGCGAGACAGGCGGTGGGATAAGAGGCTGTCATTACCTTCACCCTCTTCAAGTTCTTCAGCAGCATCTGGAAATATGGAGAGAGTTTCATGGGAATGTTAATGACACAGAGCCATGCCATAAACAGTACTGTACTGTGAGCCTGAGGTTCAAGGAAGAGGAACTAGAATAGAATGCTGATAAGACAAGAGAGGGCTAGAGGGGAAGTGTGTCTGATGGAAGGCAGACTCCCTCCCGCTCCTAGTCATGTTTACCAAAAAAGGGCTGGCATCTAAGGAATTTTCGTTACATTTAGGCATATAGCTGATTTACAGAAAGACTTACAATCTCTCCTCCCTTCCTCCTTGTGAGACCGCTTTCTGCCAAATGCACTTTCCACCCGATATTTTGTTGGACACTTTCAATTCCCAATACCCCCCACTTCCCCAACCGCAAATGTGTTGACACAACACCACCTGTCAAAGATAATAGGTCTGGCGTCAGCATGCAAGGCATCTCAGTCATACCAGCGGTCACTGTTCATCACACTTATTTTGACCCCAGTGAAGCAAATTAACGACTGTTTCCCTTTCCTAATACTTTGTGCATTCCAATGCTTAGAGGAAGACAAAACACACACCTCCTTGCATTTCTGTTTTTAAGAAAAGGGTGCACAGTTTTTTTTGGGTGTCATTTGTTTTGCCGTTCTGCGGTTGTCATATTGTGAAATGGTTCCGCTTGAAGCGCGTTAACATCTCTGTGTCTTGCCTCAGCATTGTTTCATTCTTGTCTGGCGGTGTTTTGTGACAGGGTAGTGACAGACTACCTGCCACCTCACCTGGTTCCTGAGTGGTCTCCTTCTCTTCCTCATCTTCACCTGCAGGGGCCTCCTCCTCCTGAACCTCTGTCAAGCACACACTGATTTAGTGGTGTTACGTTAGGCCCTAATAAATTTTTTAAAAATCACTGAGCTGTCAAAATGGGGACGCACAGCAAGTTGTAATACTTAATTTAACATGGAAATAAAAAGCTAACTTTTTTGAAGAAAGCACAATAGGCCTATAAGATGAGTTTGGGAAAAAGGTCAAATAAATTTTATTTGTCAGCGCCTAATTGTGTTTGTTTTGTTTTATTAATAATCACAGTAAATTTGTTGTTCTGACTCAAATAAAAATATGAAGAGCACCAGTCACAGGGAGTCAACATCTTACCTCATTGTCCAAATATTTTCCAGTGGCTTTGCTTTGGGGTGCATCTACAGTTCACCTTTGGCTCCAAATATTTGAGACAATATATCATTCCTGATCATTGTGAAACATTCCTTCACAATGACTTTACCAAGTTACTTCACTGTACACAGTAAAATGTCAGAGTGTTAATTAATCTAATAATAATAGTTAATTAATTAACTAATCTGTCCAAAGCAGGCTCATATGTACACTGCTAGAGTTGAATCGACACTGTTAGAGTTGAATTAACACTGGACATTTTGCTGTGAATTTACTGTGCAAATTATTCCTTGTGTTGTGTGTGCTGCCTTGCTGTAGTGAAAATACTTTACATTTCTGATCTGATTCATTTCACTCAATAAATCGAAAACAGGATGTAGACTTAAGATGGCGTCAAGCTTTCAGGAATAAAATGACACTTCGTGTTGTTCTTTACGGTCATTTGCCAGTATTAGCATTCGAGCGATTCAGATGTGTTTTCTTTTCCATAACAAGTTTGGTATCTGTTGACTGGCATGCAGGCTATCTGGAGGAGGGTGTGGCCTTGGCGGATGACTCATTCCTCTCAGAAAGATAACAGCCCTCGACTTTCAACAGACGTGACTGTGCCAGCTTTTTAAACTGTGATAGTGAGAGACAATGCAATGCCCCAGGCCATAGCATCGGTTTAGGGGAGATTGTAGATCTGTGGCTATAGCGTGGCAGCTGACCCTGCAGGCAGTATGTACTTGGGTGTATCTCATGTCTGACTGCTGTTTTCCAAGAATTGTGTAGTACTTTTTTAAACCACATTTTTACACGATAAATTATTACTGTCTCTCATTTTATATGATATTAAGCTATATACAAATTTGAGATCAAACTGTATTGTTCATACTAGTACTACTACTACTACTAATGCATACAGTAGATCATATATATCTGTAGTTCGTTTTGGTAGTTATTATGTTTAGTTGTTATTGCTCTTTTAAAAGTGAAAGCATTTTTTACTTGTTCTTTTAATAACAATGTTAAAATATAAAATATTAGTGGCAAAAAAAGGTTTTTCTGCAAAGCATGATGCAGAAGCGATGCAGTCATGCAAAAGAGAGGGGTGCTACCTTCCTCCAACCCCTCCTCCTCCTCCTCCTCCTCCTCCTCCTCCTCTACCTCTGCCACCACTTCTGTGCAAAGCAAGAGCATACAGTTAGAAGGCTTGCCATTCTCCAGCCAGGAGGATCTAGGCCACTCTTACAAACACAAAACCAACCAAAGCGGGGCACAAAAGGCAGAACCATATATTGAATTTACAGCTTTGAGTTAATTCAATACAACTTCATGTTGTTTAGCAGAAGTCACAAATGCATGCAACTGTTCAATTCGGAAGCCATTTGTTTGTTGGAACTGAATCCAACAAACTGATATTTCGGGAAGCAGATAATATTCGATTAGATTGACAGTGAAGGTATGATAAAATACATAATGAAACCGTAACACATCACTGTACTGAATATGTTCATATTCAATTATCATCCATGCTGCTCTGTCTCCATTTCCAGCTGGATTTAAAGGCTATATCCTCAAAAAGACATCGGCATCTGCCATTTAACAAGCTTGAATTTGATTGTGACACTGCTGCTGTCATTTCCAGGACAATACAACATGGTTGGCCCATATACCATATACTGTACATGTCCATAGTAACTATTAACTTTATGTGACTAAAATGGTTGCACTGGTGAAAGCAGAATTGAAACTGACCCATTGACTACCACCTATAAATTTTAGATTCTGTTGAAGCTATGTAAGAGCACTGTTGTGAGGGAAATGTTGATAGAATCTCAGAGTATGACATGCAATTAAACTATATTTTTCACTTCAGAACAAGAGTACTAACTATGAAGCACTGGATCCTCCATTTCCGCCAGTCTGAAAACGCAAGTAGGGGTAAACCACGTGTAGTCTGGGTGTGTGTTTTTGAACTGATCTGTCCTCCCGTACAAGTACGAATGTTTTTCGGGGCGGTTTTGAGAACACTCCAGTGGTTTTAGTTATGAGAGTTTCTCAACTATTTCCAATTTCAAAAGGCATCTCAAGAAGGTTCACTGATCAATCCTAATTTATTGCTGCAAGGCTTTTGAAAACTCCTCAGAAAGACAGCAAAAACAATGCACACACATTCCTCCTGTTGTGCAAGAGACAATTTACATCACAGAGTGGTCAACAACAGGTGTGTAGCAAGTGAATGCTGGAGCCCTGTGGGAGGATTCTGGGTAGAGGTTGAACGCAGGGTAAATCTGTCCTGTCACTTGTGAAATGCCGGGAAACATAGCCTATACGGCAGAATGCAAGCGGGGCGAGGGGAACGGCCCAGAACAGCTGGATGAGTCGAGCTGGCAATGAGTTGAGTGTCAGAATGCGGCGAAGCGGCTTGTGCCGTTTCCTGGTCGCTGCCGCAGCCTAGCGGAGCACAATCGCACCCTGAATTCTGCCACCCCAAACAGCAACCGCTGTTCATTAACGTTTCTGACATGTAAACTGCATGGACTGGCAGGATCTGTCCCAAATTTCTCTTATGTTCTCTGGGATGCTAGAATATCTGCTAAAACGACTACTACCGCTACGATTGTTAATACTATGGCTACTACTACTAACCTACTATTAGATTCCAGATTATAGCAGCAAAATTGAAAAAAAAAAAAACTTTTTTATATATATTTATTTAAAGATTCCATTTAATTGTGCACTTGTAATTGTATCTGTTGTTCTCGGTGTATTTTAATGCATACACACAGTACTCTTTTCTTGCTGCAGAAGAATTTTTCTTTTTCAAATTTCACATTTTACAGGCTTTTTTTACACTCATCATTATGTAGTGTGTTGCATACCTTCAGCAACGTCCTCCTCTGCTCAAGTTGAAAGAGGCAAAGAAAGAGGGAGTGCACTGTTACAAATCAACAAATGACAACCAACAAGCAGGCATTCGGATTACATGTGGTCAGAATTCATTAATACAAAAGCAGCAAGGTTTCAGGCTACTTCTGTTGCATTCATTAGATCAGAGTCACATAGCACTAATTTAAGAATTTAAGTAGCTCTCTACAAAATACAAAGAGAGCACACTTTCAAGTGACCAATATTCATATAACAGTCTGTCAGTCTAAATAAGTGCTTTTAAAACTTTACAGTGCACCAACAACAATGCAAGTCAAGTTTTAATTTATTGTGGCCACAAAAAACAGGTGATTTGAGGATATTCCTACATTAAGAAATAAGTAGCTGCGTATAACATCATATGTTTGTTTTGCATTCTATACTTTAGTACCACATCAACAATCAGATCATGGTCTTGTTCTCTGATTAATATATCCTATTATCAATCTATTTAGTGTCACAAGTTCCATTAAAAAGTGTCCAAATTAATTCAATAAAATAAATATGACTTACCTTCCTGTTCCCTGAAATGAATTGAAATGAGGGTTATTTTCAGTTAAGATGTTTTCAACCACAAATGAAATCATGCAATAAACCTGCATAAACAGACTTATTTTTCACCTTGCTACTTATCTGAATGGGCATGAAACCTCATTGGTTTTAATCTATGTGTAATGTGGATATTGGCTCATATAAAGTTTTATTTTACAGAGATACTGTGGTCAGCAGAAATGTAATCTCTTACATACTCGTACTCCTCCACCTCCTCGTTGTCTGACATGTTTATTTGTGGACCTGTGAAAGAGCAGCACATCCAGCCATGACATACTTCTGGGAACATTTAATGCTGTGCATCCAGTCTACGTTTATTCCTTTTCTTTTTTAAGAAGTACATAAATTGTAATCTTATCCACTTACAGTTGAACAAATCAAGTAAAAGGAAATGTGTCATTTTTCTACAGTTAATTTCTTTAGAACCAAATATTCAGTTATGTTTCAGTTATTGAATATATATATATATATATACATACACACAAACACAAACACACACAAGAAAAACTGACTGCCATTTTTACAAATAACTGTGGTACTCTGTCCTACCTGAAAATGTGATATGCTGAAGTCCGATTGGAACAATTGGTGGCCTGAGTCGTATAAAATCACTCTTCCTGTCTCCCTTAAAGCCGATCACCTTTAAAAGCTGTGCCCATGGTCACATGACTAAGGCCTAGATCTGACCTGGATGCCCAATAATTAGGAGACAGAGAGAGAGAGAGAGAGAGAGAGAGAGAGAGAGAGAGAGGGGGTGGGCCTTCTGTGGCTTCTATTGTATGTATTTTTAACTGTTAAGAGGGTGACTGTACAATCTCTTGTTGGTGTTCCCAAAAAAGGCTGGGTCTTTGTTTTGGCAGGGAAAATGGGGGAGAAGGGCGAGCAAGTGGTTTGTTTGCACCCCCACACTCTTGGGCTGGTCACACTGACATGAAGCAGTCTTTTTTTTTCTAATCAGCCCTCCTCTTTATTTTTGAGACAGTTTCCAGACACATCCTTACCACCTGCTTCTCCCCCACATTGCATGTGGTCCAGCTGTGGGCCTCAACCTATCAGTCGGAAAGCTATGAAATCACCATGCACTTGCTTCCACTGAGCTTTTCAGATACGGTTCCCTCAATGTAAAGTGCATTAAAACCGAATGGAAATCACTACAGAAATGCAATGAGTTTACGTATAATCACACAGTGTATAACGAACACTGTATATTTTCTGTTTCACTTCAAATTGAAATAGTTACATCCACAAAAATTAACCATTTTTTAGGCGTCACTATGAAAAGACCTTTTGTGGTTTGATTGAACAGGGCCACGAGTGCCTGAGGATCAGCTTCATCCTGTAATAGCAGAGAAGGACACAGATGCTTTTTGTTGCATTCAGAACCTTTTTATTATGTTTCCAGCTGTAATAAATAATAAATGTTGTAGGGAAAATTCATCATTGAAAGTTAATGACGAACCTGTTGTGTTCAAGAGCATAGAGTAAAGCCTTAAGTTTGAAAGAACACATTTTTTTCAACATTATGATGGCACTATATTATGTCTAGTAAAAGGTGTGAGTAATGTTCCAGAAATTTAGTGATAAATCAATCCATAATGTTATAATTATTACGTATATTCTATAATAGTATTATGTATTATTCTATAATAATGATTGTTTTGAATATTGAGACTGAGTGGTCGAGACACACAAAAATTAAGTAGGCCAAAGTTGGTTTTATTTTGTTTTATTTAGTTAAGCAGTCTTGTGGGGAGAAATAACATAATGTAGGAAACAATGTACAAACTGTCTGAGCGTTACCAGTTGGCAGCAAGAAAATCAACCCCTCAATTACGGAATTTCAACATTTCAGGTCATGGGTTTAAGTCTATTTCAGAGTTTACGTGAACATTATTAACCTCAAAACCTTGAGCTCCACCAAAGAGCTGGAAATCATCGGTAGTGCAAATAAGAATGATGATGAAGCCATCGGCTCAGCTGTCCTCCCACACGGTGATATTCCTCAAGTGTATGAACTACAAGAAAAAAAGAAAAGCTAACGTTCACATAACATTTTGTAATCATGCAAAGAACCATATCCATTGGTATTGCAGCTCTGCACGAACTGAGCTCAATTCAATTCCCAGCTGACCTGAACCCACGTGGCACGCATCTCATCAGTCAAACCCAACAGCCGTGACATTTTCAACAACTCAATTATGTTGTGCTTTGTTGGCCCATTTAACCTCAAAAACGTAATGGATTGCTTGGAGTACTAACTGCGGCATTGTGCAAATGTGTGATGTATTTTTCCACGGTTCAGATGTGCTGTGCCACTTTGTTCCCATCGCAGCTTCTCACACACGGAAGCGTATCGGTAAAACGCTTTATTACAATGCCAGATCTATTAATAAAAGCACATGTTAATAAGTGACCCCACGTGGATATGATCTGATTGGGACGTGCTTTGAAACATGACTCAAAACTTTAACGGCACATGCCTGAATGAACCAGGCCTTTTAAAGGATCTCATGTTGCGATGAGTCCTTTTAGCATTCCAGCCACACCTAGCCAAGGTTGATCAATGTCACGGAAATTAACTGCACATTATAAATACATTTTAAAGTCATTCTTCTTAAATTTGTCTGTAGATTTACGCTACCATTCAAAAGTTTTGGTACACTTTACTTGTGGTTAAGCGCTCTGTTTTTAGTGTAATTTAAACAGTTTAACTTTTGTAAAAAAAACAAACTCAAATGGCACAAGGTAAGAAGTCAATAGTCAGAAATTAAAAAGAATGTTTGACTACACAGGATTGCGACCTAAATTTTGGAGTTCATAAAAAAACATATTTGGCAAAATAAACAGGTGAACAAATTCTTTCCATTTTCCAATAAGAGAAGTAAAATCAAGCTTGTTTGGGACGAATTCGACAGAAAGGTCAAGGAGAAGCAAACCACAAGTGCAGCACGTCTGTGGAAACTTCTACAGCAGTCTTGGTGTGAACGTGGTCAGAA
This sequence comes from Synaphobranchus kaupii, assembly GCA_029718625.1. Lineage (NCBI taxonomy): Eukaryota > Metazoa > Chordata > Actinopteri > Anguilliformes > Synaphobranchidae > Synaphobranchus > Synaphobranchus kaupii. The sequence continues at coordinate 97,509,571 of CM056378.1, read as the reverse complement.
CCATATGACAGCACTTGTAGAAAGAAATTGCACGAATATGCTCAGCAGTTATTACTGCAAAAGGTGGCTATTTTGATGAATCTAACATTGAGATAATTTTTTGTGTAGGATAAAAGATGTTTATTTATTTTTATCTCTGATTGCTTGAAAATTTTGGGTGTACTAAAACCTCTGACCGGTAGTATATGTAACAAATTTAAAAAGTATTACTCTATTATGCATTTATTTCTAGTTAATTTCCAAGAACATAGTTCAGTAAGCCTTTCAACCTGGGGTTACTCTCCCAAAATGTTATAGCTTGAGTGCTCAATTTGACGAGTAAAATATTTTTAAAATGCATTTGGGAACTGTGCTGTGCCCTCAATTCTGAAGAATTTCACTTTGACGTGCCTTATATACACATATTTTATGTTACGAATTGGAATGTGAATAAGATTAAGTCTGTTTGAACCTACACATTTGAATTTTACACTTGTTGTTTAATCACAGAACTGCTCTCAAAAACTACTATAGCTACTACTCAGCTTTGTATTGTCATAAGTTCATGGCTAGGCTTAAGATGTCAAATATTGATACATAAATAATAATAATTATTAATAATAATAATAATAATAATAATAATAATGTGAAATACTTGCAGGGCCATTCTGAAGGGGCCTCTACTTGTTAGGTGGTGCCTCTTCTGCACGGTTCTCCCAGATGTTACGCTTGCTGGCAATGTCCACGTTTCTCAAGTCCTGTAATGAGACGTTTAACTATGTTACACTCAACTACATGGATTAAAAATGTACTTCTGTATCATCTGCCCTGTATTTAGTATTTACAGAGCCAAGTCAATTATAGTGCCTTGCTAAATGGCAAAACAGTCCAGTGAAACAAGCCTTCATTTTAACCTGCAGCTCATGTGTAGCTATACCGCACATAGACATGAACAGTGAAGAACAAAGAATACCAGATTTTTCTAATATGATTTTTTAAATCAACTTTTTATAGAATTTTGGTAGCAACATAGATATTGTACTCCACACAGAATATTACACTGCTAATATTGTACATATAAAATATTATCCCATGCTGCATACATAGACACCCCTCTGTGGAGACCCCCGCCCACCCACCTAAACATGTCCTGCTCAGAAGGAAACAAATAAATAAACAACAGGGAAAAAGTGAAGGGGGGGGGGGGGGCAGCAATAAAATGTACAATGATGACATTTTTATGTCATTTTCACTACAATTCACCAATTTTATATAAAGTACTCTATCTTCCCAAGCCAGAATAGTTTCCTCCTTAGCACAATGGATCCTGCCCATGGATTGTTCCATGATGAAGCTTGGCGTATTTAAAGAGGGACTGTAGAGTGAACAAAATCCTCTAACCTGTACGGAAAGGCTAAACTGTCTTCAATGGGTTTAATTCATATGGTTTTAAAAGCATAATTTGACTATCACAAAGCTTGGCCTTGTAATATATTTTATTGCTTCCTCAATCCTGACCAGTACTGTCTGGAGATAAGAAACTACAAGCAGTAAAGTAATCTGCATACTGTAAAACCTTGGCGGTGTAGTCTGGTAAGAGATGCATGTGCTCATTCCTGACCACGCAGTTACTATTACAGCAACATGTGCAACACTGCCATCTAGTGTTCAATATCTTTTACTCTAACCAGTGGGGACATGGCAATCAGACCAAGGGTTCTCCCAAAATGGGGCCCATGAGGGAGTCCCATGGATACCGCGGCAAAATGGAAAGTATTTACATATAAAATACATTGAATGCATACTTTTGGAGCAATTTTACATTACAGTCATTTAGGACGCTTACACAGAGTGAGGTACAATGTAGGAGACCATAAGTGCATTCACTTTATATGAGTGATAGTGCCAGACCTGGCTAACAATATTCCCAGACGAGCAAGCGTATGTAATATCACTACAGCACTAATGAAAATGAACTATGCTAAACCAAAATACAAATCATTAATACATGCAGATTACATACTTAAGAAGTCCTAAGAAGCAAAACCTCAGTGTACCATATCTGCAACAAGTACACAAACTAGGATTGTTAGGGGGTGGGGATGGGAGTGGAAACAGGATGCAATCTGAAGAGATGGGTCTTCAGTCTGTCTGAAGATAGCCAACAGTTCTGCTGTCCAATAGACCAAATAAATCTTTGGATTTTACACTTCCTTGATAATATTGTGATCATTGTAATTCTTAAATTAATGTTTTACTGTGTGCTCATAAAGTTGTTTATGATTATTATTAAATAGCTTGACATTTTACAGGTATCTGTAATATACTGGTATCACGGTTTTGACGCACTTCCATTTATGAATACGTAGCTACTGTATTGCAGCCTGTAGATGGAAATGGATAAAGGTGTCAAACTTTAACCATTTAATTGAGTTGGGGGTTCTCTGCCACAGGACAGTCATGTCTTAGGTTAAAAAGCAGACCAGATAAATGTTGCTAAATGCTAAAAACGTAACAAACTATGCTTACTCTAGCTGTCCTTATCTTGTAGTTGGATATTTTTTTACAGCAGAAATAAAAAAATTTCATGATTATATATCTCAAAATATTCAATTTTATCAAATCATCGAATGTTCTCAAAGAACTTCCAGTTAATACAGATCTTAGTGTATGCAGTAGTGACATCCTTAGTCCACAGAGGCAGAAGGATTGCCTGTCCCACACACTCACCGGGGATGTGAAGAGGGAGCCAGGCCCCTGCGCCTTAGCGACCCAGCGGTTAATGCGGTCCGAGATTCCGGCAGAGAACGTCCGGAGGTCCTGTCAATCCAGAACATGCGGGGCTGGCGTGAGCTCAGATCACAGTGAACACAATAGACCCGGGTGAAATATGCATTGTATTTTAAATACTTTTTACACTTTAGATGGAGGTCGATTTTGATCACAGTCCTGCAGATCCCTGGGAATTTTCCAGTAAAACCTGGAATTGTAAATGTTACTCTAAATGTAGAGTAACTTTACCACAATGTTGACGATGAAAGAAAAACTGGGTTTGGCTGAGCTTGAATGGATGCGCGCTCCATTAAACATTAACCCAAACATGACGCCTTCCCAGAGATGCATGGTGTGGTTGCCATGGGGAGGAGTAGCGGTGAGTTTGTCACCTGTCGGAAAGCCCCAGAGCTGCTGTCTCCAGCGGCCGGGTCTCTCTCAAACAGCCCCCTCTTCCTGGACACCTCGTCTACCAGCACATACAGGCCCTTCCGGGAGACCGAGGGCGATTTGATGTTCTCTGATTTCTGAGGATAAGAGGGTTGTGGTCAGGTGTCTGCATCCTGCTTTTAGATGTCTCACTTGTGATGATCAAAATAAAACATACAGTTGAAGTCGAAAGTTTACATACACCTTAGCCAAATCCATTTAAACTCAGTTTTTCACAATTCCTGACATTTAATCCTAGTAAACATTCCCTGTCTTAGGTCAGTTAGGATCACAACTTTATTTTAAGAATGTGAAATGTCAGAATAATAGAGCAAATTAATTATTTCAGCTTTTATTTCTTTCATCACATTCCCAGTAGGTCAGAAGTTTACATACACTATGTTAGTATTCGGTAGCATTGCCTTATACTTTTTTAACTTGGGTCAAATGTTTCGGATAGCCTTCCACAAGCTTTTCTCAATAAGTTGCTGGAATTTTGGCACATTCCTCCTGGCAGAACTGGTGTAACTGAGTCAGGTTGGTTGGCCTCCTTGCTCGCACACGCTTTTTCAGTTCTGCCCTCAAATTTTCGATTGGATTGAGGTCAGGACTTTGTGATGGGCACTCCAATACCTTGACTTTGCTGTCCTTAAGCCATTTTTCCACAACTTTGGAAGTATGCTTTGGGTCATTGTCCATTTGGAAGAGCCATTTGCGACCAAGCTTTAACTTCCTGGCTGATGTCTTGAGATGTTGCACCAGTACCTCCTGCAGCAAAGCACCCCCAGAACATGATGCTGCCACCCCGTGCTTCACGGTTGGGATGGTGTTCTTCGGCTTGCAAGCCTCAACCTTTTTCCTTCAAACATAACGATGGTCATTATGGCCAATCAGTTAAATTTTTGTTTCATTAGACCAGAGGACACATCTTCAAAAAGTAAGATCTTTGTCATGTGCAGTTGCAAACTGTAGTCTTTTTTATGGCGGTTTTGGAGTAGTGGCTTCTTCCTTGCTGAGCAGCCTTTCAGGTTATGTCGATATAGGACTCGTTTTACTGTGGATATAGATAGATACTTTTGTACCTGTTCCCTCCAGCATCTTCACAAGTTCCTTTGCTGTTGTTCTGGGGTTGATTTGCACTTTTCGCACAAAAACACGTTCATCTCTAGGTGACAGAACGTGTCTCCTTGCTGAGCGGTATGACGGCTGCGTGGTCCCATGGTGTTTATACTTGCGTACTATTGTTTGAACAGATGAACGTGGTATGTTCAGGCGTTTGGAAATTGCTCCACAATTTTCTTTCTGAGGTCTTGGCTGATTTCTTTTGATTTTCACATGATGTCAAGCAAAGAGGCACTGAGTTTGAAGGTAGGCCTTAAGTGAGTTTTAATGACTTCAACCTAAGTGTATGTAAACTTCCGATTTCAACTGTACATATGTAGACTACTTCAAAGAATTTATCACTTAATATGCTTCAAATCCTACTGTGTCAGGAAAAATATGATATAAACAAAGTATCTATATCATATTGGCCTATGTAGTCACCCACCTCTCTTTCTCCCTTTCTCTGTAATTGGCTAAATGGTAATATGTGTTCTATGTTATGATTTTGTGCTGCTACTTCTGATGGTGCAATAATGGGCCCCACTGCACCAGTAATTCTGCAGTATCTTGATGATAGACCAGCATAGAGTTTTTCAAACTAATTAAGTTCAAAATAAGCATCTTTTCCCTCACCCCATCCTCACCTGTACTGCCAGGGCCAACCTCTCCATCTTCTCCTGAATGGTGCGTGATGAGATCCTCTGTCTGGAACTGTACAGACAGCAGAGCTTGTGTCAACCCAAGAATTATAGGTGTTTTTTTAGACAATGCTTGCTGCTTCGTCAACCATTGTGTTCTCTCATATTACAAGTCGCTCTGGATAAAACCATCTGGCTAAATGTGATTTCATGCATGCTCCCTTATCCTGAACTTTTGTTTGGTACTTCAGCAGTCATTGAAATGGATTTAAACTGTGGTTGAAAAATTGCAGTTTGAATCCAAAAATAGACTCAACTGAATGACTCACTTCCTTTGAAATGGTGAATGTTTATCCTCTTCCTGACCGGGAGCCTGCAAAAACAAAACATTGCCATTAGCGACTCACCACACCAAAAATCCAGACTGATATTATGACTATATGAGAATGATAAATAATGAACGCACAAAGACACATTTCTTTTATCATGTTTCAAAAAAGATTTTTTATTATTATCAAAACAACCACTAGTTGCTTTGACTGCATTATATTGACCAAAACATATCCATGGGGAAGACTATGAGGAAGTCAATTACAAAGTTTACTGAAGTACACAATATTCTCTTGTTTCAAGATTTTTCATGTGATGCCTGTAGATAAGTAGTAGTTACATAAAGGAAATACTCTTTTCATGCATATTTATTTTAAAATGAGAAAAGAATGAAGCTATTATATGCGTTTCTATTCCCATTCTGATAATATGGTCCCACCTTGCTGGCTAGAGTGGCCTTGGATGTGATTCGGAGACTGGCGCTAACAAAAGAAGCACAGGTGGAAAGAGGTTAGTGAGTGGATTTCAATATATTTTCTGAAAGGCCTAAAGACGTAAAATACCAGTGTGCTGTAGTTTTTTTAAACCAGGTTTATAACCGTAAAGTCCTATTCACAGGGGAGACAGAGCTGTATTACCACTAAGCAAGGTTCTTCACTTGAATTTCTGCATTAATTATCCAGCTGTACAAATTAATGTTGCGTAAAATATAAGCTCTTCACAAGCACCTCCAGAAACACAACTGTTATCACCTCCGGAAGGAAAAACCTTACCTGTGCTGTTAGCAGTGGGATTCAAATTCATGCCTCTAAAGTGCTGTGTCCTGAACACAGCCTCTTAGACCACACTTAGATCCTGCTGGAACACTTCATTGAAGTGATTTCAGCAGGAGAGTCAGGTAGGCTGCTGACAACAACTACAACAATTACATATAACCTGGACCAGCAGGATTCAAATCTGACCCCAGTGGATTTGAAGTCCATCGGCCTTAACCACTCGGCCACGACTGCCTGTCTGTCGTCTTGTCCTGCTGTGGACAAGTTATTCTTCAGACTGCTCGGCTAAGGGTTCTTAGTTGAAGTGATTTTGACAGAAGAGTGAGCTGGGCTGCTAATATCAGTTGTAAATAAAATATATTACCCGTAATAGGCAGGATTTTCAGCTCTGCGGGGAGATCCCAATTGATTTCTTGAGCCATTGCCTTAACCACTCGGGCACAAATACCTATCTCTACAGCGTGTCCTGCTGTAGTGGAAAAGCTATTCTTAATGGGTAAGTACACCCTAGATCACTTTTTTTCTCTCGCTGTAAACGTGTTTTTATGCCTAGCTTATAATGAAACCTATTCATCCATTCCATTATTTCAACAATTCTGAAATAATATTGTATATCATAAGAAACTGGTAGAAAAGTGTCTTTGTGCTGCCCTCTAACGGTTGAAATTCCATTTCTGCTCCCCACACTGCCCCTGCCCCAATGGTGATGTCAGAGTACCTCTTTGGAGGTACCTCTATGTGTAAGGGGGAATGTAAGGTTTGGAGAACCAAACGCCACAACCAAAGAATCTGAAAGCGTATTTCATTAGAAACACGCCAGTAAGCGGACAGCTTCACAGTAACAGGGGAAATTAAACAAAATAATGGGAATGAAAACCTCCCAGCGTAAGCCAACACAAAACAACCCCAAAAGAGGGAAAACTCGGAGATCGCGAGTAGTAAACAACAAAGGAACCTCACGCACTCACACAAGAGGCGTATAACTAGAGGTCAGAGAAAAACAAAAGAAAGCCCGTGTAACAAGGGCAAAAGAAACGTAATAGAAAAAGAACCTGTTACCTACAGCTCTAGGTGTGAACGAGCTGAACAAAAGGTAACAGGTAGAGGAGTATAATGGGATAAAGAGAGAAAAGGAAAGAAAAAGACTAAATAAATCTTTACCCTAACTAATTAACCGGACTACCTACGTTTCTGACGAGTAACAACCAGAAACGTAGAGACCGCTATCCTTTACCTTACCGACTGCAATAGTCAAAAGCAAAGATAATATCGAAGCGTCGGCAATGCGGAAGTCCTGGGCTATTTATAACCGGCAGGAAATCCGAAACAGGTGAAAGGAATAATTGCCGGGCGAAATTCAAACACGGGAACGGAGGCGGAAAAAATCCGATAGATTGCCTCGATGTCGTCAAACAAAAGAACGACCGCAGAAACAACAACAGGCTGCCAGAAACCATGACACTACGTCATATGGATCATTTTGTCGCCCACAACGGAAACAACCGGCACCTGATTGGTTAGACCCAGACAGTACGTTTCATTCGTTTCGGCTCCACGTTTTTAAACCGGAACAACGTGGCGTCCTGTTCATAAACTCTTATTCCACCTAAATATTCCACTAAAATACGTTTCTGAAAATATGTGAGGTGAGAAATAGGCCATGCAGTTGCTGAATCTTGATTCATATTTGATCTGCAACATCTAGTTGGACAGTTTGATCAGAGTTATACAAAATCATTTGTACAATGTACGTTTATTTATGCAAATGACGATAGACACAGCTTCTCCGCCCCCACCCTCTCCCTCACTCTCCCCACAAAGTATTTTAAAAAATTGTGTAGTAGGTGGAGACAGGCTGAGACAGTGGGTGTACTTACTCTTTAACAAGCAAATCCAGACACAAATGCTATCAGAAGAAACCGCAACCCAAAGGAGAGCGCCTTACACCACTGTGCCATCCTGACTGGTGGTAAACCGCTTAGTTGAAATGATTTTGGCAGAATTGTGAGATGGGCTGCCAATATCACTTACAACAACAACATAAAACCCGCAATCGTCTGGACTTATACCTGCACAGGGAGACCCCAATGGATTTCTCGTCCGCTACCTGAACCTCTCGGTCCCGACTACCTGTCTGTGAAATTGCCCTGCTGTGATGGAAAGGTTTGTCATGACAAGTGTGTGCAGAAACAGAACTGATATCACTTCTTGATGGAAAAGGATTACCTGTCAGAGTGGGATTCCAAACCCAGCCTACAGAAAACGCTTGGATCTGAATGCAGGAGGAGATCTAATTGAGGCGTAATCTCAATTAGCATGAGAACGCTGGTCTGTTTCCGATAATGGCTCAGAAAATGAGCTGTAGTCTCTGCCTGAAGGAAAACATTGGCCTTTACTGTCAGAAGTAAGATTCACACCCATGCGCCCAGAAGGGGATTGCGACTGGAAAGTATCACCTTTGATCGCTTAGTCATCCTGACAGAGACAAGGCTTCTTATTGAAGTGATTTCAGCAGAAGACAGAAGTAGGATTCCAATGTCAACTAAAAGGAAAATATACAACTCGTAATCGGCGGGACTCGAACCTACGCAGGGAGCCCCCAATGGATTTCTAGCCCATCGCCTTAACCGGTTCTTACAGTTATTCTTCACAATCGCATCTAGAAACAGAACTGATATCATCTCCGGAAGGAAAATGCTCACCTGTACTCTAATGCCGGATTTACACCAAAAGCGTTTTGCCGTGTAGTGTCACCGGTATGCGCCGCTTTTACTGAAAAATAAAGCATTTAAGCTTGTAAGGTGGGCGTTCCCTCTTGGTGTCAGTTAGATTTGGAGGAGATTGGCTTCAGATTTAATTTTCTTTCTGTAGCTACAGTTAGTTAGCAAGCTGGATAAAAAAGATTTTCAGCTTGTTTAGTTAGTGAGCTATACAAGCTGGAACATAATTTAAGCAAATTAGTTAGGATAGCCGAAACATTTATGAAAAGCTACGAATGACAGTTTGAAGGTGAAGTGACATGTTCTAGTGAGATGACCCTCCTCCTTTCATAAGATTGGTTGCACACTGGCTGGTCATAGCGATTTGCGCAGAAGTTCAAATATTTTTAGCTTGCGCGAACAGTGCGGTACTCGAGATTCGTACCGCTCCCAGCGGCACCGGCAGCGCCTTGTCGCCCTCTCTCCATTGGAATTTAATACCGTTCTTGGTGTAAATCCGGGGTCAGAGTGGGATTCCAACCTCAGCCTACAGAAAAAGCTTGGACCTGAATGCAGCAAGAAATGAGATGGTTATATCTGTAGGCTTGTGCTGCTGCAATGGAAAAGTTATTAATTACAAGCACGTCCAGAAAAAACTGTTATCACCGCCTGAAAGAAACGGTTGTGTGCTATTGTCAGAAGTGGGATTCCAACCCACGCCTGCAGAAGAGACTGCGACCTGAACGCCGCGCCTTAGACCGCTCGGCCATCCTGACTGAAATAAATCCATTTGGGAGAAGAATGAGGTGGGCTGCCAATATCACAGCGAAAACATAAAAGCTGCAACCGGCTAGACTCCCAACCTGCACAGGGAGACCCCAAAAGACTTCTCGTCCATCACCTGAACCCCTTGTTCATGACTACCTGTCTGTGAACTTGGCCTTCTGTGATGGAAAATGTATTCTTCACAAGCGCGTCCAGAAACATAAGTAATATGAACTCCTGAAGGAAAAGGCTCACCTGTCCTGTCACAGTGGTATTCCAACCGCAGGCTACAGAAAACACTTGGACCTGAATGCAACTCAAGATCCAATTGAGCCTATCTGCAGGCTTGTCATTCTGCAGTGGAAAACTTAATCTGTACAAGCATGTCCAGAAACAGAACTGTTATCACCACCTGAAGGAAAAGGTTCCCTGGTACTGTCAAGGTGGGATTCAAACGACAGCCACAGGTGAGCTTGCGACCTGAGCCATAATCTCAATTATCGCAAGTCTGTTTCCGATGATGGGTCAGAAGGAGAGTGATAGCCTCTGCCTGAGGGAAAAGATTCCCTGTTACTGTGGTATTCAAAAGTGGTATTCAAACCCATGCATCGAGAAGGGATTGTCACATGAACATAGCACCTTCGACTGCTGAACCATGCTGACAGGGCCAAGTGATTTCCACAGAAGCCAGTGGTAGTACTATGCAGGATTTTTAGCCATGCTGTGGTCAAGTGTTTACAGTCAAAGAAGTCTCCTCCTCTGTCATCAACCCCACTCACTCAAGGTACCCAACTTTGGCCATCTAGCTACCTAACGTACCTAGCTAGTCCAACAGAAAACTCAGAACAATAAATCTTAGGTTGCCTCTGCTTCTTGAACTTGCCCTAGCTTGTACAGAGCTGTATAGATAACTCTTGATAAGCTATGTAACCAACATGTGCCAACATGTAATGGAAGTAACAAAGGTCACTGCCTCAGAGAGGACAGGAAAGAAACCCAAGGCAATGAACAGAAAGTGTAAACGATAATAAGGATAATCTAAACACGCACCTAAAGGCAACTCCCGCGTTACTTTTTAGAAAAAGCTTAAAAGCAAAGTGGTCGCCTGAACCGATACCTGTTACCGGCTTACGTAGCTAAGTAAGACACGAAAGCACAGAGCCACGAGGGAACGGAGCACCTGTAGGAAATAATTAATCAGTCCCGGAGAACGAGACATCATGACAGGAGCGCCCTCTCGCGGCCCCGAGAAGCAACGCCCGAAAAAAGAACCGAGCAGGCAGAAAACCATGACAACCACAATGGATTTCTAGACCATTGCCTTTAGCACACAGCCATGACTCGCTATTTGTAGCCTTGCCCCCCTGTCAATATAAACTTTATTCAGGATATGTCAATCTACGTGGTGATACAGCTACAAGTTGTGTGCTAAATATTCCGCCTGTTCTCCATTGCAGAGTAAGAATACCTACACATTACACATTATCATATAATACTTCAGCAGATACTACTATACTAGCTCAAATGCTTTGCAGTTCGATCAATTCCAGAACACACACAGTGGTGTGCCTTACCTCCTCTGCAAAGGCGTGCTTGGCTCCTTCTTTCTCACCGTCTGTGCAGGTGGAGAGGGTTTACAATCAGAGTAACATCACTAATAATGCACACTCTCATTTTTATGTTCTGAAGGTTTCCATTACGTGTTAGCATTACATAGCTTATCAAGAGTTATCCACACAGCTCCGTAGCATACTAGCACATACTAACATACCTATAGCATACTAACACGATTTAGTGTCAGTGATCACACGCTGATTATATTTATGTTTGATGGGTGAAATCTGAGGGTGTAGTCAGGGTAAATCTGTCATCACACCATCTGATTATCTTTATGTTCAAAACATAAGTTGGAGAAATTAGGGAATTTAAGATGCACCTTTTTTTGCGCACCTTTTTTTCTTCTTCTAACCTATTTTATGATTTAGTTGTCAGTTTTCCTCAATGATTCATGAAGATTTTTTATTTTTAAATATATAAAACGTCTCCACATAGAAATGCACATACATAAGAGAAATATAAAATAATCATACAATGGTTCAATATCATAGTCATAGGTATTATGTACATCTACATGGTAAGGTGTTTCTGAGATGAAAGGAGTGTATGTTACCCTGAAGGACAGGGCTCTGGCGCTGTTCCTCTGGAATGGAGTTTCCTCTGTCTGCAGCGCGCCAGTAACGTCTTCTGCTTCCGATGACGCATTCTGAGATTCCTGTATATATCACATTACCGTACAAGATACACACCGTACATTGAAGGTTTTTCAGTTAAGTTCCAAAAGCTCATAACCCAAGATTACATTTAATTATATATTTTTAAAAATATATTAAAAATATAAAAATATGTAGCCACCTGCGATTACATAATGATAGCAAAAACAAATTGTATTTTTGGTATATATTTAGCTAGCTTATAGTTTATATAGTTTTATTTTTATTTTTATTAACATATTTATTTTTACAAAAATAAGAAGGTTGATTATTTTAGGCCTTTCTTCAACTAATGAGCCTTATGTTTTTAAATGGTCAGCTGAATAAATGCTTAATTTCTTCTAAGGGCTTCATACAAACAGTTTCTCTGTTAATACTTGTTTAGAAATGTAAGTGTTAATATTAGTACACTAAAATACTGAGGGCTGGATTTACTAAGGGAAACAGTCGCAGCGCAAAACATTTGCTATATTGTGGCTCTGTTGCGACCGCAGATATCGACACATTAATGACCGCTTTACTATGACTGGTCTTAATTACGTAATAAAAGAAATTAAATGCCCCAATTCGCAATTTTACGGTAGTAGACACCCCATAAAAATGGGCAGAAACAATGACCTGTCCAGACTGTAAGGCGCTAAGAAATGGATACGGAACAAGCCAGGCACAAGTAGCGAGATAACCACAAGAAAAATAAAATCTACGACTTAAATCTACGAGGTACAGAATGCCGTATTACAGCATATACAACACCAGCGGAGCGGGTTGTTTCTCCTGATTCATTTTCCTATTGAACTCTATAGAAAAATAAGTCAGGAGAAACAACCCTTCAAGTGATCCACTCATATCTACTGCATATCTGGCAGCAGAGTGATGGTTTGAGGCTTGTTTGATACCGCAGACCCTTGATGACTTACCATGGGTTCCATACTATTCCTGTGTAATTTACAGCTAAATCTAGTCCCACCACCCAATTCCCATAGAGATCCATTCAAATGCAGAGAGGTTATAGTATCGCTTATACCTGAAAATAAGATATCAAGAGTCTTTTGATACCCTTTTATACCCAGTCATGATAGCATGACCTGTTTACCTGTGGAATGTTCCAAACCGGTGTTTTTTTTCACAGAAGGGAAAGTTCCCAGTCTTTTCTTTGCCCCATGTCCCAACTTTTTAGGAACGTGTTGCAGGCATGAAATTCGGAATTAGCGTTTATTTACAAAAGTCAATAAAGTTGATAAGGTAAAACATTAAATATATTTTCTTTGTACTGTTTTCAATTAAATATATGTAAAAGATAATTTACAAATCACTGTTTTCTGCTTTTATGTGCATTTTACATACTGTCCCAACTTTTTTGGAATTGGGGTTTGTCCAACTGTATTCACAATTCATTGTACCTACTGAACGCATAGGCATAGCAATTGTTTAGCCTACATTGTTTAAATTCAGAGTTTTTATACTAACTGCTAGCTGATGACTGCAATAGAAGTCTTTTCATCCCTTCAACAAAACAAATAGCCTATAATTTTGTAGTATATCTGAAAATAAATGAGAAGTGATTAGGAGAAACATTTTAAATCCTGTCTCCTTTCGAGTGCCATGCAGTAGAGATGTATTCATTCTGGTGACCAAGGATGTGTGTATACAGCACATATTGGCTCTATCACCGCAGAAGAATAGCCTGAGTTCTAAAAATTCCTACGCAAAGAGGAGAGTCGCAATTAATGCATGCTTTAGTAAATCAGACTGAATACTTAATTGACCTAATTTACATAATCTCCACCCTGTTTTAGCATGTTCACTCCAGGTATACATATTCATGAAGATATTTAACTATGCATCAGAAGGAAAGTTGCAGAGTGACGTAATCCCCGCACATTACATACTAATAGTGATTTTGACCCAGTGCGACCGTTTAAGGGCCGTTCACACAGCGGACGGTAGACGCCAGGACAAAACCGGATGTCATTCTTTTCAATGAGACAATGATGGCAAGACGGCAGTCGACGGCAAAATTGCCGACGGCAGGGCGAACTTGTCCTCTGAATAAAAAATATTTTTATTTTTACCGTCCACCGCTGCGGTAGGGTCACGTGCCGATGGAATGGAAGTGGTACGTTTAAAAATTGATGAGAAGTTCGTAACTAGATGTAACTAACTAGCTAGTGAAGCTACCTAAACTAGCTGACATTATGATACATACACACACACCGCCCATTTATGAAGACACAGACTGAAACAACGCAGTAATACACACACACACAATGTATAAATACACTTTCGGTCACGTTCCAATTTGCAAAGGCGCTCTTTGGTACACCGGTAATCTGTTTCACACGGACCGTAAATGTGGCAACGGATATAAACAATGCGTTACCGCGACGGACATTTCTGCACCGTCAACTACGTCCCTGCCATTGTACCGTCCTACCGTCTACCGTCCGCTGTGTAAACAGCCCATTAGTGAATCTGGCGTAGATATTGCAACCTTGTCGCGACTGCTTTAGCATTGGAAAAGCAGTCACAATCCTTTAGTAAATCCGGCCCTGAGTGTCGTTCCTAACACAAGTAGATGCAATTGTATTATTGTGACACTAGAGGGCTCTGTTGTTGCTGTTGTTGTAGTCAGCCTGCTTCATTTAAATTCAGAGAGTGGAGTGTAGAAAGCTCAAAGTTCACCAAACACAAACCATAATAAAGCAGGTAGTGGAACATAAGTGAAGGTGTCTACCCCCCACAGAGGCCTGCTGTGATTGGCCGAGGGCTTACCTGTGTCTCTCCGTTCTGTGTGACTGGGCAAGCGATCCCAAGGGCAGGGCTAGGAACACGCTCCTCTGGAGACACTGCGCGGAAGGAGCCCGTGGGACTGAGGGGAGAGACCAACCTCCCTGTTGATGTGGAGGAACTGGGGCTTAGGGGAGATACCGTCCTTTTCCTGTCTGTAGAGGAGGCAGAGCTAAGGGGAGATACCACACTATCCCTCCCTGTAGAGAAGGTGGGACTCATTGGAGAGACCATCCTTCCGCTCTCCGTGGGGGAGGTGGGGCTCTTGTCAATGGAGATGGAGAGTGAGCTGCAGGGGGTGACAGGGAGGTCACACAAGGTCACTTTCAAAAGGAAGGTAGACTATGACATCATCTATCTGCTTGCTACACAAGATATGCAATATGATACACAAGACAGCAGTTACTTCATGTTTCTTCTCTTTCACTCAGGGGTGCTCAGAACTGTTCTCTGTACATACCTCAACCGTATACCTCACTAATAATGTACCATTTGATAGTATTGGCTTTACTGCTTAAAATTTTTTTTAAGGGACATCTATGGAATGTGTTTATTTGGACAAACCAAATCTAATGCTTAATGCCTAAGTATGTGTAAATGCTTATCCACCACTTTTGCCTGGTATTTTTAGGCATTTTTATTCAGGTCAATTTTGATTAGGAAATGACAGAATATGTTGCCGGTGTAGGTCATGGTAGTTACACAGCAGAGCCTGCACGCGATGGCAAATGGAAAGTATTGTACAGTGAACTTTACTCTACAGTCAAAGGGTGTTGGATTAGATGCCTTCCCTGATAATGATAAATAAGTATAAATAAGGCTTAAACCACCCTAGGTCACCATCTTGGTGCCGTTCCACAAGGAAGTAAAGGTCAGGAACCGGTGGCAATCACCTCACAAACAGCCGTGATGGTTTTGTTGGAGTCTCCACGTTTTTGCCCTGGCTGGGCTCACATATGTCATTTTCACTCTATAACAAAATTAAGAAAACAATTAATATTATGTCCCAAGCTTCCCCACGCTTGCTTTTTTTCCACAAAGATATCTGCAGCACTAGAAATTTACACAATCTTGACTAAATTGGAGGAAAGGACACTTTCCAAATATAAAAAAAATATTAAATTAAAATGTATAATATAGTGTAATAGGCTGACGAATGGCAGTGATAGCTGATTCATCCACTTTTTTCAAAAGCAGCTCATTAATGGTCAGCATGCCAGTCCATATGATTTAAGTGCCACAAACACCATCAGTATGATCAATTCCTCCAAGAACTGGATATCTGCCCTCCCAGAGGTAGCCTCTCACAGGGCTCTCTGATAATGGCCGCCTGTGTAGATGATTGACAGCAATGTTCAGCTTGTGGAAACAGCTGACTAGGGCAGTGCCACACAATCGCTGGGGGTGCTTCCCTCCCCCTCACCCCCCATGACCTCTGGACACATTAACACTCCCACACGTTAAGACTCTGTCTGGACTCCACATTTGGAATTAAGTAAGTGTTTGTGTAGGAATATTTGCGCTGTTGTGTTTATCTCTTCACAGTACCATAGAAGCATAATACTATGAAAAATATAAAATATATAACACATTTTATACGTGTGTAAGATCAATATTGTTCTTCTGAATCTGCTGCTTACACCAGACTTAAAATTGTTAAACATAGATTGTCATATCAGGGATACAAGTCAGGGATACACTGCATACCTCAAGTAGTTCTACAGTTCTTACCACTAATCATCACTAATCTTATGGTATTATTTTAGACTGGTGGGTGAATCACCAGTGATTCAATGAGACTAGTTTGATGCCCACAGCATTTGCACATATACACCGCAATTTTTGGCGCTTTCCACAAAAGGACAGAGAGCAGCCAACCCAATTCAAAGGCAGGGGAATGTACAAACAATGACATGATATGAAGGTAAAAATAACAGTTAAAGCATGGTAAAAGGCTAAAATGTACACTGCTAAAAAGAGAGAAAATCATTTTTCAAAGATAAAAAGGGAAAAAAATTGAAAATGCAATCAGTTTAATAAGTTTTAAATCAGTTCTGGGTTTTCTGGAAAAATACAATATTTTAAAATGTATCCCAGGGAAATGGTTAAATTGGGCCCGAACACACACTATGGTGTGGCAATGGCTGATTACACGTTTGGTATATCCAGGTTAATGTGCTTTAGAAGCACACCGGTTCTTTTGAAAAGAGTCAGTGGCATGGCAGTAGGACTCACCGGACTTCCTGTCTCAATGATGTCAGAGGAGCTGGGCGGGGCCACCATGGGCTCTGAGCTCTGCCCCGCTCTGTCGCCACCCACATTTGCCTCCTGCCCTGCCCCCTTCCCCTCTTCCTCCTCGTGCTGTCGCCTCAGAACCTCCATGTGCCTCCTCCTCCTCCTCTCGTCTCGAACCCGCAGCATCTCCACAAAGTCCACCGGGGCCTCAGGGTCTACCGCCTCAGGCACTTCCTCAGAGCTGCGGACACATACAAATACACACACATGCACGTGTATTCAATAAACATAAAGACATGAAAATGCAGGCATGAACACATTGAGCGCACACATGTACATACACACAAACACGCACCAGAAACTCTTATCCGCACAAACTAGCGCAGACACACCCTGCAATAACATTGGCATATGGTCAACTGATCTTTGTTGAATCTTTATTTTGTATAGTGCCTTTTAAAATCCGGTTTTCACACGGTGCTTTACAGTGGAAATTTCCCAGAGGAAATATAAACCTTTTTTAAACCAATGAGCCAATGAGGAAGTAGGTTTGTTACCTTATCCTTCTTAACCTGTTTTTTTTTTTTTGTTTGCGTTAGTTGGATAATCCCTATGACTCAGTTAGGGAATTCCCTTTCTCTGTACTGTGTCTTTTCCGATCATTAGTTTCAGTTTTATAAAAATTGAGCAGCTTATCTGCAAATATTCCGATTATTTCACCATGTGAATAGACTCTGCTATATTCAAACAATTGCCACTGACAGCCTGCAATACCAGCTATATGTTATTCCACATTCACCACAACCACAGAGGTGACATACTGCTTTAATGTGAAAATACCATAATCCACAGTTACATGGCCACCTGTGCCACAACCCTGAAAACACCTTGAAGCAACATTTACATATACAGTATGCCACATACTCCAGGAGTACACAAACCATGCCTCATCATACAGTATATAGTATGTACACATACCTCTATAATCCACTTAGCCCGAGTTAGTTACATATAATACACAGACACAAATATTATAAAGATCACTGGGCCTCAAACACTGTACAGACTCTCACAATACCACCATGCACTGGGTTTCATTGCATGAGGAAAACGTAACTTGCAGTATTGACATTCCTTTAAAAAGTATTGTATCATTAGAATGTTTACACAGGTGAAGCATTCATGTCAGAACTAAGACAAAGCCCATATTGGTCTTGCAAACAGATTGTGTAGAAACACAAATATTAATGCTATCAATATAACATGCCTCATTAATGTGAAATGAGGCATATAGTACATACTGTGGTCCCATCTCCTGTACAGGTTGGCAGTGACGCCAACCTGCCAAGGTACCTCTCCCTTGCGACAACCTGGGCTGTGTCCAAACCAGAGCCCCATCTACTGTGTCCTGTGTACTAGCATTCTGTTTACTACATACTGTTTAGTATGCAACATGCAGTATCCAAAAAAAAATCCATACTATTATCAGTGAAAACCCACAAATAAGTGTACCATCCGTGGGCTTTAAGTACACAACATTTAGAGAACATTTTGCCTACTTAACAACTTTTCATCCAGTGTACCCAACAAGCATACTCAATAGTATGGAAGGGCGCTGATTCGGACACAGCCCTGATCATTGCTCTTCCTGGCCTCACATCTTCTCCCTACTGGCTCCCCAATGGTGGAACAACTTTCCCATCTCAGTCAGGACCGGAGAGTCCCTCCCTACCTTCCGGCGTAACCTGAAGACCCATATATTCTGGAAATACCTCTCCTCCCCTTCTCCACTCTGATTCCCATTTCCTCCTTCCACATCCTATAAAAAACCTCTCTGCCTTCCCTTCCGTATGTTAATTATTGTGACAAAGGTTTAGCTATCGTGGGTGTGTTATGGGCTGACCATTACACTCTCATTAATTGCTCAGTAATTAATTGTGCTAAAAACAAGTTTTAGTGTTTATCTTCACCAGTACAGTTTTGGTGAGTTCAACAATTAGCACCTTTCCAAACTTCGCTTGCGTGGAAAAAAACGACATATTTATTTTACATTTAAGTGAATAACAAATGTTGATTAAATCCAGGCTATAGAATTAGTGTTTTCAAAGCATGGTGTGAATAATGATCTTTTAGTTATATAAACACACACAAAAAAAAAAAAATCTGACAAACACAAGCCACCTAGGTAATCAGTGATCTGCAAGATTTGTTAAACACAAACAACCGAAATACAGTTGGTGAAATTACACCTGACTTCGACTTGGAGCTACACTGGTAGGGCCAAATGCCACTCAGAATTTACCGCAGCCACCTGAGTTTTGTAATTGGTATACTTAATGGATTTTGTGCTAACCATTTGGACTGAAACATTAGCTTTATTTTTATATATTTTTTTACAATCTTTATCAAGTGCCGGATGCACATTGTATTGCAACCACATTTAAGTGACGTTTAATCGCAAATCACTTAACTGTGCTAATGGTTTTGACCGAAGACTCTGTCGAGGCCATGGTACAGTATGAGCAGGTCCTGATGTGCGATTGGAGGTTGGACAGCAGCAAACTCACCTGAGAAATACAGGGGGCGTGTCCTCAGTGGGGCTGTCGCCAGGCTCTGTGCTATATGTCCGGATCTTCCTCCTACGCTCTCGTTCCACCTCCTCCTCATCCTCCACCGTCCACTGCCGCGTCAGGCTGTGTAAGGAGCAAAACAGTACATGAACACAACACATCATTTGCTTTTATTATGTATTCTGGTACTTTTTATGTCAGACAGTAACTGATCATCAAACAACATAATTTCTTTACAGGAATTACACTAAAATCTAATTTTGAATCTGTGTGTGTGTGTGTGTGTATATATATATATATATATATATATATATATACAGAGGGTGGACAAAATATCGGAAACACCAGTTTTCCAGAAAACACATGTTTGCGCCGCAAAACCTCAACCTCTGTTCCTAACCTGATTATCTATGCTGTTTTGTGAATCTTGTGCCATGTGTACATTTTATATGATGACTTATTTTTCTTTATAATTATGTCAATCAACCATAATTGCCTGTTAGTCATATTTTTATGAAATACTAATAAATCATAAATTACATGTCGCTGTAATATCAGTAATAAGTGAGTACACTTCAACATTGGTGGTGGTTGAGGCGAGTTTCCCCCTCATCATTGTAAAGCGCTTTGAGTATCGAGAAAGGCGCTATATAAATGCCAGGCATTATTATTATTAACAAATGTATAAGAAGAAATCAGAAAACATTTTGTTCCCCAACAACTGGAGTTGATCTCCTCTATGTAGTCCAGTGGAATGTGATGAGTGAAAAACTTCTGAAAAGGAATAATTAACAATTGGGCCATATTTGTGACTCATGTCACATGCAAGTGTTGGATTCTAGACCAGTTTCCATGATCTTCTATTTTATTCAGCTGTTCACAGAGGTGGTCACTCCCCACAGCTGTGCAAAGGTGCACATCTCTGGTTGTCATGGACCAAAATGCTTTCAGTTCTACATTAACTCTAAATTGTTCTCACTTATTACTGACAGAAAAGCAGCATTTTACAAATTAGTATTATTTGATAATAGTATGATTAATGGCTAATTATGATTCATTATCAAGCTACACTTGTCACGATCCTGGTTAGGGTAGGACCTAAGTGCAACGACTCAGAGACAGGGAAACAGAGATGGGTATTTATTAGAGAGCTTGGGGTAGTCCCAAGCAGTACACAAGTTAACGCAACAGTAAAGAGGAATGAGGAAGTCCTTCGGCACAGCGAACTGCTCCAAGCCGGAGCTGGACTTGATCACCCCTGAAAGTTCCAAACCGGAACTTGGACAGTTTCTGGACCGGGAGGTCCAACAGGAACTGGATCACGGGAATGACGGGCTGTTCCAAGCCGGAACTGGACTTGGCACGGGAGGTGAGTTCCGAACCGGAACCGGACTGGATCTGGACCGGGAGGTCCAACAGGAACTGGATCACGGGAACGGCGGGTTGTTCCAAGCCGGAACTGGACTCAATACAGGAGGTGAGTTCCGAACCGGAACCGGACTGGATTTGGACCGGGGGGTCCAACAGGAACTGGATCGCGGGAACGAGGGGTCGTTCCAAGCCGGAACTGGACTGGAACTGGACCGGGAGGTCCAACAGGAACTGGATCACGGGACTGGAGCGGTTCGAACTGGAACTGGCACAGGACTGAAGGCAGAGGTAGGTAGGGGCAGGACACGACAGGGTAGAGCAGAGTAGCGGAGCTCAGGTTGGCCCGGTTGGGGTAGCTGGGCCACAGTGGAGGCTGGGACCGTAACCGCAGCAATGGAGGTAGCCACGGCCGGACAGGAACCACTGTAGGGTGGAGAGGCAGAGCACCCAACTGCGGACGCAACGTTAGCTGGGAGCAGGGGTACCGCAACACACACAGGGAGACTTAACAGCTACAGACTGGGAAGCACAGGTGAAGCTGGTAATGGAGCACACAGGAAAAACCCACTGCAGAGTTCAGCGCACAGGACAGGGAAACAAAAGACCAGGATATCACGGAGCACGTTACTGAGAAGCAAACAGGGTAAGGAAGGCAACATAAGTGATGAACCAACACTGGAGGGGAGACAGCAGGTGGGTTAAATAGGGGAGTGTGATTGGAAACAATCAGGAAAGCGTGAGGAATGTAACCGAGGGTGATTGACTAATTGACCAGTGGGGAATGCATGCAACAAGGGGGGAAGGAGATAGGTTGAAACCGAAGTGGGGGAACAGAGTGAAACAAACAGAAGGGGCACGCCCAGTCTGTAGCAACAGGGAAAACATGGACAAGGGAATCAAGCAAGAAACGGAGGGACATGGCAAAACAGGGAATATGGACTGGATGGGAACGGGACGTTACAACACTCTCAGAAATAAAAGTACATTTAGGTACATTTCTGTTCTTTAAGGAACACATTTCCCAAATGTACCCTGAAATACGATAATGTTCTTATATGGGTACTAATAAATACCTTTTCAAGCAAAACAGGTACAAATTACTTGTGTATTGCTGGCCATGGATACAATTTTATGTACCTACAGTCATGGACGAAAGTGTTGGCACCCCCTGTAAAGATGAGCAAAAAGGGTTATAAAAAATTCACCGTTTAGTGAATTAGCTTAATCTCACACTGAAAAAACAAGAAGAATCCAACCTTTAATTGACGTTAATTTATTATGAGAAAAAAAAAATCCCACATCAAGAAATAATTATTTTTAACAAAACCACATTGGCCACAATTATTGGCACCCCTGCATTTATATATAGAATAAAGTAATAATTTTTAATATTTGGTCACATATCCTTTGCATGCCATGACTTCCTGATGTCTGTGACCCAACAACATCAAAAGACTCTTGATATCTTATTTTCTGGTACTCTTACAAGCGATACTATAACATCTCTGCATTTGAATGGATCTCTATGGGAATTGGGGGGTGGGACTAGATTTAGCTGTGAATTATGCTGGAACAGTATGGAATACATGGTTGGTAAAATGGCTGTAAGTCAACAAGGGTCTGAGGTATCAAACAAGCCTTAAACAATCACTCTGCTGCCAAATATGCAGTAGATATGGATGGATCACTTTAAGAGTTGTTTCTCTTGACAAATTTTCCTATTGAACTCTATGGAAAAATAAGTCAGGAGAAGAAACCCTTCAAGTTATTCATCCATATCTACTGCATATCTGGCAACAGAGTGATGGATTAAAGCTTGTTTGATACGTCAGACCCTTGATGACTTACAGCCATTTAGCCAACCATGTGTTCCATACTGTTCCAGTGTAATTTACAGCTAAATCTAGACCCACCCCCCAATTCCCATAGAGATCCATTCAAATGCAGAGATGTTATAGTATCGCTTGTAAGAGTACCAGAAAATAAGATATCAAGAATCTTTTGATGTTGTTGGGTCACAGACATCAGGAAGTCATGGCATGCAAAGGATATGTGACCAAATATTAAAAATTATTACTTTATTCTTTATATAAATGCAGGGGTGCCAATAATTGTGGCCAACGTGGTTTTGTTAAAAATAATTTTTTTTTGATGTGGGATTTTTTTTTCTCATAATAAATTAACGTCAATTAAAGGTTGGATTCTTCTTGTTTTTTCAGTGTGAGATTAAGCTAATTCACCAAATGGTGAATTTTTTATAACCCTTTTTGCTCATCTTTACAGGGGGTGCCAACACTTTCGTCCATGACTGTATAGGGTACCACCCCAGTGACAAGCATTCATACCTTTTAAGGTACTTTTTGTACCTTTTTTTCTGAGATAGAAATATAACTGAAACAACACAACTGAGTGATATTTCAGCACTATTTTTTTATTATAGATAGATTCAGCACTGAGAGATCATGAGGAATGCGCACATGTCCAACAGAAGCATCCATACAGCCTGCAGGCTGGTCCATTTTTTCTGAAAAATATTAACAGTGCCAACATAATGTTTCGATTTTATTAAACATCATATTTTACGTACCCCGTAAGGCTGTTAACTAAACATTATAAACTGCATAAACATTGTATAAAGTCTATTTAACTCTATACATTTGTTGTAGGCAACAGTATTATATTAATAATTATATTAGGAATTAGTAATTCCTATTACTGTTATTTTAGCGTGTGGGAATAGCAGTTAAAAATGCTGTATAATTGGCAATGGGCCACACTTTGAACGGAATAGCCCAGGGTGGACCCCAACCCTGTTCCTGGAGATCTACCGTCCTGTAGGTTTTAATTTCAACACTAGCTACCCGATTCTACTAATTAGCAGATCAACGAGACCTCTAGCTGTTGAATGAGGTGTGCTTTGTTAGGGTTGACAACCTACGTAATGGTAGATCTCCAGGAACAGAGTTGGGGACAACTGGAATAGCCTATATGAGACGCCACGTGGTTTTAGCAAAAATTGCACAGATATGTTTCACGTTAGCAAAACAACGATGTCTCACCTTAGATAGCAATAATGAAAGTGCAAGCAAACGTATTTGTATTGTTAGTCCTATATTTAGTCAATGTGATCTAACCATAACTCGTTGTAATTTTTACATTTCTGCCTAATAGAATACATTCTCACCTGCTTCTTTAATTAATTTTAAGCAGTGCTCATTTTCGCACACGTGCTTTAAATACTTTGGCTTTTGCCTTTATCTTTACTCGCCTGCTCTGGAATCTGTGGCGCAAACATAATGGGGTAGTCTGCAGTCGCAGTTCCATTTTGGACGTCACAAGTTCTTCCAAGGAAATATTTTGTGTAGATGGTGTTATGTGGATTAAGGACCATTTAAACCAATCCCTGAACACTGTTTCTTTGTTTTGGGAGGATATTCAAGACGCGCTCAGGTGCAGCCTAGCCTACACCTTGCAGCTAGACAGAATGGGGGGCGCAGGTATTCCCTGTTGATTCTTCACTTCAGGCAACTCTTGTACGTTTCAGGTTTCTTATTTCTTCACAGAAAGGGATGGGTGTGTAGTCTATTCAGCAATTGTGATAAGTATTAATACTGAGTAAAAATATGTCCACTTCCAACGAGTTTCAGAGCTCATTAGCCAAAACAAACAAGAAACCATAGAACATATTATTTATGTTATTAGTCTGTTTTTCTTCGACAGTGGACCATTTATTTGTTTAGTCTAAGTGACGGATAGCCCCGTTGTAGGTTTACTTTTAAGTAATCAAAGATGTCCACAGAACTGCATAAATGTGAACATTTTGTGCAGCATTGTCTGCAGAGACAACCAGCTGTCATTTAACGTGATGATATTCCGTGTCCCATCACCTCTTCCCGGTTGCGTAGCCTACATTGCTGCACAGCGACTGCAGTCTACTTCAAATATGAAGAAAAATAATAATATTTTAACTTACCTGGATAGAGCCGACCAGTTCTTCCGACTAATGGACATAGTTGTTGTTGTTTTTTAATATACGATTATACTATTCTCTGTGTAGAATAATGCAAAGCACAGTCTTAATGCTTAGGTAGAGACTCTGCGACTCTCCGTGTTTTTCATAATCCCGTAGCTACAGAGGTAGCCTACTGTACATCCACCTTTACCCCGCACCTCTGAAAGATCACATGACTTCTGCGATATCATTGTTCGGAGCGGTCATTTAGCCTACCTATTCCAATTGGCAGCTCCGAAATGCTCTTTGTGTTGATGCTAACAGGATTTCATTTTGGAAGTTTTTCATTCTTCACGTAGCCTAGCCTACTGCTGTTATTTAGCATTAGCATGAATGGACGGACTACTATAGTGGAACTATCACGAAAACAGGTGGGCACTTTAAGTGGCTCCTCTTCGCCCCTACCGGTAAACATACCCCCCCCCCCCCCAATAGATTTTACCAATTCGAAACGAAATCAAATATTAAACAAATATTTATGTCACTCATTTAAACCAAGTTGTAGAAAAACTGTGCAGGCAAAAATGTCTACAAAAAGCAGGTCGGGTGTGCCAAATGTAACTCAACTCAAGGCACAACAAGTAAAACTCAGACACACAGTAGCCTAAATAAATACAACAAATGTAAATGTTCTAGGAAAAATATGCATCAATTTTTACTGAATTTTATTTGACATATAAGAGTCAGGAGAAAGCCAAGCATGAGTCAGGCACGATTTAATCTAAAAATAAAAACACAGAGTGGTAGTGAAGCAGACTGCTTTTATTGAACAGAACAGATAATAGGACTATGCCCAGAGTTCACAATTAATTCACACCGCAATTCTGTGTGTTTGTTCTGCTGGCAGTGGCCACACCTTTATTCAGAACTACATTCTGTACTTTGACCATGACAATCTATTACCAGTATAAGATTATTTAAGAATCAGCTTCTTAAAAAGATAAGCACCCTAATTTACCAATTACCTGTACAGACCAGAGATTCTTGTTTTTCAACTCCCATGTTAAATTCTCATTGAAATTATATAGTTTCTAATTGTCTCTGCACGCTGACAGAAAAGTTGTATTTCAGATTCTGAAACAAAGAATAGTTCAGTTATGTGGCACCTGTTGTCGCCCTCTATGGCATGACATGGTAATTTCATTAATTGTTTGATGTTATTTTTCCTTTTGGATATATTTACCTATGCTGTAAAACAGGGTTTTTTTCTGGATTTTATGCCAATTTATGCTCTTTACTTTAATTAGTCCAATCTTTTTTTTATTTTTTAAAATTTATTTCTGATTCCCCCCCCCCCCCCCCCCCCCCCAATTTAGTAGCCAATAGTAGCTCCCCCCCCCGTGTAGCAACCGCTAGAGAATCACCGCTACACAACCCTGTCAGCCGGCAGTAGGCAGTAGGATGGAAGGGAATTAGTCCAATCTTAAACAACAGCTGAAGAGTCTCATGTCCTTCTTGGGAATAACAATTTTATTGTTGTCTAACCTACAAGTGAACTAGCATTGTTGTTTACAGATAATTAACTTTAAGCCCTTATGGAAATGTAATATACTGCAGTATATTTTAAATATATTCAGATGATAATTTTGATATATTTGCAATATACTGCAGTATATTCTTTTTCCATACGGGAGAGTCAGATTAATTGGTGGGAACAAATTGGCATGAAACAGAATGAAATTATGATTCTAAATTTCCGTATTCAGAAGGTGCAGTAATAACATAAAAATATTGCCAGAACCTTTCATGTAGAGCGTGTGAAAATAAACAACATTTATTGCTGATGAACTGAAAAATGTGTGCATCTTTCAAAATTCAATTTAAAAAATCAACACTCAAATGTAACTCTTGTAGAGTTACATTTTAGCAATTATTTACGTGTTTTGTTCCTCTCAAGGCATACAGTATTACAAACAGTTTATCATAATATTAGTTTTAATAGGGCTGTTCATAACTACAGAAGAAATAGCAATGATCTGCTGGGAAATAAAACCATAGCATTCTATTCCGCTAAGTTTAGGGTAATTAATTCCTTCAGATCCGGGAGACATTCTGTTCCACTGAGTAAAGATTAATTCATTCCTTCAGATCGTTCATTAGGACAAAGCTGCGTGACCATTGGACGGACTGCCTGCGTGCAATTTATTGTAGCTGTTGGGAGCGCTGATAGACCGGATCATATTTGCATTGATGCACCTGAAGCCATGCTAGTGATAGCATGCATGCAAATGGTCAGAGTCACGCTGTCCAGCGGCAATCATAGAATAAGCAGGCCATTGTAATGTCATATGCCTTATCGTGTGCAAATGCCACAAGCTGACTGTCACCACTGGATTGGGGTTGATAGGGCAGTCAAGTGGATTTGCATGTAGTCTAGTTTATGCCATGGAAAAAGGAGAAAGATCCAGATGCCTAAATCGTTTTATTGCTATGCAAGGAGTGGCCCATTAAACATTTTACCTTTACTATAGTGGAGGAATGGCTCTGGCTGTTGATTTACCTAATTTACAATCCCCCATGAAAAGTTTTGCAGGTTAAACTGCTGTCAGAATGATTTCTGGTGGTGCACAGTGCATGATTGATGCCTTGAAATGTGAGCCATTGTGCAGCATACTTCCAGACGTTTCATTGGAAAACTGTCGCCAAGAGGGACATCAAAAACAAAGGGAAGTAATTTAGGGTACCAAGCAGGATTATGAAATAAGACTAAGAAAGTGCTAAAATTCTAAATTCTAAATTCTAAAGTGCTAAATTTTAAGAAATTTTGTTTTTTCATTCATGAATTTCATTCAGTGCGTTGGTCGTTTCTCTATGATAAAAAACATAAGGAATTTAACAATCCATACATTGTAGAGTCATTTTATAATAACATTTTTCAATTACTAATTACATATGTTAATGTACTCAGTGAAAACCCCTATGGTGCGTGGCCCCTCAATTGTACAGTAGGATAAAATGCTGAAAGGTGGAGTAAGTATTCTTAAGTGCGTGGACTTAAGTGTGTGGACTGTAGCGCCTATTCACAAAGGCACTACAGCAATGTACTCAATTGATAAACCTTTTCATCTCTTAATATACGTATGTTCTCATTTGGACAAGAAGTCAGTACACTGGTTTAGCATGTTCAACTGATAATGCAGGTGTGACATCTAACACTGTGAAGATGGAATCAAGGGCTCTATATCAAATCTTTAATTGATTCATCTTTGATTAGGAAATTAATGTACAGGCATTGACCAGTGTACCAACACAGAACAAAAAATAAACAAAAAATAAAATGGCTAAACACTGAGGGAAATTTCTAGTAACTGCTCTTGAAATATGACCCTCATTATCAATCATTGTTCATAGAAAAACAGTTTATTAGTTTGCGCATAACATCCTCTGATATGGAAAACATACACCCTCATTCCAATCGTACAGCATGCCAATGCTCTAAATGTTGATATACAGTATAATAATACAAAATAATTATAATTTGTAATGTATTGTTAATCACAGAGAGTATATTGCTAAATTAAACTATAATATAATAATAGTATCAATTGAAGTTAAAACTCGGTAACACATGCAGCCTGAGGGAATAATTGCTTGTACTGGATTCTCAGGGGTTTATACAACTTTAAGTCTTATAGACCACGATACAGTCTGAAAGTTAACATCACAGCAGATCTGAGGAAACAGTGGTTATACATTTAGGAATAAGAACCTGTTACAGTCTTTGCTCAATTTAACATTGATAGTACATTAAGGCAACAGACACACTAAGCGCACTAATCTTCGGTTGAGATAACAAGCTACCAAGTTTTGAGTCTCCACTGATTCCTCTTTCATCACTACCTGTGAAACAGGTCAAATAAAAGCAAATAAACATTGGCACAATAACAGTAAAAGACAAAAATTAACATGTAATATTAAGAGATATCACATATCAGTAGCACTTTGTGTTTTTTGGTTCTTTATGAGAGCTATATAACTCATTCATAAGCATTACATAGCACCTGAGCACTGCATAAAGATTCATACATTCTGGTGTCACAACTGATGCAGCAAGTTACATTATCATGACATACTAAGTGACATACACCATATGCCTATTTGCGGTGATTGACATAAGCGTTCTTCAGTGTCTGTGTAGTGCTTATGAATGTGATATGTAGCGCTTATGAAGCAGTTCCTATGAAGGATCAATCATAGAAAGTTTTACCAAAATATCTCGGAAATAAAGCATACATAGCTACTGCCACGGTCTCATTACATGTGGCTGTATTGTACTGTCCACACCAGATGCGTACAGCTCTATATTAGAACTGCCAGTCAGCTGGTTAAAAAGAGGGTAGGGGTAATATTGTGTCCAAGGACCACGACAGGACCAGGTGGATGACAGACCACTTGTCTGTTGCAGTCACAGAGTGACCCGAATATCTTGCTTAGTCTCTATCCAGCATCTAAAAAAAATGTATCCTACAAATTCTCACCCTGCAAAGGTCTGCTGCAAGTCCTGAAACGGAAATGCAGGGGAGTGCCAAATTACCTGCTAGTGCATTTAAAAACACATCAAACCAGTTCCTAAGAGGGACTTTTTAAGGACATGCCCAATGTTCTTTCGATGGGAGTATTTCCAACGGCTTGAATAAAAAGGAATTCCCAAGCTGAAAATGGAACCTTATGTGGTTATTTTTAAAACTTTGAAAAATAGTGCGGGAGTGAGATTTTGGTTTTACAGCCTTTATTTCTACTTAAGTGTCATTTGGAACATATATCCTGGTGGTGCCTTGGCTGTGCCCATTTGCAGGTCAGTTAAATAAATATGTACACTTATATATAATATATACAGTTGAAGTCGGAAGTCTACATACACTTAGGTTGAAGTCATTAAAACTCATTTTTAACCACTCCACAGATTTCATGTTAGCAAACTATAGTGTTGGCAAGTCAGTTAGGACATCTACTTTGTGCATGGCACAAGTAATTTTTCCAACAATTGTTTACAGACAGATTATTTCACTTTTAATTCACTATATCACAATTCCAGTGGGTCAGACGTTTACATACACTAAGTTGATTGTGCCTTTAAATTTTTTGTATTTGGTCACATATCCTTTGCATGCCATGACTTCCTGATGTCTGTGACCCAATAACATCAAAAGACTCTTGATATCTTATTTTCTGGTACTCTTACAAGCGATACTATAACATCTCTGCATTTGAATGGATCTCTATGGGAATTGGGGGGTGGTACTAGATTTAGAAGTCATCAAGGGTCTTACGTATCAAACGAGCCTTAAATCATCACTCTGCTGCCAGAAATACAGTAGATATGGATGGATAACTTGAGGGATTTCTTCTCCTGACTTATTTTTCCATTGAGTTCAATAGGAAAATTTGTCAGGAGAAACAACCCTTAAAGTGATCCATCTATATCTACTGCATATCTGGCAGAGTGATGGTTTGAGGCTTGTTTGATACCTCAGACCCTTGCTGACTTACAACCATTTTACCAATCATGTATTCCATACTGTGCCAGCATAATTTACAGCTTATTCTAGTCCCACCCCCCCCCAATTCCCATAGCGATCCATTCAAATGCAGAGGCGTTATAGTATTGCTTGTAAGAGTATCATAAAATAAGATATCAAGAGTCTTTTGATGTTGTTGGGTCACAGACATCAGGAAGTCATGGCTTGGAAATGATATGTGACCAAATATAAAAAAATTAAAGGCACAGTCAACTTAGTGTATGTAAACTTCTGACCCACTGGAATTGTGATATAGTGAATTAAAAGTGAAATAATCTGTCTGTAAACAATTGTTGGAAAAATTACTTGTGTCATGCCCAATGTCCTAACTGACTTGCCATCACTATAGTTTGCTAACATGAAATCTGTGGAGTGGTTAAAAATGAGTTTTAATGACTTCAACCTAAGTGTATGTAAACTTCCGACTTCAACTGTATATATGTGAAGCACCCAAGTGTCCTGAACATATGTTCTCCATTTCTTTTTTTTTTCTAATTTGCAATCATGAAGTGTGTACATCTCTCTTATGTACTTTCCTACAAGCTAGCTTCTATTTTCAGACTACAGGCTGTATAGCACTGCAGGAGAGTGGTGCTGACCAGAGGAGAGTCCTCTCTTTCACTGATGACAGCTGGTAGCCTGCGGGCACCAGGCACATTTTTACTGTTATCTTTTTGTTAGTTTGCTTAAAGGAGTGGCCATGTAGGTCACATTGACCCAGGCTCACCTCATCACTGTGTGGGGCCCTTTGCAGCATCAAACATCTTCTTCCTGCCCTCCATTCCAGACATGGCCTCCACGTTCTTCCTCCAGTCACTGTCCTCTACTGGCCGCTTCTATGTACGGGAGAGATAAGGAGGACATGTAATGGGGACAGTGTAGGGGTGCGATGAATGGACAGAAAGCGAGAGGGGAAGATAAGGAGGTGGAGGAGGTGATGGAAAGTGAGAGCAGGAGGAACAGATGGAAAGTGAGAGAGAAAGTGAGGAAAATATACCATAGGGAAGAAATTATGGGAGAGAAAATAAATGAGTAAGAGGGAGGAAGGGAGAGAGGGAGGGAAAGAGGGATAGGGAAAGAGGGATAGGGAAAGATACCATCACATAGAAAGTAAGGAAGGGAAGAAAAATTGAAGACCCTGGTGCTAAAAGTACTGAAGTCACAAAATGTCTATTTTGAGAAAATCAAATCTGAAAATATCATTGATCCATAAAATCAGCCATTAAACATTTTGCTGTTTTTATGCATTGCTTAGGCACCTTTTCTGTTAACAATATTTATAGGGTGGACTTAGCTAAACAAATACAACATGTTTCTATGCTCAACTTGAATTGTCTAAAAATGTGACTTCAGTACTTTTAGCACCAGGTTCTTCAATTATTTACGGACAGGGCTCTGAAACTACAATGTGCCACAAACTCCTTTTCCAGACCTCGTTCAGCTATTACATGACCTCACTGATATTGAAAGCCAACTAACAGTGTAATAATCTCATAGGAATCATTTGTCAACATTCTACACACTGTTGAAACCAGGACGGTCCTCCACAAATGTCTCCCACTGCAGTGTACTCCCAGTTGTAGTTTGGTTTAGACAACTGAGGCTGTAACTCATCATGTTTTCCTATATTGACTATTTTTCACACTACAAATGACACTGCATTAATGAAGAGAACTAGTGTTAATCAGATGTGTGGTGTAGCTATACCAGGCAACAACGGGTATCTCGTGGGACTCTCGTAGGTGCATTGAAATAACATTTTATGGTGACCCGATCAAACTTCCGACTTAACATCTCCTTAACTCACGCAGGCTAAGGGCTGTCGAGTCCTGGCCAGCTGATGTTGGCTAATGGCATAGCCGAGGCTGAGAACCTGTGACTATAGGGTTCAGTTTGTGCTCATGATGAATGCCAATGACTCTTACACACATTTACATGTATTTAGCAGAAGCAGCTGGGGGGCCAAAGAAGACGCATGATCAAGAGGAAGGTCCTTTAAAGCAGGGGTTCCCAAACTGGTCCTGGGGCCCCCCTGTGTATGCTGGTTTTTGTTGCAACCACAGTTGCAATCCCAGAATTTGAACAAGCTGCTAACTTTTCTTAATTAGGTGCTTGTCATGTTTAGAGGAATTATTTACCCTCTTAAGCCACATTATATCAGAAATAGCTATGGATGCCATGTCGAATAAACACCCCATGTTCACATTGCTATATTATTTGAGATAAGAGAATTAAACAGATCCATTTCAAGACTGATTTGAATCAATTGGCTCCTAATTGGTGAAAGTGTGGACACATGGCCACTAAAACTAACCATTTGGTAGATAATGAAGAATTCAAACACAAAGAAAAAAACGAGCCAAACCAGTGTTAATAAGCTTAAAGAAAAAATTATGAGTTAAACATGTGTTCAACAACATAATTAGGAGCCTATTGATTCACTTCACTCTAATTTGATCAGTTAAAATACATAATTTTGTAACCTCTTTATGTAATTGTTGCAATATAGCACAATAAGCGTCTATATCTACTAAGTGAACATGGAGTTTACTCTACATGGTACGCATAGCTATTTCTGATATAATCTGGCTTAAGAGGGTAAATAATTCCTATAAACATGAAAAGCACCTAATTAAGAAATTAACAGCTTGTTAAAATTCTGGGATTGCAACTGTGGTTGCAACGAAAACCAGCATACACAGGGGGGGCCCCAGGACCGGTTTAGGAACCCCTTGAGACGGGTTTGTGAGGGTAGGACCCGAAATGTACGACTCAGAAGCAGTGACTGATGATAAAGTCCCGTCATTTTCATGTGACATGACATGAAAATGAAACGTAACAAGAATTAAACATAAAACGTGGCGTGACTAGACTAAACACAATACGTGACATTAACAAGAACTCTAACTAAGACAGAAATGAAACATAAAACATGACAAGACAGGCTAGAATCGTGACACCCCTGCCTTAAAGTACCTAGAAAGCAGATGATATAGCTGGCTGAGTTCAAGCTGCTGACTGATCATCCAACTAAAGATATCATTAAGACAGACTTTGATGTGCGAGGCAATATGTACCTATGTTGGCGAAAAGGAGAGAAATAGCTGTGTGTCATCAGCATAGCAGTGGAAGGAGAAGTCATGTGAAGATATTATTGAGCTCGAAGAAAACTGGTATGTAAGGCAAACTGTGATAAGGCAGTGGGACATTGCGATATGAGGATAACTCATATGAGGATAACTAATCAAATTTTGTGGGCATTGTCTGAGACCCATTTCAGTCAGGGTTGCCAAAAGTATGTGTAAAAAAAAATGCAACAGAGAGATCAAGCCACACATTGCAGAATAGTGGTGACTAGAGGAGATCGAGCTGGTAGTTTGTGGGAGCCTGGTGTGTCATGGGAGTAGCTACAAGGGTAGTGGCAACTCAAGGAACCCTGCTAATTTAAACCCATGTTAGCCCTCGTAGGACAAGGCCAGCTGTGCCATGCTGCTGCAGACTCCTGGCCAGCTAAAGTTGGCTAAGGAAGCCAGCTAATGTTGGCTAAGGAAGTGACATAGCAGAGGCCCAAACCTGTGATTGTAGGGCGCAGTGTGTTTTTACGGTGAAGGCCTTTCCCGACTGAGACAGTCAGGAATCCTTTCTTCATCTTACTTGGATCATTATGCATGGATTTAGTCCTCAAACAGATCTGAGGGTGGCTTTTAAGCACTGCCTTTCTTTCATTCATAAAGAGGGCTAGAACTATTTGTCCGAAAACAGGGTCAGGGAACAGTTAATTCTCTTGAGACAGGATTTTCTTTCTTGTATGCCACAATAAATTACAATACACCATGGCACCACTGACATGATGCAAACAAACCAATGGCATGCTTTCATTCCTCAGACAACAATCTGTCTTGCAAAAGTGCAATGAAGCAAGCAGACTAACACTTTGGACTAAGGTTACATTAATTAACATGAACTCATGAATTACTCAATATGACCAAACCATAAACTAATCTATTAACAAAACATTATGATACTAATATACAGTATATATACAAACTATTATTTTTAATTACTTAGTGATGTGTTCATATAAATGCATACAACATCATTCTAAAGCTTCTGTTTGCTTCAAATGCATTGTGTTAGTGTTACATTTTGCCTAAATAGACTGTCAGTTGAGGAAGGCATACATGTTGTGGGCTTGTTTGCATCATTAAAACATTTAGGTCAGGACAACTCACGTATTCAAATAACATGTTTAATTAATGAATGTGCTGCAATAATATTTTGGTTTGGCACTGAATGGACCCGCTTTAGTATTACTCTGGAGCACAGGTATCTCCCCACGCTAAACAGGAGATGACCATAAACCCCCATACCAAAGCAGATCCAAACAACAGGTGGAAGCTGGGGTGGTGGCTGGTGACAGCAAATTTCTTTTAACACAAGCCGTAAGCAAACAAAGAGCAGTGCATCAGCGTTCAAGCACAGAGAGAACTGATTCTTGGCTTAAAAAGGGCGCTCCTTTAGAGGTGTGTGCATGTGATTGGTTGAGTATGAGACGCGTGGTTGCTAAGAGTTTCCTGACGCTTCGCTCCACTCATTTCATCTGAAGACAGAGCGATCGTCCTCTTCTTTCTTTTACGGTCAAAGTAATTTTTCCCCACAATTTGACACATCTATAAAACCAATACCTCAATCCATGGAGAGGCTGAGTGGCGGAGAGGGGTGGGACTGGGGAGTGACCTGAGCGTGAGTGACAGTTTGGTCGTACTGGTTCGACAAGTCCGCCGATCTCTCGCCGCTCACCCGTGACAGCTGATCACAGCGTCCCGCAGGGCGCGGATAAAGCGGAGCCAATCTGGGCGGCGCGGCTAAAAGCAGGCCCACACAAAGGCTCATCTCAGCAGGCACAATGCAGCCATTGTCAGCCCCCGCCGATCTCGCGCGGTCGCCACCCAGCATTATCAGTGACACCATCTCTCCTGTGGGGCATCAAAAGCCCCTTTCTGCTGCCTGTTCCATATTGTGGTGTCCCACATCCTTCCCAAATGCGATTCTAAGGGACTTTGTGAGTGATGTCATCTGCATTTACCACATCAGTGTTGAGATTGTGGGTCCTTGTGGGGCCAGAGCTTAACCTTTCTTCTTTGGATCTCCTTTGCTTTTGGCATTGGTCAGCAATGTTTCAAAGAAGTCAGATGCCCGTGTAGCTTTTTAACGTAAAGTAATATCTCAGTGGCTATTGAATTGTATGTGGGCATAGTATCCTAAAGCAATTACTATTAGATTTACCCCTCCCTGCATACCACAGGTGAGGTTAACAGTGCCCAGGCCATGCAAACACAAAACAGTTCAGCCAGGAAACTGTGGTCTCTCAGCCAGCTTGGATTCATACACATTAATTCACCCAAAACTAACAGTACCACATGCCCTCTTTCTCAGATCAAATGATTCAAAATACTGTATTGTTAGTTTTAGTTGAATGGAAGCGGAAAAGAAGTGGAAAAGTACCACAATAAAGCAAGGGGCAGTCCTCACCAGAGCATGTTGTAAAATGCAGTATATAAATAGTAGAGGATCTTGTAATTCCTCAGATGTCCTCAAGGTGGCTCTTTCACTTACAATATGTACGGTATGAATTTACCCTCTGCTTTCTTCTGACTGAGAAAATTGTCATTGTTTTTCCATCAAACATTCTTCAGAATTTTTAAAAGGTATTTCAAAATTCCTTTTTGCACTTATTTTTGTATGAAAACCATTTTTAAAATTTCTGGGACATAATCTTGTTGGGTGTGCTGGGTTCCATTGTTAATCAGCATGTCAGTGACCAGTTAAAGTAACGGAGTACTCAGTCAAGCCACTTCACCTGGATGGTTAGGTCGAAATCGGTCATTGATTTTTTAGGTGAAAAGAAAACCCAGCAGATCTTGCAGGACCGTAGCGGAAAAGCCCAGGCCTACCTTCTCGGTGTCCTCCTTCTTGACAGACTTGAGGTTGGCCCTGAGGTCCATGGACACCTTGTGCTTGGAGCCCAGCAGTGAGCGCAGGATGGCATCGGCCGACACCCTCACTCTCCTCAGGGTGGGCCGCTTGAACTTCCCCCGTAGGTCCAGCACCTTGATGTTCAGGTCTTTGATCTAGAAAAAAAGGGGATTGGGAGTTTAGAGATATGTTAATTTTGTCAAAAAAAAGAGTAGCATAAACTGAATATACTGAAATATACTACAAATATGTGGGCCTTTTGTAAAATATTATAAGTATATTTCACAGAAATATGTCTTTAAAAATCTGTGTACATTGAAAATTCAGCTTGACTCTGACCCAACTGAATTGTGGGATTTGGAACAGTTTGCCCTTACTGCTGTAGTAAACAGTACCTCTCTGGTGTTGAGAGTGATTTTGGCCTCGATGTCGTACCGCTCTTCGTCTACCACGTCAATCTTAGAGTGCAGCTCCTGGCAGAGCTCCTGCAGGGAGAGAGAGACTATTCTCAGGGAGGTGCATCACCAGGCCGACTGAGTGCGGAAAAGCTTCGGGAGGGCCTGGAATCCATGCTTCTCTTACAGTAGCAAAGCTGACCTCGTGAGGTACTATGAATGTGGCCTGAACTGCGTTGTAAGGTGTTGAGCAAATATTTGATGTCCGCCATCATATCTGTCCGGCCCCATCTGTCCACCTCAGCCAATGTACAGGGAGCACTCCGGGCTCTGTCACTAATGGATAATGGATTGTGTGCATTGCCATGGTGGTTGCTCCATGTCAGTGGTATGTCAGCTTTCATCTCTATATAAAACCTTTGATATTGGATACAATATGTGCTCAGCAGCTTTTGTGAAAGGTTGATACATTATGTTGTCTTTGATCAAATTTCAAGAGAATTTCTTAAACATGAATCAAACAACGACATGAACAAAATCTTGTTATATAAAATGTACAAAACAAAGACTGGAAGCAGCCCTAGCAGCTGGCTCTGTTCTTTGCAGCACCTTGTGCCTTGTGGTAAAAAATATTGATACTGAGAATACCTTCAGGGCAGAAAGCTTAGGAGAGAGGAGCTTTTCACTCCCTTGTCAGACAAAGCCAGAGAACAGGTAGAACAGGAAGACAAAGAGGAAGAACAGGAAGGGGAGGGGCCAATACAAACACAATATTAGCATGTTTGAATGTAACTACTGTCAATAGAAATGACACATAGGTTAAGGTAGGCTGCCATCTCTTGATTTAGCCCCTTTAAATGAAGAACATTCATTCAGTAAAGATCATTCAACGTGTAACTGTAATTGCATAGTGTGTGTGGTGGCCAGACTTTCCTTCACCAGTATATGTATTGCATTGGAATCCACAATACTCAATACCATAAGCTCCCTAACCCAAGAACCTCTGGAATATGAAACTAACTGAGTATAGCTAATGCCTTATGTCGCACACCGCTATGAAACAAGGTATAACACCTAAATTAATAGGTGCTTAAATTCTAGCTCATGATAAATAAAACCTTTAATTTCCCCATTAATTTGTTAAGCAAGCAACTTGGCCTTAAATACACCTTAATATAAAATGTTCATTAAATCCCATATTTTCATTTGTAAGGGTACATTAATGGATGCCTTAAATACCTGTTTAATGCACCCCTTAATCGCATATTTAAGGGCACCTTAAGGTATGCCTTATGTTTAATTGTATCATGGCTTGATGTCATTTTCAGTTGGGCTCTTTATTCTTTTTGACATATAAAATTAGATTTATTTTCTTTTATCCTTTAAAGGACAACCACATCGTAATACATATGCACAACATACACTCATATTATAGCTATCGCGAGAGTAACCTCAACATTCCTTGAAGAACTTGGGCTGCCACAGCCATATGACTAAGACCACCAGATTTTCTGAAGGAGGTGACCCACAGTGATTAGAATTTGCATTATAATTGATGTCCTAGTGGGGTCCCTGTAGGCACAAGATTTGCACAGTCACCTGATTAATCATAGAATTAAGGGTTAATAAGCCTTTCTTTTGTTTCTGGGTGCTGTTTTGGAATGTTTTTCCACGACTGAATTATTTTTGTAATAAAGGCAATTTTATCACCAATTCTTTATGCAGGTTATCTAGCTAGTTAGCATGTCATTATACTTTTATTGCTGCTCCGTACACTTAAGACAAGCTGGCTACAATAACGGAATGCAGACCTGCCAATCTGTATGAATTTTCCCTAGCATGTATCCATTTTCACATGCAATTACGCTGGTATGCATTGTTACTCTAAAATTCACAATAATAGGCCTTTAGTTGTGCACACTGCAGTTTTTGACTCAATGAAAACTGGGGCAGAGCCAATCCAGGCACGATGATTGACACAATCATAACGTTGCTACATTCCCAACCCACGCAAAGTTCTTCGGTAAGATCCATCCCTCCCTCCTCTGAATCTCTAACTCAGGGGTGCACAACTCCGGTCTGCATGCTGGTTTGTGTTCCAACCAATGACCTTAGTTTTAGTTTTTTGACAGCTCTATAAACTATGCTGGTTCACTTCTGTACTTGAGCACAGTACAATCTTAGGATAGGGGGAGACCGGGAGCAATTGTCACACTTTTTGATTTTCACACGATTACAGGCAACTGAAGACATCATATTCAAGCTTTTATTTAAGGAACTTTCACCTGTCTTCTCAATGTCTATAAGATTTAAATTCCCTTATAACTAACACTGTGGTCACAATATTGACTCTGACACAAATTGTCAGATGTAACAATTGTTCCCGCATATGTAGCTTCATCATGTAACATCATTGAAATTGTTGTATAATATAATTCCCATACTTAATGACAACAGTTAGTGTTAAAACAATAATTTCAGCCTTATTGTGCAATTCATTAAATCTTTTTTTGTCATATCAATAGATTTATATATAACATGAATGCATAGGCCTACAACATGCTAAGCAATAGTACTGAAGTGTACTGGTAGGCATTTGCTCTAACCACTAGACTATGTGTGAAGTTATGTAACAATGATCAAAGTACCCTTATAAAATGTATATGTGGTACATAATCATTAGGCAACAGATTGTAAGGTGTCAGGGTATAATTATATGAGGTGAATTAGTGCACTTGAATACTGGAATAAAAAAAACAGTAAATCCTTGTCTGGGCCTTTTGCACCAAGTACGTAAGTATAGACATACAGTAGGTCTATGTAGTCCACTCACATGAAAGCTGGAGCCAGCCTGTTAATCTTGATTAGAAATTTACATTAATGTTTAAATGCGGTTGTAAGATAATTCCATCTCTTTATGTGTGATGGTTATACGGGAGTTACCTATAGAATTGTGGTTTGCTCGTAGTGTTTTGAATATGCACCAATGATTATTATCGTTTTGTCCCTTTCCATTAATTTTCTTTTTTAATTTTCCATTTATATATATATATATATATATATATATATATATATATACAGATCCTTTCCAAAAAATTAGAATATCATGGAAAAGTTTTTTTTTTCCATAATTCCATTCAAAAAGTGAAACTTTCATAGATTATAGATTCATTACACACAAAGTGAAATATTTCTAGCCTTTATTTGTTTCATAATTTTGGTTTACAGCTCCAGAAAACCCCCAAAACAGTATTTCAAGAAATTAGAATAGTGTGTCGAAAATCAGCATTTACTTCAGTTATTTCAGAGAATGAGTGGAGTGGCTTGACTCGAGGAATCCGACAGTTGTAGCCCATGTCCCGAATACGTCTGTACGTGGTGGTTTTTGAAGCACTGACTCCAGCCTCAGTCCACTCCCTCTGCATCTCCGCCAAATTTTGGAATCGTCTTTGCTTGACAATCCGCTGAAGCTTACGGTCATCTCTTTTGCTTGTGCACCTTCTCCTGCCACATTTTTCCCTTCCACTAAACTTTCTATTGATATGCTTGGACAATGCACTCTGTGAACAGCCAGCCTCCTTAGCGATGACCTTTTGTGGCTTACCCATCTTCTGGAGGGTGTCAATGATGGTCTTCTGGCCAATTGTCAAGTCTGCAGTCTTCCCCATACTGAACCAAACTGAGATAAACTTTGCAGGTGTTTTGAGTAAATTAGATGATAGTGTGACACTCAGTCTAAAACATTAATTATCTGAAATAACTGAAGTAAATGCTGATTTTCGACACACTATTCTAATTTCTTGAAATACTATTTTGGGGGTTTTCTGGAGCTGTAAGCCAAAATTATGAAAAATGAAACAAATAAAGGCTAGAAATATTTCACTTTGTGTGTAATGAATCTATAATCTATGAAAGTTTCACTTTTTGAATGGAATTATGGAAAAAAAACAACTTTTCCATGATATTAAAATTTTTTGGAAATCTGTATATATATATATTATTTTTTTTTCAAATTTACTTCCAATTCAGATTAGTTTCAATGTAGCTTTAAGTGTTTTTTTATTACTATTATTTTATCTCGGAGATCCATGCCTATGCAGTTTTTATATTACTCATTAGACACTGAAATTCAGTGTAAATACAGTGCTTTCAAATTGCTCAAATGTAAAAAAAAAAAAAAAAAAATTTAAAGGACTGGTACGTGTCATAGACTGTTTGTAAGTATGAAGGGAACACATGTAGTCATTTCCCCCACATGTTTTCCCTTCATAAAATATATAAATATATACATAACCCCTTGGTTTACGCCAATGTGGTACTAAAACAATTATTGTGTTAGCCAGGCGCTATATCAACAAGGCCTGGCTAGCTTTAATGGAAGCAATGACTGTTATGGCTCGCAGCCTTCTCCTCTGGCCTGAATATGAAAATGGCCTCTCAAGCTTCAAATCGTGGACAATGGTGGCTAGGAAGGTCAGCTGTAGGATTAGGTCTGCAGCTTTGTTGCTTTGTTTTTTGATGATCTTTCAGCCTCTAATTTATGCCTTGGACACCAGATGTGTGGGCTCTATAGCCAAACAATGACTTAAATAAAGCACTTAAGTGGTGTAACGCACACCAAAAATTGGCACACCGAAGCCATCTATGCCTGGAGTCTGATAGTTCCGCTTTAAACACAGTCATGTCTGGGCACAGGGGAATCCTGTCAGATGATGTCACTAAGGAGATAAAGGAGACCGAAGGTGTGCGGAAATGAGTTGGCCTGTGGAAAAGGGGTTTGCGGAGTATGATGGGGTTTTGGTTTTTGTTCACGGGGTTTTGTGGCGTTACCTGGAGTTCAGCGAAGGACATGTCGCTGGTCCGCAGGGGGGGAGCCCTCTCTGCCAGGTATCTCTCCTTCTCTTCCTCTTTGTCCACAATCTCCTGCTCCAGCTCCTCTTTTGCCTTGGCTACCATCAAGCTCTGAACGGACACACACACTTCACATGTTTTTTCAAGATTTCAAGTAGCCTGTGGAAAATGACACTTGGGTGCTTATTTCTGCGTACAGTAGGTGGGGCCACAGGTTACGCAATGCCGTTTCGCGGTTTAAATGAGCTGTGCTCACCCTCTTGTGGTACATAAATGAACAACAGTATGGAATTGGCTGTGCAACGGAAACGCCATTTTTTAGATTATTTTTATCCTTGATATTTGTTTTTCTTCCAGTTTGGAGTTATAAATCTAGGCCTGTCTCATTTGCTACATCATTTCAGGAGAGCTCAGACAAAGCACATCCTCAACCGCCTCTTTTCACTCTGCATTCCCAGAGCTAATCCATGCAGTTTCTGCATCGGAGGAGTGCACTGCACTTTATAAGCATTTGGCTCAGACAAACTGGGGGAGACCAGCTGACCAGACCAGTCTCTCTTGTGCATTGTGGTGGGGACAGCCCTGCATGATCGAAATCCTGAGGGAGGATGTCAATAATGTGCCACTCTACAGGCATGAAGGCCACAGTCGGTATGATCACAAACTGATCCCAGAACTACTCAGCATCACTCCACTGAAAGCCAGTGCTGTAGCGGGGCGCACCACTCGATAGCCCCAAAAGATCCCATTTTGATGACATTGCATTCGACGGGAGCAGTGAGATGTTCTTCTCACTCACCTTTAGCATGAGCTTGCGGGAGGCCGAGATTTTGGGCTTTTTCTAAAGAAAGATGGAGACATTGAAATTACTTTAAAGGTATTCACATCGGCACAATACTACAATCAAAACTTTAGTTGAATCATTACCACACCGAATCAGAATAACATTACATAACTGTTGCTTTATAGAGTATTTACATCATTACCCCTGTTCTTATTAAATTAATAGATTACAACAATATAAAGTACACAGATTGTCGTTCTCTCTTCCACTCCCTTCTCACAGAAAAAAACACACAGGGAAGAAAAATGGGTGCATTAGCTTTAGCAAGGGTATTTATAATACAAGAGAAAGTAAGAAGTCTTACCTCATGTCTGCAAAGAAAAGAGAACACTGTAAGAACTTGTGACATGGGAGAGATGTCACAATCTATATAAATATGATACGTTATCAGAGTGAGCACAATATTTCGTTCTGAAGGGGCATTTCTGTCATATGAGTGGTATACATAAAATTCAGACAATGTTCTTTTTTATTTTGCTTTTCCACCAGAGTCATAAATTATATAGTCCAGTTGCCTAGTAAAATGATTGATATTTAAAGGGCTTGGTGATTTAATTTTACTGTACATGTTATTATTATTATTATTAGTGTTATTAACCTTTTGTCTTGAAAGTGACATGATTGCCTGCAGTAGTCTCTTCCTGCATTTTCAGCTAAAGATATCTGAGAAAGAGCCTGTATTGTTTCAGAGCTGTTTTCTGTAAGTATCCCATGTACCACGTCTTATAACATTGTACAACAGCTGTCATTTCATCGGTGACCTGAAAATGGCAGAGTGACGGTTGGTGTGATCTGAAATAATGGGATACAATATACTTACAGTTGCTCTGGCATCTTGGTATAGATGGCTCACCCTGCAAGACAAAAATAAGTTCTTTTGTTTCTGGGCTTGACAAAACAGTCACATTGGCTACTTTATTAGATTCTCAGCTGTTGGAGAAATATGCATTTAGCTGAGCTCAGGTTTCAACTCCCATTATTTTCTTAGTGAGCCATCAACCACACTAATAATTAATGAATCGGGTAGTGACGGATATCCCTTGATGCAACTCTCCAGCGCTCATAGTTTGAAGGTTAGGGATTCCTAGCAGTTGTCTTCCGAGGGGAGGGCTCCACGGCCTATAGGCTTCT
The DNA here is from genome assembly GCA_029718625.1 of Synaphobranchus kaupii. NCBI lineage: Eukaryota > Metazoa > Chordata > Actinopteri > Anguilliformes > Synaphobranchidae > Synaphobranchus > Synaphobranchus kaupii. The sequence continues at coordinate 97,466,118 of CM056378.1, read as the reverse complement.
CCAGCTGTCTCCAAACCACTGCCTCTCTTAGACCTTTCTAGATGAGAGAGCTAAGGCCAAGCTGTAAAATGTAAGTGGACCTGAATGGAAAATGCCTGGTTGGAGCAAGAGAACAGTATGGGATCGTGGTTGAGTATCCCTTTTTATGTGTTTGTCAGGGGCATCTCCTATGATCCTTAACTCATAAAATAAAGAATGTCCCACTGTTGCATTAATCCTGATGCATCACACATTAAGCTGTAGATTCTGCTGTTGATACTAAGTTTATGCAGTACCAAACATGGTATACAGTATTGTTTTGGATAAGTTTTTTGGAATGAGTCTCACTGGTCTGGCATTTCAGGGTTAGGTGTTGTGCTATCCAGAGGCACACGCCTTGGAGCAGGGTTGCTATCAGAACTGTACTGTGGCAACAGGTGGTTTTCCAAAGCACCTTTTCTGAACCAAATGACCAAAGTAAAAAGGGCAATTGGACAATTGAAGTTGATTCAAGAGCATTTTTATGTTGCCTTTAACCTCTAAAGGATAACCCCCCCCCCCCCCCCCCCCCACACACACACACCCAAAAAAGAAAACTATCACAGACATCATGAAGCATTTGGGGAAGGTTGGATTGGGGGGGGGGGGGGGGCGGTGGGTTGGAGCCCTTAGTAATATTTCAGACATAACAATCCCCTGCTTTCTTCTGCGGATTAGCTGCCAGAAGGAATTTTGAGTGATTTGGCTCCACAAATAGCCCTCGGGCCACTGTGAGAGGGCGGTGTGCAGGCCCGGTGCAGTAGCTTTTTATGAGCTTTATGGATGAGGGTCCCATTGAGATCCACAAACATTAGGAGGAAATCTGAGCATCAAAGTCAGACACCACAGATACCTCACTGTCAGAGCCAGCATCTCTATATTGCAAGGTATTCCTCTATACTAACTGTCCAGGGATACCCATCTATGTACCTATTCTTTGAAATGATACCAGGGGGAAAAATTATATTTTAGGTATAGTACAATAAGTATTTAATAGTAATGTAATAGGTCTAAGCGGATACACATTATAAATTAATGAGGGGGCTGGCTGCACTTGTAAAATATGATCCATAAAGTATACTGCGTAAAAATCATTGTGCTGTTATACAGTATGCTCTTGTACAATATTTTAGTCAGCCAGTAATTCAATTACTTGTGTCAAGATACTCTGAGAATGGATGAGGGATTGTTAGCATAGTATTAGCGCAGTCTCCCTAGTTTGAAGGTTAGGGATTCCTAGCAGTTGTCTTCTGAGGGGGAGGGCTCCATAGCCTATAGGCTTCTCCAGCTGTCTCCAAACCACTGCCTCTCTTAGACCTTTCTAGATGAGAGAGCTAAGGCCAAGCTGTAAAATGTAAGTGGACCTGAATGGAAAATGCCTGGTTGGAGCAAGAGAACAGTATGGGATTGTGGTTGAGTATCCCTTTTTATGTGCCTGTCAGGGGCATCTCCCTATGATCCTTAACTCATAAAATAAAGAATGTCCCACTGTTGCATTAATCCTGATGCATCACACATTAAGCTGTAGATTCTGCTGTTAATCCATACTAAGTTTATGCAGTACCAAACATGGTATACAGTATTGTTTTGGATACGTTTTTTGGAATGAGTCTCACTGGTCTGGCATTTCAGGGTTAGGTGTTGTGAATTCCATGTTTTGCTTTGGAATCAATAGTGGCACATCTGTTTTATACCTTTATCTCTGTCCTCATCAGTGATCTTTCACACTAGCCTTGCCATCTGCTACTAATCTGTTTATATGATTTATACTTTTATCTGTATTTTTATTATTTCACATGGCACATAATGAATTTCGCGCAAGTGAACACGTTCAGGCCAGGTGTCCATTTTAAAGGATACAATGCCTGTCATGGAGATGATTTATAATTTCACTTCAGATTTTCCAGTTATATTCAAAAAGACTTCAAAAAGTATACGTTTAGCCATTTTATGTGTTTCAAGTCAGACAGCTGTGGAAAGGTTTCGATTTTTTTCCCAGGCAGTGGGAAAACATTTTTTTTTTCCCAATATATATATTATATATTGTAATACAATATATAATGGTATGAACATGATTGTCATATTGATAATATCAGTGCAATCAATTCAATTGTGTTACCATGATATCACAATGTAGAGCACTGACATGAATGGTAATGCTAAATCACGTGTCAAAATCCTCAGAGAACTAGATCAAGCTTAACACATATAATTTTGTTTACATTTAAGGCAGTTAGCAGACTCCCTTAACCAGAGTGACTTACACAGTTTACATTATATCCCATCCAATCCATTTATACAGCTGAATATTGACTTAGGTTAAGTACCATCTTCAAGTATTGTCCCACCTTGGAAGTGTTGCCTAACCATTATACTACACTGCTAAATCAAAGTTCCCAGTTACAGTGAAATTACATACTTATAATAATAAACCCCACCCTCACACACACACATATTCTGTTCTATTTTCCTGGTAGACAGTAGGGATGCATGGTAGCTCTCAAACACACCCCACACAGTTGGACAGGACAGAAGCATCCTACCTTGATGAGGTGCGATGTACAGTGGTCACTGCGGTCGGTGGACGGGACAAAGATGTGGTGAAGGAATGCGCCTGTCTATTTAACCCTGGCTCCCATTGTCTGGCCTGGCCCTCACTGGGTGGTATTAATAGAACAGCCCACTCTCTGTCTCCCCCCTCCACACACACACACACACACACACACACACACACACACACACACACACACACACACACACACACACACACACACACACACACATATTCATGCACATTTACATACACACAGTGACACACAGATGTGGGAATCAACAATCACACACAAATATGCCAGCCTTTTCACATTAGTGGGGTTAATCAGAGTCCATCTCTCCACGCCCTCTAATCGTGGGGTGCCAGACCATCACTTCTTCTGCAAAACGTTTTGCTCATGTCTGCATCCGGGTCTGCTTCACGTCTGTCCCAAGGAAGGCCTTTACCACAATGCACCTCTGAGGAGCCCATGGCCTAGTATGGTGAGTTCAGCCATTGCAAAAATTAACTCGCCAAACTGTGTGTGAGGAAAAATAAATGTTCACTTTCATTTAATTATACATCAGAGTCAAGGATAAATTCTGACCGAATCCAAGAACCTACTCTGGAGAGATTAAATAAATAATTTCTCAGGATTGCAGACTCCTGGTTATACTGTACTTGTCTGATGATATAGCCCAGTGTAGATCTGGTAAAGATTTATTCTTGGCAATGAGTGATATAAAAAAAATGTGGTTGATTATTATTGGTAATTTTCCACTTTGATTGTGAATATAGTGGTGTGTCATGGGGAATATAATACTGAGGTTTAATATTTGCATACTGTACATGTAACAACTGTACGCTGTTGTGCGGGTACTGTAATATAAAGTTGACAGCTCAGTAGGACAGTTGCGTTAATCCTGATCTGTAACTTGGGTTCTTGCATCTCTTTCATCATACGAGTGCTGACACCTCTGAGTTTAGCAGCTGTGTGTCCCATTGCAAACCAAAAAAAGACTTCCCACTTAGATTTTTCTCACTGTGCACATCAGCCTAATGATATTAACCCTCATATTAGTGTCAATTTGACCTGATTAAATGTTTGTTAAATGTTTGTTCAACCAATTTACCTTATTTATTTCATCTTGACACTATATGATTTTTTGGAATTTGTTGAGATTAAATAGTAAACACACAATAAACATAATGCTCTATTTTAAGTCCTGTAACAACTTTGTACACAAAGATGTTGTGTGGGGTCATTGGGGTAGCTGTAGAAAATGTAGAAAATATACAACAGTTTTTTTGTTTTTACCTTTTTTTTGTGGATAATTCTGGTGGCACTTTCCCATACAGGTTTTAACAAACTTTCACTTACCTCAGGCTCTAAAAAATGTTTCATCACAGATTTTTAATATTTAGGGCTAAAAGGCTAGTCAATTGTGAGACACACAAAAGATGACATAGAAAATTTCAATAGTTTTGTGTCAGTTTAAACTTTTGTGGTCAATTTGACCCCAAACATAAAAGGTGTGTAGTGGTGGCGTGACGTGTGAGGTAGGAGGGGCCAAACGCTGCAAGGGGATTCATTAAGCACTAAGGCCACTAAGATGGGAAGCCCCATAATTAAGGGAAGGAGACAAGACAGGGAACACACGTACCAAAGCTACTAACTGGCTCACTGTCACACGTCAATGAGTAGAAGCGCAAACGCCAGGTTTCTCAGTAAGAAAACCAAACAAGGCTAATGGAACAAAGCACTGGGCTCCCATACTTCTACGAGCAAAGTGACTAAAGAAAGAGTCAGAAATAATAAACGCCCTGCCTCGATAACGGGATGCATAAGAACAGGCGAGTAGCATAATGGCACAACATGTCAAATCCAGGCTTGATAAGGAAGCTGTAGCTGGTACTGTGTTTTTAGACCTGAGCAAAGCTTTCGACACAGTGAACCATGCTGTCATGCTGTCAAAATTGTCTCATTTTAATTTCTCAAACACAGCACTGGCATGGATGTCTTCATACTTATCTAATAGGAGGCAATGTGTTAAAGTGGGTGATACTCTGTCTAGTGTCATGAACTGTACAATGGGTGTCCCACAAGGGTCCGTGTTGGGGCCACTATTATTTAGCATGTATATAAACGATCTCCCACAGCACTGTCCTCAAGACATCCATCTTCAGATGTATGCTGACGACACTGTTGTGTGGACTTATGCAGCAACAGCCGTGCTAGCAGCTGTTAAGTTAACAGCTGCGTTGGAGAGTATCACAAAATGGCTAGAAGAGTCAGGCCTAAGTCTCAATGTATCTAAGACAAAAGCTCTGTTCTTCCACAAAAAACCCAGGAAGATGGCTCCAACAGCGGACATCTTGATCAAAGGTGTCAAGGTTGACGTAGTCTCTGATTTTAAATATCTTGGTGTGGTACTAGACTCTAATTTAAACTTTAAGAGCCATGTAAAAAAAATGGTTAAAACATTAAAGTACAACATAGTTAATTTTAGACACATCAGAAACTGTCTCTCCTTAGATGCAGCTAAGACATTTATGCACGCTATGATTCTCTCCCACATGGCATACTGTATCACATGCTGGGGACAAGCTAGTGAATCAGGTATAAGACCTCTTGCTTCCTTGTATAAGCAAACCCTGAAAACTTTAGACAAAAAGCCTATGCACTTCCACCATTGTAAGATACTTGAGAAACACAGGCTATTGAGCTTTGAACACCTTAGACAACTAGCAGACTCATGTATGGTCTACAAAATCATTAATGGGTTGGCACCTCCTCCACTGTGCGACTTTGTACACATTCGTCCTACAAATTCCATCAGAGCTACAAGAACAGTGTCAGCACTTGATTGCGTTAAACCGTTCCGCTACACTGTTTGGACAGTCATCTTTTTCTGTAAAAGCAATAACTCAGTGGAACAGTCTGCCAGAAGAGATGAGGAGGTGCAGCTCAATTGACACCTTCAAAGCTCACCTGAAAGGACAGTTGCAAGCTAGTCAATCCTGTTCCCACTTTCAGTAGGGTACCCTTAAGGGGGGGGGGGGGGGGGGCATGACAAGAATCAACCACTGGGGCCTCTGGCTTCTGTGTAAGTAGGCTCATTGACCGTAGGGTTTTCTTTTAATATGTTATTGTATGTTTTTATTGTATTGTTTTACATTGTATGTTTTTATTGTATTGTTTTATATTGTATGTACACGGGACTGGAGATGTAAAATAGCAAAAGCTATAATCTAGTGCAATGCATCTTTTCTCTTCGGAGACTAATGTTTTTTTTTGTACGTTGTCCCTGAAATAAACTTCTAAAAAAACAAAAAAAAACAAAAAAAAAAAACAGCCAAAAAACACTGCAAAATAATACAAGATAGTATACGAGGAGGTGAAAGGAACAGAGATCTAATGTTCCAAGGCTATTTTCAGAGACTCATAGTCACACGCTAACATGTCCACAACATCGCCCGGTCTCCCTATAGGAAGACATGTACTGAAGGACAAAACAGAACTACAGTTACTACAGCTCCATGTATGGAGACAGGTACCGAAGGATGAACAGGACAGCTGCACCGGACATTTACCGGCTAAAAGACTAACGCAAGATTAATAGAAAATACACACCCTGCCTCTCAGAATAAATAAAGCCCTGCCTGTCAGTATGATAAAAACTCCCGGTCTCTTAGTAAGAAATGACTATACAAATACACCCACAAACAAACAAAGACTCCACTCGCTTTCACAGAAGAAAGCAGACAGAGAGAGGAGGAAGATACAGAAAAGGCAAAAGGTCTAGGCAAAGGAAGAAAGGAAAGACGAGGAAGCGGAGACAGAAAAGAGCCAGGGCCAAAAACCTAGACCCAATCATACTGGCTAAGCAATCAAAGGGCAAAATAATACCACACACAAAACAGTGCAAATAATGCCAGACAATACAAATTAATATCAAAGCCCAGACTGGAGGAAAACATGGGCTTAAATAGCTCCAAGGTATGCTGAGAGGTATGCTGAGAGAAGCTCCGCAATATAGATGGGCAGAGCAAACATCCACTAAAAGGGCAGCGCCCTCGCGTGGCTACCAAGGAAACCGACCGCAAGGGAAAACGGGTCAAAAACCATGACAAGGTGTCATAAAATCTGATCATAAAATGAGGGTTAAGACTGAAGAAACCCTAAGAAGCCTATCTCCAAGTAGCCAACTGCCTAGTTAACTAGGTTTTAATAAACTGTTTTTTTGTTTTCCTTCAGTGAAATAAAATAGATTAGAAGTGTTTCAGCTGGGGCCAAATTCACTATCATTATACATCTCCTTTGCAGTTCCCTTATGGAAATGTAATATACTGCAGTATATTTTAAATATATTGTGAAGATAATTTTAATATATTTACAATATACTGCAGTATATTCTTTTTAGGGTTATTTAAAAAAACTTTTTCAATTGTCAAGATCAGTGTTCATAATAATCCTCCATCAGTCTGTAAAATTTGTAATTGTTTCTCTTTGAGCAGATCATTTGCTTGGCATAACAAAAGATAATGCAAGCAAATCCAACAGCTTAAGCAAATGCACGACAGATAAACAATGGGGAAATAGACTGCACACCCTGATTTAGACAGCAGGCTCAATTTCCTTTTTCCAGTGAATCATTGACTCAAAAAAAGAGTGCACGCTCTCCCTTGCAAGAGACGACTTGCGCTGTAACGGAAGAACCGCTGACCTATTATTACCTATTAACCCACAACGCCTATTTAGCTTGCGCTGCTTCAGTTGTCTACGGCCAAGCGATCGAGGGGTTGACGTGACCGTTATCTCCAGAACCATCCCTATCAACGTGCTGACGGAGACGAGCGTACTGGCCAAGCTGCCTCGAATGCCCTGCGATCGTTGCGGTGTCGGATGGCCGGTGCAGTCCAGCCCCAGAGGAGGGCAGGGAAAGGCCCTGTGTAATTGGATTTATTTACAAGGCTGTCTCTGAGGCTCGGGGGCCAGCGGTAGGAAAGCCGCGGCCTGGTCTAGCCTCACTGACACAGGCCGAGCGTCACCTGCCTGCGCCACTCAAGGTGTGCGTGCGCCTGTGCCACTCACAGTGTGCGTGCGCCTGTGTGTCAGACGCAGACCTCGGTAAAATAGTTCTTTCAGAATCTTTTATAGACACCAGTCCGATTCCTGCAGATTACGTCGAGTTTTTTAAAACATCTATTTTCATCAATATTTATACATTTTTTTTATTTGTTCATCTGATTAATTTCTGGTTTGAGTATTGTCTGGCAAGGATCCACGTTGGATAAAAACATGAATAAATGTTTTTTTCATGTCTCTCTCTCAACCTCGGGCCTATTATTAGATGTGCATGTGATTCTTTGTTATTTTGATAGGATTTTGTTTGTAACATTTTTCATTGCCAATTCTCAGGGGCCTGCATGAGAGATTTCAGCATTTGGGGAAGGTTTCTGGCATCAGCTCACTCCTCGGTTTGCTTTTCACTGGTGTGTGTGTGGAGGGATCAGTCAGGTTTTGCCGGGCATGGCCAAATCTCAGTCCATGAGTACTGTAGGGTTAAAGTTGTCATTAGGCATAGATCAATAATCGCCTGATTTACACCTGCAACAAAAAACCGCCATGACTTTTCACCCAAAATCAGCTTAGCAATTTAGCTTTACACAATGCATTAGTAACACAATGGCATGACTTATCATGACAGGTGTTAATCTCATGCTTATAGCAGCATTATGAAGCCTTTATGTTGTAGGCTATGGTTCTAGCTAAGTGTTTCCAAATTATGTCAAATAAAGACCAACAGATCCTGCTCTCCTACTGATAAGAAATGGCTATGTGCCTTTACAACTAGCTGGGTTCCCTGGGAGATATCAGTTGATGACACAGAAAACTTAGATAGAGGTAGAAGTGATCTATTGGATCGCACACCATGGAACTCCTAAAATAACCCATCCTGTGGGAAACTTCCATACCACCCTACCCCCATGGTCATGATTTTGGGAGCCAGTGGAGGTGGGTGGTGACTGAAGAGAAAGTGGAACATTGGAGTGCCAAAGGTGGGATCGGTTTACCCCTTTGCCCCTGTGCAAGAGGGAAAGATGGAGGGGGAGGGGGGGGGGGGGTTAACATGGAGAACATTGTAATACATGGCTCAATCATTACAGAGTAACATAACATAGTTTCAGAAGATCTAAAGAAATGTCATTGGCGTAGCAGAGAAGCTAACTTGTCTCCTTCAGTATGAACCACAGGGGTGGATCGTTGAGGTGGCGTGAGGGACCGTGGTATCTCCTGTAATCCAGGAATGGGCGGGGCCAGGGAGGCGGAGATTTCAGCCACTCGCAGGCCAGTAAAGGTCACAGTCATACTCCTGTAAATCCCAGTGGGGGGCCCTGTGGGGGGCCATCAATCAGAGGCGATGGCAGCCTGGCATCTGCTGCCAGGCCTGTACCCGCAACAGTGCCAGCATCCCAGCTATTCCTTTTCATTTGATGTTTAAATGGCTGGATGAGAGAGGAGTCTGGCTGTCACACAGACCCCAGCCAGCTATGAGAGTTTCTTGAACATTCTCAGTATTCGGGCCTACTGTAAGTGTTCCCTTGTATTTCTCTTGTATTTATTTTACATAACAATTTTAAAATGTATGCACTGGAGGTGAAACAAAAGTTCAAATTGATGTTCTTGTTTGCCTGTAGTGAAGTGTTGTTCCAAGCATGAATGTACACATGGGTCAATGGCGCATCCAGTTCTGCTGACCGTGTGGTCATAATGAGAGATGCTCTCTTATTTTTTTTAAATTTAATACTTTTACCCCATTTGCTTCCCAATTTGGAATGGCCAATCACATACAGCCATGCTCATACACTGTAAAACCCAAAAAATTAGTCAATCTTAACAAACATTTTAGTCTTATATTTTGACTTAAAATCATATTTCTTATATACTTTTTTGCTAAATAGGACAGGACATTGCCAATGAGGTGACTTATTTCAATATTTGCCAATGGGATAAGACTATTTCACTTGTCAAGCAAAGCAATATTTTCTACTGAAGAGAAAGGAATATGATTTTTAGTCTCATTAAAAGACTAAGACAGTCCTTAAGACAGATGTGGGAGAGTGCAGAAAAGCACGCAGTCACGCACTCTCCTCCGAAGCATGAGATACTCGCCAGCTGCTTTGCACAACACAACATTTTGTGCAACTTTAGCAAGCCGACTAGTAACCGGAGGTTTCTAGAGAGGAATAAGGTGAGGATTAAACCCTTACCACCAAGGGTTAGCTTCACCACAGTCTCTATCCCGCACAATGGGGCCCAATAGAGCCCAATAGGTGCAATAGAGTAGTGCATTAACAGGATGAATCGCTTAGGAACTCCATATGCTCTCTTCTATTTAAATTTTTAATGAATACTATGTTTGCACATATCACAACCACCCAATTCATCAAATATTTTTATCTAATGTGAGTCAATGAGAAAACCAACAATGTTTTCTAAATTCTAAGAAAGGAAGTTAATTTAATTAATTTAAAATGAAGTTAATGTGGAAGATAATTAGAGGGACCTAAAAGTAGATGGCACAAGATATGCATATAACATTGTCCATAAGACTGTAATCCTATAAATAATTTTCTACTGTGGTGAATTAAAAAGGCCTTCTGTACTCTGAAGGTGTTTATGAGAGATGAGTTTTTATATACGTGGATTTAAAATGCTAAGAGTCAGGTGTAAATAGAAAGTACAAAAAGTGTGAGATTGTTTTGCCACAATAGGCCAGAGACGTATGGTGTGGGGTATGTTGACAGTGACCTCATTGCTTCTCCCTGCAGGCCAAAAAACACACCAATGAGCTGTGTGCAGTCCGCAAGTAAAGAGTCAAGGACCCTGTTTGGCTGTCAGCAGTGCTCCTGATAGAGACGGAACACTGTGGACAAATCAATCAACTGACAGTTCCTGCTTCCTCACACTTTACCAAGGCAACAATGTTCCCTGGAATCTACTCCCTCTGCCATTGGTCAGTAGTAAGTAATAAATACAGAGGGGGAAATTACTCCAATAAGCCCACGCAGCAGAAGTCATATAAAGTGAGCCGTAGCCTTGTTCTTTCTTATTGGCTGTGGTATGAGAGAGACCCATAAGAATGCAGGAATGCAGTGATAATTTAGTGAGTCTCTGGAATTTTATGGACTCAGATATCACAATCATAGGTCATTTAATGAATGTTAAAACATTCGGTTGAGTCAAATTTGATCATAATAAGGAGCTTGTTTATAGACTTTACACGGTAACTTATACAAAAAACTATGACTGAGGTACTGATATGGTAAATGCCCAGGATACTCAATGAATCAAACTAACTGCACTTTCTATAACACTCTTAATGAAAATAATACCAATAGCAAGTGTGACAATATGCCTCATAGATCACAGAGAATATAAACTTCTTTATGGTGGAAAAATCCCAAGGAAATATGAGCCATCATAAAGGAATGCCTTGCAGTTGGCTATAGCTAGATATTATATAAACAGTAAAAAATGGTTTGCCCTTGAAGATTAAAACCTCATAACTTTGTTAGGAAAAGGGTAAAGAATTTCCCCTGACTGAAAGTACCAACCAAAGAACACTAAGGAGAAACTCTCCTCGTCTATTTTGGCTGATAGCTGAACCACTATGGAACAATATTTGGGTTGAAATGCAATGGAATGCAATATTCTGTCATTGGATAAGTACGGTATTGGTATCTAAGAATGTAGTGTTTCGTGTTTCAGGAATACCATTTTTCCTGTTCACACTTTCAAGTCAGTTTTCATTAGGGTTGCCAGACCAGGCGTTTTCCCCCAAATGTACACCAATGAATACAAATAAATGTACGGGGGGAATTTCAAGGTAGAAATATATGAACTTACTGTTTGGTAGTGGAGACTTTAGAGGGATATTTTGGGGGATAAATTCACAGACATCTGGCAACACTGGTTTTCATACATTCCTCAGATTAGGTGTGCTAACGAAAGGGAAGAAACCTTCACAAATGCGGGTGGCAAATGATGCTAAGGAGAGACTGGTAGCTTGGAGTCACATCTGCATGCCACAACATCCATCACAGATGGCTTGACACTGTTAATCTTATCGTAGCCATTGTGTCAATACCTGGTAATCATGCTTTGTCTCGGGATTACCACTCTCAAATTGACAGGATTGAGTGCTTAAGGCATCGACGAGAAACAAGATGGCAGAAAGCAGACAGAGGAGATGACGCAGGAAGGAAACCCACAGCGTTCGCTCTCCGTCCCAAAACAACGCACTGGAACATGCCACAGCAGGTCTCAAGGACACGCCGGGCAACCTCCCGCCGCATAACTGTGCCATGAATCCCCTGCTATACCCTGGTGGCCTGGAGAAAGGCGATCAGCGTGGGGGGATTATTTTGGATTACTCACTGGACCCCTCTGTATGTGGCTGCGCTATTCTTGGGCTCAAGAGAAAGCAGGCTGAGAGGGTTTATATATAAACCATTGGGGCCAGGGGTGCTGTGGGCCAGATACCAGAGCTCCCCACTCAGATAAGACGGCACCCGCGTAACGGCGCATTACCTTTACTAAGTACATAAGACTCAGGCATTTTAGAACTTTGCTATATTCAGATTCAAACTTGTGCATCATGTCATTATATCCCACAAAATAAATATATGACAGAATTAGTTCATATTATGTGCGTTACCTTTCAGGATTTAACTTGCAACATGTACAGTATTGTAAGTGCAGGCCTATATTTGAGGGCAAACAGAGCTTTTATTGGTTCTAAGAAATATAAGATATGGCTGGCACAGACACATACAGTTTGCATTTGAACAAGGCAAAAGTGGCTAAAAGTTTTTTTCAGGACTAGACATCTGCTCCCCCAAGCCTCAGTCTCACATTATAGACCCACCCGCTTCCCTCCACTCCCTCTGTCTCAGACCAGCTTATTCATCTGTTTAAGGACCTTTAGCTGTCTCTTGCCTTGCAAGTCTAGATGATTATTTAGGAGTAAAGCACCCCAGATATGAGGCACCACCGTGTTCATTTTCTTATTGAATCTTTCAACTCTAAATTAACTTTTCTTCCCATTGCTTTAACCCTATATGTGTGAGAGGCCGCCAGATTCAAGCTTATAATTATAAAAATATAATACTAATAATAGTGACAACAATAATAATCAACTAAAAGTTCAGTGTTGATGCCTTCTTGGCCAGAATAAATGTGTCACAATGGCAGAGAACTGACAGTTATTTGACAGTTAGAATCCTTTTTTGCATATGCTGTGATGTAGGATGCAAGGTTGCACACAGTAAATATGTGAAATATGAACTCTCCAAACAATAATGGCTCTCTTAAATCATACCTGAACACGACAGCGCTATTGGAGGACAGAGTTCGCCCTCTGTTGGTTGGATACACACATTGCTTTCGCATTATTTCACCTGGCTGACAAGCATGTCATTATTTTCTCCCTCTTGGCAACCCCAACTTGAGTTGACATAACAGTACATTTATCAATATCTTTACGAGAACAAAGGCATTCTCGCAAGAGTAACTGCTGTCTTTGAAATAACAAAGGCTACCCGCTGAAATCCTTTCTACGGATTGGTTGAGCAAGAGCGAGTGTCAGTGCACAGCACCGTGGATGTTAATGTGCTTCAGATGTGCTTTTCCCTTGTGGTAGAGGGTATAGGTAAAACGACTGCAGAGCCAAACAGCTGTGCAGGCTCAAGCCCGTTTTAAACACCAGGAAACAGAGTTGAAGCGAATAACATAATTTCACATGGAACATAACTTATAAGAGAAGCATATCTGTGAGGAATGGGATGCCGTGGTTCGCACATCGCGCACGTTAGCGAGCATGGTCGACTTCTTCACATACCCCGCTCAATGCCGTCCAGCTGCGGCTGGATTGTCACGGTTTTTAGACGGATTTAGATGGAGGGGCCCGGCTACAACCGCACTGCACCGCGATCCTTGTTGTAGGATTACTTTGGACTGAACACAAAGCATAATATGAAAAGATAATATAAAGAATGAGGGCACCCCAGCGTTTAAATATACCGAATTGCAACACCATAGCGCCAAGAACATTGTGTTTTAAGCAGGCTGAAACCGTAGAGGAGTTGTACTATTTTGGGAGGGGCTACAGTTAAGTCACGAAGTTATGTTATGTAAATGATTCATGGATTGTGTGAGATTGGGATGACGGGTAGTCTATGTCGTATGCCAAATTACGGGTTACGATCAGTAAAACTTTCATACGTCAAAAATCATACATTCGTCAAAAACATTAAACATATTTTTTTATATTTATATATATTTTTTCAGTGACTACGTTTTTTCCTCCATTATTAGCCTACATACGAAAGATCACGGCAGTTATGCAGAAAATGTTAAGCTGCCTCGTGCCCACTGACTCGTGTTGCGTACTAATTTAAATCCTTAAGCGCAAATTTAGCCCCGTGTCCAGCGAGCTGCCGGGCCACACCTAGGTTGCCTTGGCTTACCGCTGCTGTCACAGACAGCTGTCACTTTCTCCGTGATGTCAGCGGGGGATGGGTGTTGCGCAAGGCTCTGAGGCAGCAGGCCTGGGACGGCCTCTGAGCGGCGGAGAGAGAGGAGGCGCTGACAGAGGCAGCGCCAGGACAGTGGCACCCTCCGGGAGGCAGGCCTCCATTGACCTCCACCGTCCACCTGCGTTTCTGTACATCAAATTAAATGCACTGAATGCTTGTCAACTACTTTCATAGTAGGCTTATTAGATTAATAAAGATTATAAAAGTATAAGGGTTATAATAAATGTGTATTTAAGACATGATTAAAAACCTTGATGTGATTCTGAGCATACAGCATAGGCAAAGTAAAGATTGTAATATAATTCATGCTAGAAAATTGATGTATATACTACATGTATAATAAAAATATTTTTAATCACATCTTCATCCAAAGACAATCTTATCCAGAGGGATTTAAAAACCAATTTGACAAACGGCAATAACATGCAAAATGTAGAGCAAAATACATCACTGGAAAAAAAAAATAGTTTAAAGGGTTTTTGATTTAGATACAAAATGGTTTGAAACTCCTGCCAGAAGCGAATAGAGCGGCTGGCCTCCAGCAGCAAAGCCAGCAGTATCTGAAACAGAACTGTAGTAAAGAATGGGAGGCCGGATTGGCTGTCGGAAAACAGGCTGAAAAGACAGGGCTGGTGTCTGACATTGGGGGGGTTTAAGGCCATCTCACATAGACTTGGACCTTGGTGGTTTTTGCTTTCAGACGCAGTCGTCGCCTTCCCAGCTGTCACTTGAGACGACTCTGCTTCATGATCTCATGATTCCCCTTGGCATTGACTCCTGGGGATTAACTGAAAGGGTGATCTGTGATTATAAATTGTCCCAAAATACTTTCAAGGACTTTCAGTGTTTCAGTTTGTAATTGTCTTTCAGTTTTGTAAATATGGGGGCTGCCCTCAGCCCCAAGGCAATGGCATCCTCTTTTTTTATACGTGTGTGGGCTTTTAATGTGGGCCCTTGATAAGCGTGTGTGTGTGTGTGTATGTGTGTGTGTGTGTGTGTGTGTATGTGTGTGTGTCAGACATGTGACCAAGTCCCTCTTATCCAAGTCACAAGTAAGTCTCAAGTAATTTGGTCCAAGTCTCAAGCAAGTCCCAAGTCATTTTTTCTTGGGCAAGTTATGTGAAGTCTTGGAGAAGACTTGGAGAAGTCAAGTCATGAGTCTTTAACTTCCAAGTCCAAGTTAAGTCGCAAGTCATCAAAACAGGGACTCGAGTTGACTCGAATCCAAGTCACAATGACTCGAGTCCACATCTCTGGTGTGTGTGCATGTGTGTCTGTGTGTGCGCGCGCGTGTGTGTGTGTGTGTGTGCGCATAAACAATGGAGATTGTGCATATATGTAGCCCTGTGTATGGAAGTGTATCTTTCTTTTTCGTAGACGCGTAATTGTATGTTTGAGCATTGGTGTGTGTGTGTGTGTGTGTGTGTGTCTGTTTGAGTGTGTGCTCCTGCATTCCATAGCTCATTGCGCTGCATCCAGCAGACGCCCTGGTTGCGTGTCCATGACAGGGTTAACCCCGTACGTCTGGCGGCCGGCGGGAACGCAGCGCAGCTGGAGCGTGGGTGCTGAGTGTTTACTCTGGGCGGACGCAGTGTTCCCACGCCGACGCCGGTCAGACTGCGGCAGGCGGCCCCCTGTGGCTCCCACGCCTCCCAGAGAGGGACCGGTTAACCCCCGACATGCCGCCCGCCGACCCGGGAACCGTCTGCGCTCACGACCCTCGGGCGGTCGCCACGATGCTCTCTCTAATGCGTCCTCTCGGTTTCTCATTACCTCAGAGCACTGCCGCTCTTTGTGTTGCCGCGGATAATCCGAGCTCTCCGCGGAAATGCGATACTTCCTGAAAACAGGCAGGGGTGTGAGAAACTTTCTCGAAGACTTCCTCTGGTATTATTAACCTGAGGGACCTTTAGCATTATCTGCCTATGCGGTTCACAGATTTCACGCTTCCTTAAATCATTAACTTGGCCCGCTTTGCGCTCAACATTGAATCCTGAAGACTCTCTCTTGTCTAAGATTGGACACATTTGGACACACATGTTTTATTTTAGGATTTTTAACCTCATTAGATTTGTTGTTAAAGTACACTAAATTTGTCCTTAATTTTTCATCATTTACCTCTCCAAGTTAGAAGTCAAAAAAATTGTAGATCTGTCCCATAATTGATACATAAATTTGGAAGGCCACGCACAGCCATGCACGCGCACATTCTCAAATGCATACAGTCAGATATGGCTTTTCACTCTGGAATCCACCATTTGAGCTGCACAGTTGCTGCTCAGAAGAGCTGATACACCAGGCTCAGGCCATTTGCAGTACCTCACTCAACCAGAGGAGCTGCTATTGAGCGACCATTTATTGCTGGCTCTTCAAGCTTCACTTCAGATGAAGAGGTAATAGTTATACAGCCAATTCAATTATAGGTAGTAAATTTGCACTTCTTGACTTTTACAATGAGAATTATTGGATTTCTTAAATGACCACAGTTGTTCACAACTCCGGTTTGACCTTTACTGACAGCCAATGGGTTTCTCCTATCCTGGTGAACAGTACACAAGGGTAAAAAAGTTCGATTCAGGTGCGGGCGGTGGGCTCTGGACAGTGGGCGCAGGACAGTCGCTCCCATTCATCCAGTGCAGCGCTGGTCCCATGTCCCTCTTACAGATGTATATTAGCCACGCTACATGATTGTTATCTGTCAGCGCTAGCAGGCGTGTGTGTTTAGGCTCTGAAAAACAGGGGCCGGGACAAGTCTCCCTGTATTGGTGTGAACCTCAACCCCTGCCCCTCAACTCCTCCCTTTTTTTCCCCCTTCCTCGGAATCTCCCATGAGCCAGTCTTGCTGTTTGGCATGCACAGCCGCTGTTCTGTTTGGTCAAAAGGAAGTTGCTCTTGGAAAATACGTTTCGGCATCCATTCAAGATGCTAGTGGAAGGCTTCTTTATTCAGGCTGACAGCTTTGGTCTGAGCGGACAAAGTTGGAGAGTTACGGTGAGTTTGAAAAAGGGGCCTTCGTTGAATGTCCGCAGCTGCTGAATGTCACCCCCCCCACCTGCCCTGTATTCAGCTGGTAGCGTGAGTGAAAAACCCAAGAGGAGGATGGCATTCTGGTAGATTTGGTCAGAGTAATGAATCAGAAGTGGACAAAAGTGGCACCTAGCTGTGCTTTTTCCTCAGGTTAGCTGTGGTTCTTTTTGTGGTTAGCTGTGGTTTTCATGTCATGGCGTTTCAGATACTGTACATGGTTTTGCTGAAACGTACTCTCGCATACTCTCAACAGCAGAGTGTGGACAAATAACCAAAAGCTCATCGATTCAAATGTTGGACTGAATACTGCTGTTTCACAAAAGCAGTATGTGTGTGTGTGTGTGTGTGTGTGAGAGAGAGAGAAAGAGAAAGAGAAAGAGAGAGAGAGAGAGAATGTGTATGTTTAATGTTTTTGCATGCATATGTATGTGCCTGAGGGGGTGTTTAATCTGTGTGTGTGTGTGTGTGTGTGCGTGCGTGCGGGCAAGCAAGCGACTGACAGACAGTGAGCAGAGATGGTGGAGGTGCTCCAGTCTCCTCCAGCACTGTTTGGACAAGACATTCCACACGCTTCTACTGGCCTGCCCACACCCATACACATGCACCCACACATATTGAGTGCTATACCCCCCCCCCCCCCCCCCAAAGAAAATTAACATCTCCGTCCTCCCACACCATTCCTTACATACAGTCATCCAGGTTTCACCCACCACTGTCTAGTAAGGCTCTCTGTGTTTACAATAATACAGAAACATTTCGAAAACATTACATCAATCTTTTATAATTTAATCTTTTAGCAGTGGATTGGTTGGACTTCACACTTGCCTTGTGGCTGGCCCACCTGTGAACTGTGCAGGGTCAAGGACATTTCATTACTCGATAGATCTCTCCTTCCTGTATCACCGAGTGAGATGTGCTGTAACCAGACCTGGTTCAAATACAGTACATCTGTTTTTAATCAACATTCAAACAGAACTCCTATTCAAATCACTGTATATTTTGCTATGGTAACATGTTTAAAGCTGCGGGAGTGTCAAATTTCACCAGCAACTAAAAGGTTAACGCAGTTAAAATGTGTTTTTGACCCAGGTCTGGTTGCTACCGCACTGCTCCAGAATATTAAAGAATTAGAAGCTGAGAAGGCCCGGACCCTGCGGCCAGCCTTGCATTCCTGCTCGCTCCTGCCTGCCTTGTGGCAGGCTCGGCCTGCATGCTGGAAATGTGTGACTCTCCTTCTGGTATCTCACAGAATGTCTCACCCTTGAACTACAGGACAAGGCCACCAAATGCGGGGTGGAAAAAATAAGTGCAGGGTTTCTTTTACGCCTTGGATACAGGCCCTGGTGCTGGCCCTGGCAGGAAGCAAAATGGCTTCATTAAACTGGAATAAAGCACGGAATCATCCCCGCGATTGTGCTTTGTGTCCTTTCGCCACTCCAGGGTTTCCGCACAGAAAACAATCGTCCCATTATGCCCCAGCCAGGGGCAGTATCCAGGCCCGGGAGCCGAGAGGGTGGCACATCCCCAAACGGGGACAGGTGACCTGAGGTGGGAACAGGATCTATCTGAACCTTGGGAACTTGCGGCTGAGGCGTAAGACCTCTGCAATCCTGTAGGACAAGGATGACTGGCCTGTTCACCTTGAGTGGGCAGAGCATGACTGTCTACAATGCTGGCCACTGTCCTCTTTGATACTGGGAGGTGGTGTTAATAGGGGTGCAATGATGCATACAGCTAAACTCCATGTATTCTCTGCTCCAACAACTGATCCAGGACCAGTTTACGTGATCCTAATCATCACCACAAGCCGTTACATGGGAAAGCCTGTAAAATGATCCAGGGTCTATTTGAACTGTGCATGTGTGAGAGGTTTGTGTTTCTCCCTGCCTTCCACTGTGGGTGTGTGTGTGTGTGTGTGTGTGTATCTATGTGCGTGTGTGTCTCTTCCCATATTTTCTTGGACATGGCCTTTACGTGCCTCGCTCACAGCTTCTCTTTGTCCTTCTTGGATACATTTCAGGGTGAATAATCAGCTCCCCTCCTGGTCCCAAAATCCTTCTGTACCCTTTCGCAATGCAAACAACCTCCCTTTATTTCAATGCCTTGACCTTTACTTAAACAAGTCGCTCCTTGGGTGTACTACCTTTCGGCCCTGTGTTAACAGTAGGAAGCCAGCGTGATTTGTGTGGGCCTACAGGTCAACAAACAATGATCAATGATCTCAGACGGGCAAGCGGTGTGTTTTCATCTCTCGGCCGCGCAAACATAAGGCGCTTGTGGTTCTGCGTACGGAACGCGTGTAAAAAATAGGAGAGGAAAAAAAAATAACAAGAGCTGCTGTGACTCACAGGTTATGAATATCAAATTCCTGACCCACTTATAGGCAAATAAGACGACCAAGTTTTCCCAAGGACATTGACGTCTGTTCTGTTCACGTTACAACGGGGAGTCTGAAGTCTGATACATCTGGTAAATTATTGTGTACTGGCTGTAAAGCTCAGCAGGTTGAGGGGGTTGTAGATTGCAGTATGATCCTTGAGGGGGTCTCTCTCTCTTCTCTCTCGCTCTCTCTCTCTCTCTTACACACACACACACACAAACGCACACTCTTCTCCTAGTACGCAGCTGCATTGGGCAAATTGAAAGCAGCAGCCTTTGACTCTTTCCAGTCTCTTGTTCTCATTAGTCTTGAAGTGGCTGCTTCTGAGCTGCAGGGCAGCACCAACAGCCAATTACAACAAGCCTGAAGTGTCTAAGAAGGAAGTTACATAAAACAGGATGAAGCAGAACACAATCGCATGAGATATAAGATGGCCACAGACACTGCTAATAGCAGCAGATGCCCATATCTAGAGCAGCGTCCTCTTTCTGTAATATTTTTTTAACGTAAAGTATCACAGGCAAATGAAAATATTTTACTGAAGCCATTCAGATCAAGTACCTTGGTCAAGCAAATAACTGCAGTAGCCAGCTGGCCGCTGGGATATGCACCTTAACCACCAGAATACATTGTCACCGTTACTGTACATTTGAATGCTTATTTTATAATTAACTTCATTCAAGCAATGACTATGACTCATGACACCTGATCCCATGCAAAAATATCTAATTTTCATACCTTGATCCCATGCATAAATATCAGGCCTCTGGGGTATATGCTGCCCTCGTGCCCTGATTATGTGCTTATCAAAACCTGCCAGGGGGATCAGTGTGGCTCTGGCAGGCACAAAAGTTTAACACGCAACTAACGTCACACGCCCGTTGACCGACATGCCCTCTGGAATGGTAAACGAGGACCAGTCATAAATACCAGCCTGAGGTACACATTGTCTTAATATTTGGGTGTAGTTTAGTAATATTTTGCACTTTTCAAATATAAGCCGTTTTTTAAGGCTCCACAAAGGTCCGGTATTTCAGAGATATTTTCTATTTATCTTCCAGGTCTTATTTCTGTAGTTGTTTCATTTGCTGAGGCAAGATTATTTTTCGTTGGTTACCTTAGGTCAACTTTATTTCCAATCTTTCAAATTTCTCCCATGATTCATAGTTAATTACCTATCAACTCCAGTTTAAACCAATCCATCCAGTCTGGACTGATCACAACAGGATCTTTGGAGAAGCCACCGTTCGATTTTCCATTCCATTCAAAATTTCACGGTCAAAAACAGTGTCAGTTTCTAGTAACATTCAAACCACAATGTGATATGTGACTACTTTCACTCACAGATGCTGACTACTGAATTGAACTTGTCAACAATTTTACCCTTAATATTATTCTGCACTCATGTTTTTGAGCCGAGTAGGCTACGCATCATTTTTTTTACATTTTTTAATTATTACAACCAAAATAAGTTGTAATAATATAAGGAACAAATATGATGGCATTTCATTTGAAATGTGTCTATTTTGATAATTGCGGTGACTGGCAATTATATATTTTGTTTGTAGCAAAACATTTGCTATGTTCACCAGTTGGGACCTGTTCTCATGAGCACACGCCATTAATGGGAGGCCGATTGATTTCTTTACCAAGCTCCAAGCACTCGCTTTGCATTTCTGAAATGAAATTGCAATGTTTTTTTTTGCTTTTTTTAAACCCTCCAAAAGCAGATAATGGTTGCATCATGCAAAAATTAGCTTGCACTGCGCCCCAGTTTGTCACATAGACTGTATTCATTCACAGTTTATAATGCTTCCGTTTTTGAGAATGCAAGATAGGTAGCCGTTTTCACTAGCAACCATAGAGTGGTTATCATGTTGTGTCTTTCAGAGAGCGTCATAGAAAACCAATGTTCTGACAGCCCATTTTATTGCCTCTGGGCTTGATTATTATAAACGTGAGACCATCCTGAAACAAATAAGGCTAAAGTAATACAAGTACCAATTCCAATAAATTATTCTAATTAAAGTTTTGACTTGACTCTCTCATTTTATGTGAAGTGCAATTGTTGTATGAAATGCGCTATATAATTAAAATTTGAAGGATGATTGATTGATTCACTTTCAAAGGGAAAACTCTTCACAATTCCGAAGGATCACCATTCCCAAAATGGTTTCTATCTCTGACGGTGTACTATATGATGCGACTAAACATTTA
This sequence comes from Synaphobranchus kaupii, assembly GCA_029718625.1. NCBI lineage: Eukaryota > Metazoa > Chordata > Actinopteri > Anguilliformes > Synaphobranchidae > Synaphobranchus > Synaphobranchus kaupii. Next base: position 97,444,339 of record CM056378.1, on the reverse strand, counting down.
TTTGCGTCTTTTTAAACAAAATGTCCTCCTTTCTTTCTGTCCAATTTGAATTGGCTCTTGAGACGGGACATTGTCTCCTGCACCTGTGCAAGGAGCACTGCAACTGAAGTGTGTGAAGTCCTTCCATACACACACCAGCAAGACTGCCTATTGTACACTCTACAGACCACACAGTGCTACTGGAGAGAGCTAGTGACAATGAGTGGAGGTGTACAGCGGCTCACTGATGACAATGATGGAACCCTGTTTGTACCTTGGGAGGAACTAATGCTGTGGTAACCGAGTGAACCCTGGCCAACTTGAAATTTTGTTGTATCTTCAATGGTTTATCAAAAGCTGATCACATCCCATCTCTCAGAATGTGTTTTTTCCCTGAACAATTTCCCAGCAATGCAGAGGCAACATAATACGCACATTCCAAGAATGCCGATAGGTCAGTGTTCTCACTTTTCAAATCATCTGTGTTATTGGGGTGTGACTGTCAGACAGCTGTGTTTCTCTTACAAGAGACTCAAGCTTGGAGATTTGTTTAGTCTCTCGCGTTTTGGTTTGGCTGTCAACCTGTGTGTGGGTGTCCGGATATCTGCGAGAAAGCCTGCCTCCAGTGCGTTTTCTGACTAATGTTACTTGGTCAAATTTATGCGCGTGATTGTGTTGAAATTTAGCCTAGGGTCATGCATTGAGATGCCAAAAATCTAATGGATGGAATCCCCCGCAATTTCCGTTCACAGAAGCTCAAGGTACTTTCTTATGGAAGGATTGCGCCTCTCTTGTTTCCTGAGCCAGCAATCTACTGCAGGCCAGAATGACTGTGTTGCATTTCACCATTCAAGCCCGTTTTGCATTTGTACTCCCACTAACTCAAAGACAGAGTGGATACAGCACAGCTTCAAGCTTTTATTTAAATGAAACATCATACTTGGGAATTAACACGGAGAGACCATGTCCTTTTTTGCTCGCAATGGTGCCAGAATGGATGCAACGTAAGCACATTCTCCTGTATGCAAAGCAAAGTAATGCGTACCTGCAGCTAAAATACTGTTTACGGTAGAAAGCAGACAATAGTCAACGGCCCCTATTCCACCACCTATAGGTTCTCGCAGCTCTTCCAGAAGCACATCCCCCGGGAGTCCTCGCGCATTTTGACGGAAGCCGGCGGAATTCGGTTCAGTCCCGTTGCTCGGAACTCAAAGGAGTTTTACATTAACGGTCAATTCCCAGCAGCACAGGGTGTGAACGGACATGAAACAAACAAGCGGGCTCTGGACGGGACTCTGCTGCTGCGTTTTTAGTGTCAGTCTTCAGAGCCAGCAGCATGGAAACGTGATATACCGTGTGGATCAGCTGAATATTCCTTTATTCCTTCTTCCTCTCCGCTGTCAATGTTCTTGTGTGTTGTCAGATCCCCTTCCAGGTCCAGGGTGGGAAAAGTCTAGGGAACGCACAAGGTCACAACAAATTAATCAAGCCGTTTCATTTGTGTTGGAGCAGAAGTACTGTACTCAATACATCTCTCGTACTCATACGCATCCAGCTGGATTGAGATTTTTCCTGGCAATGAGCACAGCTGCGTTTGACATTTCCAGAATAACAGTGAGTCATACAACATAAAAATGTACCATGCTTGGAAAATATTCTTTGCAAAAAAAGTACCCCACAAAAAACTTTATTTTATTTTGGGAAAATGAGTGCATGGTCTGTGACACATTGCAACCGATTGGCAACCAAATAAGATGTTTATTTATTGTCCGAATGTAATGTATAATTTATTTTTCCTCAACTCTTGCATCACTCTGAAAACCTATACATTAGGAACAGTTTCCTGTACTGGACTGGGACTTTTAAGTGTAAAAAAATTAATTATATATATATATATATATATATAGCTATTTTTTATAGCCATTTCCTGACTTATGAAGCTCAACACACTTTTCCCTCTTTTGATTTGTGTGCTCTCTTATCTTTCCCATGTATGAATAAGGGAATATGGCCTCTGTGTCACCTCATATTTATACCCCAGTGAAACAGGAAGTCATGGATTACTGCTTGAAAGTTCTTAAACAAATTTAAAAAGTAAAATATAAATGGAAATATTGTGGCACACGTGGTTTTGTTAAAAATAATTATTTCTTGATGAGGGATTTTTTTTTTCAGAATAAATTTACTTCAATTATAGGTTGGATTTTTCTCATTTTTTCAGTGTGAGATTAAGCTAATTTAACAAACGGTAAATTTTTAATAACCCTTTTTTCTCATCTTTATCAGGGGTGCCAATAATTATGGAGGGCACTGTATGTATATATATATATCCTTTCCATACTACTGATTCACTGTATTGTATATTGATATGCTGTCAAATTTAAGAGTTTTCTATGCATATTTACAATTTACAGTACTCTTAACCAATTCGGCCACTTTAGGCTTGTCTGCGAAAAACCCGGGAAAGGGGGACGGCTTGTTTTCTTTCCTGAAAGGACATTAATTAGGAAGTCCCCTCGTAGGCCTACATTCTCCTGCTACTTGCTCATGTTTCACACATGCGGCTAGTAGGAATAAACGGGTAAGTTACCTGTCCATACACCACACTGATTAAAGGGGCTCTAAAAAAAACAACTAAATTTGCGGGTTTCAATCCGTGGAGACTAGGTAAATGTATGCACTTGTGCACCGTTGCTGGACATTTCTATCTGCCAGTTGACTGTGAATATTTCATAACCCACCCAGCATGTGGAGTTCATTTTAAAATGTCGTGTTCTACGAGTCTTCAAAGACAAATCGCTACTGGCTAGCAAATGGAAAGCAGATGTTATTTTGGAACGCACTGCGTAATTAATTCCTTGGGGAATTTATCTTCATTATGCTATGTAATTAGAATGAACTACTACTTTATTAATTTCTTAATTCTACTACTTTATTAATTTCTTAATTTGCCTAGAACTCCGTATTTTTACTGAGATGATACAGGGCAGTTTCTGGAGATTCCAAGACAACCTTATAATCAGCTGTGAGACGATTTTCTTTTGTATTTCCACTGTGAAGCGTATTTGTGACAGTGTCTTCGTAAAAAGCGCTATGCAAATAAAATTGAATTGAATAACATGTAACCGTTAAATGGATAGCTACATATCAGTGATCACTGCACGACAATGGTCTGATAAAGGACAAGAAAAATACTAAAATAACACGCGTGTACCTTCTACAAATAACTTCTTCATTCATCATGAATCGGGCGCGTCCCCTTCCCCGGTACTTCCCAGATGTGACAGATGTCTGGTCCTTCCAGTCTGCACGGCGAGGAGATTTTTAAATCGCACCAATGCGAGGGCTATCTCCGCGTTCCAGGCTGTTCCTTCCTGCTGGCACCTGAAATCTATCTCTTTCCCTCCTGCCATGACAACGGTGAAGTAGACCAGTCCTCGCTTGTACTCGACACAGTCCACAGTGGCCATCCGTTCAAAGCGTAGCTCCTTAGCTTTGGAGCCGAAGCCAGACGCGCCGCTGCCGCTATGTTTCCATTCATACAAGCGGAGTCCATCTTCAGTCAAAACGCATTGCTTTTTCTTCCATAGCTGCAATAGACCATTGCTTCTTTTCTCCAAAAATCCTTCTTTCATCACTTTCTGTGGGTTCATCTTTCCAGGACAGTTGGAAGCTTTTTGTGCGAGAATGGACGATGTCGTCTTTCCCCTCAGAAGTCTGTATCCGCTTTCATTCGTTTCCAGTTTAGTTTTGCGCTCGAAACATCTGGATTCATTGGCTTTCCCAGATGTAAAAACAGATGGCTGATGGGAGACGTACTCTCTCTCTCTATCTTTGTTGCCGACGATGGCGATGTTATTTTTGTCTTTTGAGTTTAGACTAGCTGTGTAGCTGTTCTGTCGTTTTTTTAAACCTATATTCCCGGTTCGCTTTTGTTCTGAAACTACAGTACGTCCTCTGTTCAATATTAATTCATATTCATCGTAAATTGTCCAGTTTTAAGCAAGTGAATGGCATTGCCAATCGTCCCGGTCCTTTGGATATGTTTGTACTTGCCCAGAGCTGATGGTTCCCTCCCCCTCTTCTTGTCAGAGCCGCCTGACAGCCAGCCCAGCCCCGCCCCTGTCTGTGATGTCATGCGATCTAGTCCTATGTTTAACGCAATGCTCTTCTTCACGGCTTCAATTTACTGCTGACTGTCAGTCCGACAGCTGATACTCATTCACAAAAAAGCATGCCCACTTGACTAGCGGTCCATTACACATGTATCCGGCAGCAATAAAGCGAAAGGGCACGTCAGTTGTTTCCTAAATGTTAAAGGTAGCCTACTCGACGTACACTAAGGGCCATCACTTCGAAAAGGAATCGCCGCGGTTGCCGCTTTGAAATTGAAAGTTAGTGCTGAGCAAAAGTTTGCTAAACATTCCGCAGGGAATTAGGTTACGGTGGCAAGCGGGACATTGAACATGTTCCACAACAAAAGAAAGAAAAAGAATAGAGACGCCAAGATAATTTGGCTACTATATCAATTCTGGCCACCATTTTCAGTTATGCTGAGTGATTTAAGAAATTTATTTCAAAGCAAATTAGATTCTCCGGTAGGCCTCCATATTTAATAAAGTTGATAAATCGTGTATTAACAAGGAAGAGAAGTAGGCTGATCAATGCTAGAGTATATACTATATATACATCATGGAGGTATTATAAGCTAGTTTGTGTGATTTAGGTGTTGTGAACTAGGGTCTTGCTACAAACGCTTAACACAGTTCATCAGGTGTTGGCTATATATTGTATGTTTTGCTAATATTACAGTAATGTCCGCATGAAATAAAGAAACAAAAGCAATGTTCACATTCAGGCATTTTTTACCCAAAACAATTTGTGTGCAGGTGCACTGGGTTATCCAGATGCATCGGGTTATTTATTTCCAACACAGGGCAGCCAGTGTAGCCAGGCAGGAACTAAAGTGACCCTGCTCGGATGACTGGGAGGGGCAACTATAGCAACTGGAAGCTGGTAACCAAGATGGGTAAACCCATCCCTGTGCTATCTAAGATAGTCATGACATAATCTGACCTGCTCTGGAGGTCTTGGACATTGTGAATGCTATAGAGCAGGGATATCTAACGCAGGGATATCTAAACCTGCACCTAGCATGTGCAGGTTTGTGCGCATTCATTCCAAGCAGCAGCCATTTTAGGCCTTTCCAATTTGGATCGTTAGGCAGATAGTGAAAAGAAAAAAGCATCCCGCTTGTTGGGTAAGGTTTCATATGCCTGTTAATCCAAGACTGGGATTTAGTGTGAAAACAAGCAACATGTATGGTAAAGCAGCGGAACGTCTGAAAGTGAACCTCGCTGTTTTGTCTTTTAGTATGTTGATATATCAATCTCATCAAATCTACCAGATTAATTGATAAATTGGGAAGGGGTGATGCAATCCATTCCAGATATCAGAGACCAGTACACTATTCATGGACATGTTTGAAGGTTTACGACATACAGTGATATTTAAAATCCATACATTTTCAGCTCAGTGCTGGCTCTTGGGTTTTTATCTTGGTCATTCAATATCCTAAATTTGTGGGATTTCCGTCATAGTTTAATATTGTGTATTAGCAGCACATATAATACAAGTATGGGAAAGAAAAAAATATGTACACTTTAATACATTTGCACACGGTAAATTGAAACATCTTTTTTCAGAACCGCAGCAACTAACCATCAGCTAGCCAAATCATTAGGCATACATTTGAATCATGTGCCCTCCAAGATGCATTCATTTATACGGTGTGTAATTAAACATACAGAAACTGAACTTTTGTTGTTGTTGGACTGGACAAGAATCATGTAATACCAAAGCCGGAAGTATAAAATGTTATTCAAGCAAATATTTAATAATTTTAGGGACATGGACATGGCACTGTAGATGCAAGTCAACTTAATACAAGATTACTTAATGATATATATAATATTTAATTCCAGATCAGTTAGGCTGGAACTTCAGTTAGTAAGAAGGACTTCAGACAGAGATAATTGTTAACTTTCTGTGAGAATCCCTCACTTGCAGTAACTAGGCTTTGACAGGAAACAAACTTAATCTCAGTTGACACAAGGCTATTGCTGAAATGGAAAGAATAGGTTAAAGGTACAATGGCACATGAGCTATTCTTATGTATAATTTAATAAAAACAGCAGGAGAGCTACCTCTGCATTGAAACAAGTTTTTGTATCATGTTGAAAAAAGCCAAATGGCTAAATAATGGCTTCCCCATAGGCTTTGTTACTTTCATATATTTACCTGCTTTCCATTTCCCCCCAATGTTTAATAATACAATATCTTTTTATAGACAGTGTTGCTCTTTTGTTTAGTTTTTTTTGAGATATGTATTTATAATTACAGTACTCCCCCACCCAGAGCTGGATTAAGGTTGCATGGGGCCCCTGGCTGTAATTCAAACAGGGGCCCTTCCATCAAAATGATTACTAGTGTAAGTAAAACAAGAAATTGTATTGAACTGAATTGTAATTATATTGAATTTCATACACATACTTATTATTATTACATCATACGTTTACAAACTTTTCTCATGGCGAAGTCATCAATCAAGTCAGTGAAGCTCAGTGAGCTTACAATTTAATTTTCAATACTCATAAGAGAGAGCTGACTGAGTCTCTGTTGTCCCATGCAACTTCTAACTTCATTTTTTATTCTTTTCAACTTTGAAAATAATCGCTTATCATGGAGAGATAGATGCGCAGTGAGATGTGGACATTTGGAAACCTTTGTGTGTACTTGAACTTATGGTCTATCTAGGTATGAAATTTATTTTACACACAAACAATTGTTTTTTCTGTTAACTAATTTCGGGGGCACCCTAAATATTGGGGGCCCCTGGCTTCAGCCCAGTCAGCCCCCCCTTAATCCGCCACTGCCCCCACCACAGTGTTTTGTTGTTCTAATTTATTTAACTGAGTGTGTGAGACAAATATTTTGTGATCAAAGATCTGAGTTGGTCCCTTCTGGTAATGTTTATCAATAAGTCACCAACATGTAAAGTGTTGTAAAGCACATCAAGCACTCACCAATGATATCATACAGTCAATATAAACTCCCTCAAAGGAACCGGCAGTAGGGTCGTTGAATGAAAAACAATATCCTCCGTCTTGTCCATCTTGTCATTATTATTCAACATCTTTATCTGCCTGGAGTTGTCTTAAGATAAAGCATCAACTTTTTTTTAAAATGGACAATAAGTGATTGGAAATGAAACGCCTGGAACATGTTAGGTCAGACAGAAAATTTAACGACCATTCTAAGTACTTTTTCTAAGATGGGAAGGGTGGTGGCTTAGAATGCTGGAAAGCACAACAATGCTTGTGGGTTATTTCTACATGCTGAGGAAACTGGACTGGCCTGGAATTTTCCTTTGTTTAGGCCATGTCTAATGTCTAACTGTCTTTGCTCTCAAATTCCAATACACCAAATGATGCAGGGAATGTCTTGTGGGCTGCAGTTTGCAATTGTATCCACCAGAGTGTGCTAGAAATGCACATATCTTGCACTTTTTTCAGTAGGGGTTTATTAGGTGAAATAATCTGCCAGAAATAGAGACCAAGGAAATGTGTCTGTGGTTGAATGTATTTTGAGCAAGGCAGAATAAGCATTCCCTGTAAATGGGTGTAATGCATAGCACAAACCCACACTGGAAATCCACAACAATGACAATGGCATTGCCAAACTGCTGATTTTACGGATTCTTTTTTAATCCATTATCCATTGACTCTGTCAGTTATTTTACACACATATATGAACAATTAAAAGTAAACTTGGAAAATGATCATAGGATATAATATCTGTATAATTGGGCTATTGAGGTAAACCGCTCTGCTCACACATTCAAATCCATGACCCCTGGCCCTCAGGTTAGGATTCCAGCGCTTTTAGGTTTGACACTTATGCAAGTTTGCACCCTACTGCTGCGTGCGAGAGTGTGCGAAGCCAACCCCCTCCCTCTTCTCTACTTCCTGTTGAGACCAGGACACTGTAAGTGTATGACCTGGGTCCTGTCACAAAGCCAGAGGGCGATAACCTCTCTCTCTGTGGGAGTCAGTGTTCCTTGGTTTCATTAGCGAATGGACAGCTGTATGAACTCTGGCATAAATTACTCATAAATTACTTAATGAAACAACAAACAACTTTCAAATTCCTTACTAAAATTACATTAGAAACATATGGCTTGAAATGGAGAAAGGAAGCCTTGAAAGAATAAAACACTAGTTTTTCCAAGTGAGGGTGAGCGCATTAGTGTGTCTAGGTACTGCAGCACGGAGCATATTTTACACGGTGAAGTAGCTTTAGCCCATATGAATGAACTTAGTCTCACCGTGACGCTGTGTGAGGAATGGCACAACACACGGAACACTCTTGCAACGATATTTTCAGGAACTGACATCCACAAACACGGTGCAGTGCAGTGTCTCCGTAATAGATCATGAGGTAACGTATGTCCTCACACAAGCTGCACATACCAGTTTTTTTACACATTGCACTTTTAATTTGTGATAATATATTATATATATATACAGTATCCATTGCATTTCTGGTTTAAATGATGCATTAATTGAAATCACGGTGACACAGTGCATGCCCGTGGAACTCATACAAAGTGGTACATCAAGAGATTTTGATTTGGCAACATTCCAAATATAAATGGAGCTATCTATAGAAAATATCGATGTTGCATACCAAAGCAGCCCTTGGAGATGCTGTGAAAGGTCTGAGTATTTGCAAGCAGAGGCGTGCTGTAGCCGGTTTCTGAAGGCAGCGATTGGGAGTCAATGCTGTGTGAGGGCTCTTTGCATGCTGTCACCATGTTTTGGGTCACATTCCATTGTGTTCGCTCCTGATTTGGTCTCCTAGGCGACCTTGCACTGGGAATTATGGGAGCATGTGCGCAAGGAAGGGGTTTGGAATGCAGCTATACTGTGACTTCCTATCCAACCCATGCACTACAGTATCACTCCCTTAAATGGGCGAGATCAGGGAATGAGAAGCTTGAGTAATGTTGAAAATATTCACGATGTTCCTCATACTAAAGACACTGAGCCCGGAATCGTACTATACAGAACATACATACATGTCTAGAGTTGAGTTTTGGAAGCCTGCGTTATCTGTCAGGTTGAAGTAATATCTTCTTTAGATTGAAACGTATTGGTGTCCCGGCAGGAATCAGTGGAGCTTGTATCCGTCCACTTTAAGAGCCAAGCGTGCATAAGGAGCCGGGTTTCTTGAGAGTAGACAGATCCACCCTGGTGACTCAGAGCTCCTCGGCCTTTAGCGAGTGCTGATGTCATGACATGATTACACAGGATACAGAAATACGCCTCCGGATGACCTTGTCGTTCAGGTCTGCCCCCTACTGGGCGTGCGCCAGCGCCCCCGCACCCTGGCCGAACCCGAATCCTTTGGGACCAAAGTTTTTGGCGTAGCAGCCTGTGGACGCACAAACAGCGCAGTTAAAGTCAAAGCATGCGTGACACAGTGGCTAGAGTACGCGATTTTGAGAAAACCAGTTCTCGCAGTATGTACAGCGAGGCAAGCAAGCCTGTGTGAGACCTTCAGCTCTTTGCAAATTTGCACTATGGCAGCCCGCTGCAGGCAGGACCATCCACCAGCTCTGTTGCATTCTCTGAACAGCTAATCCTCATATCAACTGACTCGCCTCTACTAGCGTATTACCATAGTGTAAATTTGCAAAGCGCTAGTAGACATCCACTCCCGGGCCAATGTGTGCTTGTTAGCTGGGAAGGCCCTGTTGGTACACTGGCAGTGTTGTTTTAATGACTGGCAGAGTTCATGCTCTACCAGTGTAAAGTAGAGGTACTGCTTCAAAAATATTAAAGTTTACTTAACTTTAACTTCATTGAATAAATATTTTTTCTTCCAGTGCTGTGCCTTCTTTTATTTAACAGTTTGTACATGGACAGAGTTTCTCAGACCTGGCTACCTGTATTATGTGGATGTATTTGTACAGTATCATTGGTTCTGTATGTGCTTCCAGTGTATAATTCTGTAGTTTTTGTACTCTCTTATGTTGTGTATGGTTTTGTAGATGTGAAAGCTGATTTAAATGAAATCTGAAACGTGAATCTCAACCTTTGCAGTAGATTTCTCCGTCCTTGTCGGCCAAGGTGGTGGACTCCAGCCCTTTGCCACATTTGGCGCAGCGGAAACAGCTCTTGTGCCAAGCCTGTGGGGGGGGGGGGGGGGTGAGAGAGGACCCTTCCGTCACTCACAGAACAGTGGGGGTTGCGGGGGTGGGCATCTAACACATTCTCACACACTCATTCACACCCTGTATGTGAGAGGTAAACATTGTCTCTCTCTCTCTCTCTCCCCCAGGCAATGGGGGAAGCACCCATTACCCCAGATGATTCATGCAGTATAAATCCAGCTTGGCTGAGCTGGAGAAGGCTTTAGTTATTGTTGGCAACGTGTGACAATGTCAGACACAATGCCTGAGTGATGCCATGCATGTCACACAGTTTCTTTAAAGCAAAGACGTTTTCACACCTGTAAGCCTCTTTGCTCTCAATGTAATTCAATTAATTAATTGAAGAATCTCCACAGAACATTATGTGAGCAATTTTTTCAATTGAAGACCCTGGTGTTAAAAGTACTGAAGTCACATTTTTAGACAATTCAAGTTGAGCATAGAAACATGTTGTATTTGTTTTGCTAAGTCCACCCTATAAATATTGTTAACAGAAAAGGTGCCTAAGCAATGCATAAAAACAGCAAAACCTTTAATGGATTAAACCTTTAGTGGATATTTTCGGATTTGATTTTCTCAAAATAGACATTTTGTGACTTCAGAACTTTTAGCACCAGGGTCTTCAATTCCTTAAGTGGAATTGAATGAATCGAAAAGGGATTGCCCCAAGCCCTGGTTTGAATGTTTGTTGCTTCCTCTGCTTAAACTGGATTGTAATTGGCCAGGATCTGTTCTGCGAGGCAAAGGGGCCAATAAGACGAGCGAGTGTTGTGCACAGAGGTAAAAGGGACATTTTTGTTGCTTTATACTCACGCTGCTGGCCCCCACCACCTTCTCCGCGGCATAAACCGCCTTATTGCACCTTGGGCACACCTCCGAGCCGCCAAACTTCTGTGCAAATTTGGAAGGGTTGGGGTTGTTGGTGGGACGATGTGGCTCTGGTCTGAGAGCAAGAGGAAGAAGGACTGATGCATAACTCATGATTTATACAGATTTATTATTTTACATTTATTTTACCAGTAAATAGCCTACCAATGAGATAAAATAATATCTTTTGTATGGGAGACTCAAGCAAACAGGCAGCACATTACAGCCAGTTAGCAGACGTTCTTATCCAGAGCGACTTACACAACATTTTAGCATTTACATATTATCCATTTACACAGCTGGATATGATTCCCAGGTAGGACACTGTCCGTTGTACCCTTGAGCAAGGTACTTAACCTGAATCGCTTCAGTATATCGAACCTGCAACCTTTCGGCTACAAGGCCAGTTCCTTAACCGTTATACTACACAGCCGCACAATTAAAAGCATGTCCAATGTCCATTACAAGGAAAAAAGTAAACAAAAGAAAAAGTGCACACATCTCTGAACGAGGGAATTGTGAGTACTTTCTGGGCTAACACCTGATATACACTGTTGAAACAAGTGAAGGAAAAACCTATCAGGAAAGAGCAAAAAAAATCATAAAATCACCCTGCACTGGGGTAAGCTCCAGTTACCCAGAATGGTTCATGCAGTGGAAATGCAGCTTGCCTGAGTCGGGAAAGGCTTTATGTATTGTTGGCAGGGTGTGACAATCAGACACACTGCACTGGTGAAATGCTAATACACAGAAGTCCTCTGGATTAGTGTAACATCAGTTTGCATTTTAACAATCTGAGTTCACATTATTACAATGCAAACTGATACAACTCTAACCAGGAGGACACTTGCGCCACATCTTCTGCGAATGCAAGGAAAAGACGGGATTGTAGTGATTTTAAGGGGAGACAATGGGGTCTGAGCTCTTACTCGTCCTGTTTGATGCCCAGGGATTCGCCCTTGTCCATGCTCAGGGTTCCCGCTCCCCCGCCGTAACCGTAGCCTTTTGGCCCATGCTTCTTGCCGTAGCAGGCCTTGCAGTAGATCTCATCCATGTGGACCGCCACTGTGGTGCTGTCCAGGTTTTTCTTGCACACCACTGAAACCAGGCAGAATAGCAGAGGTCAGATACGCTGTAAGCAAGTAGCGCAGCTCAGCTGGTGAGCTGGTGTCATTTGGTTGTATTAGCCGGTGCTTGTCATGGGAGCTGAAGGTGACAGCTAACTAGTACTTTTGCCCTATACTGTCTGCCGTAGAACTATACCCCCCTCAAGGCACTACTTCAGTTTGATTCCTGATCCAAGTAGTTGTTTTGTTAGCCACTCTGAATAAGCACATATGCAAATGCCAAAACTGTAATAAAATGTAATGGTTTACCTTTGAAAAACAGGTAACATTAGTATTAATGCTGTACCCTCGATACATGTTAAGTCCCATTGGTTTATAAGTTTGAATAAATTATTTGACGTTTAATAAATCACATCATTTGAATTTCCACACATCAAACAGCTAGGGAGATATTCAATCGTCCTGCTCTGTGGGTTTTCCTTTAACTAAGACATTTAAGCAGCAGTTTATCTTATATCATTTGCAAAGCATTTGTTCATGCCTACAACTGTCATGACCATAAAACTAATTCTGAAATAACAAAATGGAAGCACTTTATAGGCTACATAACATTATAGAAGATTATATTATATATAAAAATAAAAATCCCGTACCAGAGAGTTAAAGAGAGATAAATTATTTGAAAATCATCTGGGGCAAATTCATATATTTTCTTCATGTGGGTTGGCCAAAAAATAAGTGTAGACTTATTTACCAGTCAAATATGTTTTTCATATGGTGTGGACAGATGATAGTTTGCTTTGGTGTGCTGATCTGGGGTCAGGCAGAGTCTGGGTTAGAGTGGCCTATTTTGTACTGCTTGTGCTGTTTCACATGCCAGACTGCTCCTTTTCTTCTCTCTCAGAAGCCCTGCTCTGGGATCAGTGCTCCACGACTGAGCTTTTTGCATGACCTCATTCAGAGCTGCTTAATCAGTGTTGCCGAGGGTAGCGGGGGTTTGGAATGCAACAAAACCCTCACGTCCAGAATGTTCCAAGCCAAATACCTATCCGGCCTTTTAAGGAAGATGAACACAGAATCTCATTTAAGCTTGCATCTCCAAATATGGGCAGTCTCATTCAAAGACTCCATGAATTATGTCAGAACATTCTCCTTCCCTCTTTCAATCATAAATACACCCCTTCAGTGAACACCTCTGTGAGTGTTGCACGCCTTCTGTGCCTCTTCTGTGTGTTCAAGTCATTGAAAGTATGTTACAATTGCATTTAATGTATTTGCCTCTATATCACATATCTTGTAAGTTTGTTTTTGTAGCCAGTTCAGCAAAATTATTTAGTCATCTTAAAAGAGAGTATTGAGACCTTCTGGACTTGGTTTTGCTTCTATAATTTAACTTCTATTAATTTATTTTTTATATCACAAGGTTTACCAGCTTGGAACTGCAGGTAACAAAATCAATACAATTGTCTTTGAGGACGTAAAACAATAAACAAATATCAATATATGGCATACTAATTCAAATCACTCCTCCTATTAGTCTCAGAAGATAATGCCATAATACCATCATCAGTACTGAAGAAAGATTTTCCACTTTTCTTCCCACTTCTTAGAGCAGATTCAGAAATACCTTGCATTCCATCAGGGCATTATGACTAAAAATGGTCTAATAACTGCATTTCCTAGTTGAAGGGGTGCAATTACAGCTTTGAGGCACCAGGGTGCACCAGAGAGTGAGTGTAGCAGGGCTGGTGTCACAGCTGGTCTGTGTATTAACATTACGACACTCAAATATTTATTTATGCTTAGATGTGCTTTCTGGGGGAATTAGACTGCTCCTGCGACACACATCATACCAATATGCACTAGTATATTTATATTTATATACTGTAGAAATTTTCTGATTATACTAGGAATTCAGTGTTCGGGACAAATGTTGATTGAATCCAGGCTTAAGGCTCAGTCTACTGTGTTGAGGAAGCATTAACCTATCCATTGCACAAATGTTGTTGTAGTTATTTTTTATTAGTCTAAACTCTAAGCCTTTGACCTGGGATTTCTCAAGTTTATAGGAAATCTGCTTGTTTTTATTTTTTGCAGAATAGAAACTCAGGATATAACAAAACCCGGGTAATTCCCCATGTCATGCTAATCTCATTCTCGTGCATGATGTGAAGAAGAAATCGATGACACTTCATCACTAAAGAAATAGCTGAGATAAACTTTCAAATGCAGGATAAAAACAACATTTTCTTTTCTTATGTTTAGCTGTTTTTATGCTTATTTTCTGGCATACATTGCAATTGCAGCATACTACCAGAGTACAGTAGATATCTAGAAAGAACACCTATACTGACTACTGAGTTACTTTTCCCCACCTTACCCATGAGAATGTTCAGTTCACTTCAACTCTGTGTTTATGTTATATACGGATGAAATATATTATATCACTGTATCTTGACCAGGGTCACTCAGGTTGTTGGTGAACTCGGTGTCCTTGGTAGGTTAAAACAATGGTGAATTTATCAGCTGCTCCGATCGCTGGAACAACCAACCCCCCCTCCCCGGTACTCACTGCACAGGAAGCAGGACTTGTGGAAGCTCCGCCCCTCGCACTGAACCTCCTCTGCAAAGTACACAGTCTTCTGGCAGCAGCCGCACTTATTTCCTCCTCCGAAAGGCATCCTGCCGAGACACAGAGTTGCTGAGCGTGAGGGCTGGGAGAGGGAGGCGCATAGCCACAGCGTCAGGCGATTTATCCTCTCTCAGAAAGCGCTCCCCCCAAATGCGGCAGAGGGCCCCTAGACAGACTGGTTCACTCAGCGTCAAGTATGGCACATTTGTATGAATGAAGACTTAGGAACAGGGAAGAGAAAAAAGGACCAGAAATACCAAATGAAACAATTCTATACTATAAATGAAGAATTAAAATGTAAAATCGCTCAAAATGTTTAACGCCTTAAGAAATACTGTAACGGCAGGGATTTGGCGAGGCTCGAACTTGCATCTCCAGGAGGAGTGCGGCTGCATTAACCACTGCACTAAAGATGAATTCACCTTTAGCGGAGAGGTCATGCCACCTCTCCAGTGGATTGCTACGCTACACTACTCCCAGCCTTCCGCAGAGCATGCCTTTGCACTCGCACGCCACTCCCAGACAGCTGCACCTGTGAGGCACCACTCTTTCCATCGACCCCCCTCACCACCACCGCTGACACCAATGTAACGGCAGGGATCTAGCGACTGCGAGGCCCTAACTTGGGCATCCAGAAGGGAGAGGCGGCTGCGCTAACCAAAGTACTAAAGATTAATTCACCTTTAGCGGACCGGTTAGGCCGCCACTCGGGCAGACCGCTCCGCTGCAATACTTCAGAACGCGAACCTGAACATCTTCACGTGAAGGTCATAACCATTCTTTCAAACATTAGGACATTCATTGAAGACATACGCCAGCCAATATATATATAATTTATAATTTCATTGAGTGTTGTATGTCACCCTTTATATTGAAATATCATGTGACAGTTAAGTGACAGGGTTGCATAGTAACTCGGCTCCTGTATTTAATGTTGTACACGGTCTTCAGAATGGAGATTGCATTTAGACGTGGATTTAACTATGTCAATTCCTTTAGGGCTTGTCTTCTGTCACATGTGTTTGAACATCGCTTTAATGGACAGGGCTTGGTCTGGCAGAGGGATTCGAGGCAGTCTGGAGCCATGCCTTAATCGTTGAGTGTGCACACACTTGGGTTGCGTTGGCTAATTAGCCCAGGGCTTAAAGGTGCGTGAGACAGCGCATCTTTCCATGACGGGGTGTGGAGGCTGGGAGTCAGCACACTGAGATAGAGTGAGTGACTCCAATAAAGGTGTATGAAGTAAAAAAAAAAACCTGACTGAAAAGCTGAGAGATGAAAAGGTTTTGTGTCATTTGCTTTCTTTTGTCTCTGTTTTTTCAGTTTGCTTCTTTTGCCAGGCTTCCATGACAGTGAACGGTGAATATTTTTGTTTATTCTTTAATGAATTTGTTCTCTCTGTCAGCAAATACAACGTTGGTGAAAGCCGGAATTGCTGCACCACCCTGTGCCCAGATATCCGGTCCCTCCCAGGAGTGTCACACGGTGTGTGACATGGACATAGAATGTCTATCAATTCTCTGTCTATGACTGTGTGGGCTGTGACTCGGCCTGACCTTATTGAATAAGGTGGAGTCTGCTCCTTTCTGGGAGATTAAATGCTCATTACTGTAAGGCGGGGACCGCAGCACTTCAGATGTATGTGTTTTTAATGAGAGGCCTCTAGGGCGTCATATTCCCCACGCAGTTTCCATCATTAACTTAACTCTTTGGTAGTAAAATCTCTTTCAGCTGGCACTGCCGCAGTTACTGCTCACATGACATGCTTTATATTCGCCCCTTCCAGTAAGTTCCAGTGTTAGACCTCCCACTCCTTCCAATCACATCACTCTTTCCAGGGAACTGGGCTCTCCACAGCCTTATATGGAGCATGCAGCCATTGAGGAGGATCTACCCTACCTGCGTTACCATCAGAAACCTCAACAAACCGTAACCTTATTGAGCTAAAGGAGCTCAGTCCTTAATGTCTCTTTTGATTACAAATAAGATAACCATAGAATGCCCCGTTAAGCATTGCTGACGTCAACCATGGAGGGCCCAGGGCAAATTTCAGGCATACTTTTGTAACTGCCTAGACTAAACATTTAGCTTGACTTCAAGTTCTAACGCATGGCTTTCTGTCATGGATATGATACTGTGAAGAGGAAGCAGCCCACAGTCAGAACAGAACAGAACACACACACCCTGCTGTAACCATAACTTGTATGGACAATGGACACAAACAAGAAAACCAGAAATGAGCCCTAACTGCTATATGAGCACATGGAATAGTGCACTCAGTCCTCACTTCAATGACATAAACTGGGATTGGTTCTTTATTTTTTTTTTGGTTTTGTCTAAATTTCTTGAAATAGATGCCTATGGCACAAATCATTTTGTAAAAATAAAGAATACCCGCACACCAGCATATTTATTCAGCATGCAATGTTTCAAGCCAAGGGGTCTTCGTCAGGCATAAAGATAATTTTGTAAACTGTGTGGTCAAATCTATATGTGCATACACAGTACACACGCACAAGCTCACGAAGTTGTGGAGCGGTTCACCAGTTCTACTGATTCACCGGTACAACTCCAGGAAGTCACAAGAATATCCGTTGTTTCCCTCCCACCAAATTCTACGCTGCAGCCTTGAACAGAACTCTATGCTAATGGTATGCCTAGACCCGACACTGCTGAATGTAAACAGTCCCACTCTCCAGTAATTGTCCACATTCCTCAGTTTTTACAAGGACTATGAGAAGGGGAAGGGTGTGGGACAGCACAGGGAAATGACACCCTGTTCCCATTGCTCAGAAATGTTTCTAAATCTCAATATGAGGTGGCTGCCATGTTGTGAGATAGCGGATAGGTAGGGTGTGGTTTCTCTGTGCAGCTGTAGTCCCTGAGGCCGTGTATGTGTGCACACGGGTGACCGTGTGATTATCTAATGAAGTAATTCATGCAAGTCTCTAAATGGCAGGGTCAGGTATACAGTGCATGCAAGTGTTTATTTGAACAAGCATTTGACCAAATCATGTCTTGAATTTTACTGTCTAATAGAATCATGCCGTGAACTACGCTTCATCAGGCTGCTCTCATGTCAAAAAACTAGCTGCGCACATACTATTGATATGCACTTGAAGTTACAGGAAATGTGATCACAAAATGATAATCTCACCACACTTCAATAGAGGAACGCAGTGGGGAACTCTAATAGGTCCTTTGAGAACAACAGAAGAAAAATTTATTTGTTTCAATCCTGGATCCAGCTGATGAAATGCCTCGCCAAAAGCAGCCAACGGCTTCTCCCAGCTAAATTGACCATTACGTTATGATTCAAAACTGTGTGTGTGAGAGAGGTGGATTGTGGGAAATATTTCCCCTTCCTACCTGCAGTGCTGTGTGAGGCTGGGGTCCTCCTGGTGTTGGGGCAGCGAGGGCAGTCTCTCTCTCTCTCTGGAGCTCCAGATGTGCTGAGGAGCTGTGGAACTCCCCTGTTTAACACAGAAGAGCGGAGAGGCTGTGTGCTCTGTATCTCAGTTGAGGGCGGGGCCAGGGAGGGAGAGAGAGAGAGAGAGAGAGAGAGAGATATGAGTGAAAGTGAGGAGGTAGAGATAGAAGGGGTACAGGGAAAGAGAGGCGATATAGAAAAGAGGTAAAGTGAGAAGGGGATAAAAAAGGAGACATACAATATACAAGGTGTCGACCGGGAAGAGACCGAGAGGTGGAGTGCGGGGGTAAGGAAGGAAGGAAGGAAGGAAGGATTGAGACATTTTGAAAGTAGGGGAGTAAGCGGGGAGTGTGCTGAAAGAGAGGTAGAAATTCCTGCCAGGATCTTCCACACCCCAACGAGCAAATACACTAGCTCGCTGACAGTCGCAGGACAGCTGCAGGGCTTACCCACAAACACCACCTTTCCCAGCAGTATCTGGCAGCTCTCACAACCACTGAAACGTTCAAGACGAAGCTCGCCCGTTTCCTTTTTTTCCATGAATAAACAACTGTGTTTTCTTTGCGCATTTTATTTTTAATTAAATTAATAAAAACAATGTGTGCTACAAAGGGATCCACAGCCCACCCTGAAAAGGCTTAGACTTGATAAAACACATCTGGAAGAGTCTCTTCAATCATTCTGTGGCGGTGCCAAACAACATATAACCATTCTCAGAGCTCAAGTCTGGGCACGCCCCTTAACTGTCTTTAAAAAGCAAGAAGTTCAAGCAGAGACTGCTAACTTAAGTAGGACCTCTAGTGGTAAAATGTAATTCAAGCACCTCCTTGAAGCAGGCAGACAGACTAGCCACAGTAGCCAGCCATGTGAAACATAACATGTTATTATATTGCATAAAGTGTGAAAGCAAACACTGTTCATTTTCTGGTAGTCACCTGCATGCGTGAGATGAACTCTGATTGGATTGTTAAATCTCTGTGCTCCTCTGCCTCTGACTACATTCTGTGTCTGAATGTGTTTTGGTGCACCTCACGCTGATTTCTTGACCTTTTTGAGTGCGCTGCGGATAGATGTCATTGTCCATGGGTGTCTAAACGAGCAAGCAGTTTTAGTTTGAAGGTCTGTAATTGGCTATCACGCCCCATAAATTTAGATTAGTCTCACGGAGCCTGAAAGGGCAAGTGAATCTCCCTTCGTAAATCAAGGTGGTGCTCTTTCCACCGGCCTCGATGAACCCAGAGATATCGCCTGTTATTTATATTTTCCATAAAGCAATGAAGAGATGTCTGGAGACATTTCCTATTTGACTGTTACTCTGTATGCTAGACCTTTTTTGCTTGTTTGTTTTTCTTTCTCTTGGCATCATTTACACTAGTTGTTCTCAGCTCTGGTCATGGATATATTGCATTGTATTAGTACTATACTACATTTTTATTATTATCTTATTCAGATACATGTTTGCCATTCACCTTTGTCAGGCATGGTGGTAACAGTATCAGTAGGGTGGCAATGGCTATGCTGTTCCCTTGCCGGAAGGGAGTTTCTGAAGGACATTAAACTTGACTATGAACAATACTTGACTATGCTAAATGTTATTGAATTGTAATTGCATTCTGCTAATTAGCCTTCCTCAAAATTACTTAGTGGTTGACTATGACTGTGTCAGAAGTCATAAGTATAGTTTATACAGTGAACAATTAAGAACCTCAGCTGAACTGACTGGCCTGCCACATCTTATTGGGTTGTTTTGTGTCTGTATAAACATTATTCATATTCAAAAGTTAAAAAATAAATTAATCACCCATACATTCTTATCCAGTAAATAAATTGATAAACTGGATAAGAGTTACATTTTTACATACAAAACATTATACTGCTGGATATTTTTACTGAGGAAATTCTGCTTAAAGAGTAAGTAAACCCTAAAACCACTTGTTTTAGCTGATTACTTGTGAGGTGGCTGGGTCGGAGGACCAGACACGACCGTGAGGGGATCACAAAGTACTCCCAGGAGTGGAGTACTGCTAAAAGGGGAAAGGAATTAGAGCTCCGCGAACGGAGCAGAGAAAAATAAATAAAAAGGGAAAATAACTCCCGGCATACAGCCAAAGAATAGCAACCCAGAAATGTGGGCGAAAAGCTCGCAGACTCGAGCAGTAAAATAGGGGAAAACAAAAGGAATGCCTCTAGCTCAATAACTGCAAAAGAGCTAAAATAAAAGGCAAACGGAAACGAGGCAAAACCGAGGTAATATCTCAACAGAGATAGGGAAAAGAAAACCAAGGAAGGAGTTGAGTGAGAAAGAAAAACTAAATATGGTAAAAGAAAGAGAACTCCTAACTCACTAAGGCAAGTCCTACATATTCTTTTAGCAATTAGCCAATCCTATACCGTCATTACCTGGCTTAGTGTGGCAAGAATGACACAAAAGCAATAAACCCTGAAATCGCTGCGTTTAAATAGCAGCAGACGCTAGCACAGGTGAAAAGAATGAGTGCCAGGTAAGCAGAAAAACACGGCAGGGGCGGCAATGTTGATCCTCGCAACATTGCAACATTTCATCGCAATGCATAGCATCATATAGGAAGGGTATATGCGTATTTTGGCTAACTAGTGACACGGTGGTGAAACGTAGGCTACTGCAGTTGTAATTTACTATTGGCGGTTGTACAGTATATGTGACGTGCCAGTAAATGTGATGTTACACCAACTTAGTGTATCTGGCTACACCCTTCCGCCTTACACTATAAATTAATTTTATTTCAAATCCAGCAAGTTGTGGAGAGGGGTATTTGTGTGAGTGACAGCTATAACCTATTGATAGAGAGACAATGAAGAGTTAGAGCAAGGATTAGCATAGAGATTAGGTATTTGTACATTTTTCATTAGTTGTATTTTTGTATATATTTTTTTTGATAGTTAATGTTAATTGTTTTTTGATAGTGGATAGGTTAGCAAGTATGAAATACAGTTTTCCACCTTTTTGAAGGCATACGCATTTATAAGGTTATGATAGGGGAAATCCTGTCACATCCCGCGCCTCTGTCCCGATTTCCTGGTTTTCCGTTTCTATGTGTATTCCGTTTCGTGGTTTCCCTTTCCCTGATTGTGTTCCTCTAGCTCCCGCACCTGATATGTGTTTCCTCATGTGTCTCTTCTCACCTGTTCCTCGTTGTCTCGTTGTCAATCTGGCTTATAGTCTCCCTTGTTTCTTTGTTCTGTGCCAGATCGTCCTGTGCCCTGCCTTGTGCTTGTCATATTACTTTTCAGCCTTTTTTCATTCCTGTCTGTTCCCTGCCTGAACCTCATTCCTGTGTTCAGTCCTGTGCACGCGTCCAGTTTGTGTTCTCCTGCCTGTCCAGCCTGGCCCTGTCCTGCCTGTTCCCGTCCAGCCCTTCTCCGGTTCTCCTGCCTGCCTTGCCTGTTCCCGTCCAGCCCTGCTCCGGTTCTCCTGCCTGCCTTGCCCGTCCCCGTCCAGCCCTGCTCCAGTTTTCTTGCCTGCCTTGCCCCTCCCCGTCCAGCCCTGCTCCTGTCCAGCCCAGCTCCAGCCCTCCTGCCCACCTGCCTCATCCCGGTTCTGTCCCTACGCCAGCCCTGCCCTGCTTTGCCCAAGCCTGTTTCCTGCCTGCCTGCTGCCCTGTGTGAGTAGTCTTGTGTAATAAAGTAGTAACTGTAACAAATCTAGTCTAATACGTTTTTTTTTTTCCAAACGTTTTCCAACATAATTAATTCAATCGCAGCAATCACATTTTCTTTCTCCCTCTCTGCTATTCTCTCCAAAAGCAAGTAGCAGGACTGATCTAAAAATGCACTTTCTGACAATAAACCTCAAAGACACAGTAGCCCACAAGATACCAACTATCTAACGTTAATTAACTTAGCCAACAGTTAAATGGTTATGACTGGACAATGTTCATGTTTATGCAGTTATGACCGAAATTAGATAATGTTCCATGACGTTTTAATGTGGCTATATGACTCAATTTAGCGAAGTTACTTAAATAAATTAATTCATGACTAACTTAGCAGTCTTAAATAGCTAATGTTAACTGTTACTAGAAAATTATCCAAATTAAGATGAGAGCTAGCGTAGTCTATTTGTATCTAATTAGGCTATCAAAGCTGTTTTGTAGTAAGATAGCAAAACTGCAATAAAGCCACAAGCAATGATTAGGGTGATTTTGGAGGCAGTTGTTTAATACTCTGACTCACCACAACACCATCTGTGCATGGGTGGAAGAAAGGTGGTGTCTAGAAGGGATCCAAGAGATTACAGGAGGCTGTATATCACTGTTCTCCAGTTTAAAAATGTAAATGTTAACATTGTAAATGTTAAAAACTTATTTTAAATAACCAAAATTTGAAAAAATAAATAAAAGAGCAAATGTACACCCGTCCCTTGAGTGGTTGACAAATAAATAGAACTAATAAATAACAACAGAACCATTTTCTTTCACAATCTACTTTACATTTTTTAAAATCATGTTTTCATAGCAACAGTGGCAAAGTTACACTGAGTGCTGGCAATTCTGGTTAAAAAAATTAAGATGAAATTAAACTATTCAATCATTTTAAACTAGTTTCTTTCTCTACAGAGTACCTAACAGATAAAGAATCATGTTTAAAATCGCGTCTTTCTCAATATAGTTACAAAGAACAAGTATACATTCTACAAATGACAACTTGTTTCATTTCTTTTCGCAACAAATTCTTCCTTTTCGGTGCTTGTATCCTGTTTGTCACTCATTTTCAGGTTGTAGGCTGCTGGCTGCAGTTCACTTACGGCCACCGGTGTCAGTAATGAGAAGGATTTAATATTTCAAGCTAAAACGTTACATATAGCCCCTTTAAGTAACTTGCTCAAGGGTACAACATTCTGATCATGAGACTGGGCCCCCTGCGGAGTCGTTCACAATTAACACTCCTGATCAGACTGAGGCACAATGGAGTGTCTGTGCCCTTCTTCATGTGACTCTGAGATGAACACAGACTGCTTGATCAATCAGGCAGCGGGTTGGGCAGGAACATCCCCCTCTTTAGAGAATGAGAGGGGAGATCCCAATTTAACACACACAAACACACACACCCTGAAGTGATTGCAAATAGCTGGTCCATCTATGTTTCATTGTTGGTTCCAAGGGAATGAGCCAATCTATTGTATGGGTGCCCTAAAGCCATCTACCAATTGGGATCAAAGGGATTTTGACCATAAAAACCCATGTAACTTTACCAACTTTGCTCTTATGGGAAAGACGCAGTCTTACCCGTACCAGACGCACCACTGAACCCGGACGGCTCTGATGGTAAAGATGCTGTCTTACGCCTACCAGACGCACCACTGAAACCCTGACGGACTTCTGCGTTTCACCACCCACAACTCGCCTGATCACCGAGACAGAGTTGGCCTGTCACTGTCCAAGCTGGTTTTTTCTCAAGCTGTTTTGAGGACACGTTTCTTCAAACTATTCCTCGACTGTCTCCCTTGCGGCTGGACCCAAGTGGAGATCTGTGCACGTCCACATCGACCTGACTGGAAACCTGTCGCGACCCGACTTCCGAGAAGAAGTCTCCAGGAGTCCACGCACCTGCCGGGACCTTGGATCAGCTGACGAGCAGACATCACTTCCGGAATCGGGACTGGCCTCCCTTTGTTACCATTAAGTATTGAAACGCATTTTATTTAGCACTGAAATCAATTGATAGGCTAGCATAAAACCTGTAATACCCAGTTGAGGTTATTTTACTGCTGGTTCCTACTGTTTGTATTTTGTTTTGCTATGCGCATTTCGGTCGGGAATAGCCAATTTCCCTGGCCTTATAGTTTTACACTGTTAAAACTTTATATGTATGAGACTGATAAAACGAGCTAACCACAAAATATAGTTTAGCGTGTCATTAACCCATAACACAAACTAACCTTTGTTAATGGTAGGACTGTTAGCTTCTATATTTAGCCGTCACATAATTATAATTTCCTCTGATTAAAATTAAGTCATATAGGGCTCTATTTTCAAACCAGCGCAAACCAGCGCAAGGGGACGGTATAGTCAAACGCAAGCTTGTTGACAGCATCAACGTCTTAAAACTGGCGCTATGGCGTTTCTCAGCAATACCGCTAGGATCAACAAATTCTCAACATAACATCCTTTCGCTTGCGCTGCAGTGGGATGGGTGGCGCTGTCTGGGGCCTGTTCTAAAATACTTTTGGCGCAGTGACAATTTCAACCAACGAAAACCCATTGCGTTATGATCAGCTGGAACCACCTCTTAGCGGCAACGCAATAGACTCTGGCAATTTGGCAACTTATTAGTCATGTAGTTCTATGTAGTGTCTATAGGTGATGCCAACATTACACTTCCATTTAATGAACAAATAGCCTATAATTATTATTAATTAATTAATTTTAATTTAAACTACTAGAATAAAAAGAAAAAAATAACAAGAAACTTGCGATCATGTAGGCCAATAGCCTATAATATATAAATTACACATTGACACAGTTGAATCATAAGCCTATCATTTGAATCATAATTATGCCTACATCACCTAATGTAGGCTAATTAACCAAACGATTCATTTAGTCTTCAATCAATCATCAGCAGGGTATATAAGTGACTATTTATGGAGGCCGGTGTTAGTGGCCTAAGGATTCAATCCCGTGACACTGACGATGGAGTACGTGATCGGTCGACGTTTGCGGCGACGACGACAATACACAGAAAGGATATACTTTCAGCAGGTGTCCTTCCTCAACTATACGGACAATGAATGCAGTAAAAAGTTACATCTTTCAAGAGAAGCAGTAGCCTACATCTGCCGCATCTTAGAGCTGCATCTTCAGAGTGACTCCGCGCTTACTTTTTATGCGACTGGGTCATTCCAGCATACTGTCAGTTCCACCTCCGGAGTCTCCCAGACAGCTGTCAGTGCTGCCATTCAGGCTGTGACATCAGCCCTGGTCAACCAGGCCAACAGGTATATTACTTTACCTTCGTCACCAGAACGCCAGCGCGAGACAAAACTCACATTTTTTCTCAAGTGTGGGTTCCCTGGGGTGCTTGGTGCTATCGACTGCACGCACATACAAATCCGCGCACCACCCGAGCATGCAATAGTTTTTGTCAATCGCAAAGGAACACATTCCATCAATGTCCAGGTGACATGCAATGCCGGCTGCAAAGTCACACATGTATTTTCCAATTACCCAGGTTCAGCCCACGACTCCTTCATTTTGGCAAACTCTCAAATTCCTGGAGCCTTCGAAGGGAACGTGGATGGGTGCTTATTGGGAGACAACGGGTACCCTTTGAAGCATTGGCTGATGACACCATACATCGCACCCAGCACTAGAGCACAACACATTTGTAATCACCGACTAACAAAGGGTCGCGTTGCCATTGAGAGAACATTTGGCCTACTCAAAATGAGATTTAGGTGTTTGGATAGGTCGGGTGGATCACTGCAGTATACCCCTGAGAGAGCAGCTGCCTTCATGGTGGCCTGTTGTGTGCTGCATAATATCGCACATCTTCACCAATGTGAAATGCGCCTGCCGGAAGATGTACTTCAGAACCACAGACAGCGACAAAATGAGCTTGCCCCACCTGCACCAGTGGTCGCGGTCCCCATCACAGCCAGAGCAAAGAGAAATCAACTGGCTGAGCGGTTTAATAGGGCTAGATAAATGGTAAGTATGGGATCAGCTTTTAAAATGAACATTTCAATGCATGTTCCCACGTAGAATCATACGCACATCCAAGTTGACGGTCCAGTGCGTTTGGGTTGCTCATTATGCATGGAGCGATTGTGTTCCAACTGGCTTTTTTTTAAAGCATGAGAACAACAATTTGATTGGCTACCATAGAGACACACCTTGGACATTTAAACCCAGCCTTTTAGCAATACCGCCATCAAGTGCGCCAAGATTGCCGTCATGAAATTACCAAATTTCTCGCCGACACGCCCTCAGAGCGATACCGCCAAGCGCTTACTCTTGTGTTCACCATTGCGTTTGGTTTATTAAAATAGAGCCCTTAATGTTATATCAATTATTGTTTCTATTATTCACATATTCATAGTTGTAGCCAATAAAATATATATAATTTTTCCAACCCATTGTCGTGTCTACGTTATTTCACTAAGTTGGGCTCTTCTGACGTATAGAATTCTAATTGAGTGTTGAACTTAATTAATTCTGAATAGAAATGACCAAACCTCACTACACAACATTAGGCCTAGGTTTGATACCATGTACTTTCCCTTTTTTATCTCACAATTATAGTTTATTCCTAAATTAAATGCACTCTTGAGTTTGTATTGCCTCTCAGTGGTTGTGCTTTGCAAGCCCAATAAAAAAATAAAAATAATAATGTACACAGGGCTGGCGATCACTCTTAGGGCAGAAACCGTAGTCCTGAATGATGACTTATTATAAAATTATGATATCATTAATAATTGTATTTACTTTTCATCACTCCATGCCATAATCCATCGATTGTTTAATTCTGATGACATTCACTAGATACTTAAACATGCTCATTGTTTCCATCATGTGGTCATCTTTGGTTATGCAACAGAGTCAGTAGGAAGGGTAGTAGTTTGTCAACACCCACACAGATTACTGAACAAGGAATTACTGTCATCATACATAGACAGCATAAATTACAATAATTACATTAAATTTAATCATTATTTATGGTTATCATTATTCATCCAAATGTTAAAAAAATCATAAGATATATTGGACTGAGAAGGCCGTATGAACCGGCTTGTTTAGTGTATTCTGACACTGCCAAATGTAATGCAGCTGGAAGGGATTTGATGAATAATGCCTTTAATTGTGGTAATGCATCCAAAGGGTTAGAAGCACACATTCCTGCATATCACTTAAATAGATCTGTTTGATGTGAAATCCAAATGTTTTCTCTGTTCATAATTATTATTGATATGACAGTGCTTGATTGGTTTATTGCTGCTTGTAAATGCTTATACAGACTAGTTTTAGAAAGCATACGACTTGATGAATCATACACTCATACAATGAATCATACAGTGATCATACGGATTTTACATTACGTTTCATCGAGATTCATTGAGCTATTGGCGAATGTTCTTTGTCAGAATTTTCAGACGCATAAAAATGCAATTTGCCTGTGATCTGTAGATCTTAAAATAACCTACGGCCAATTGTCTTTTTACCTTAATGTTCACAGTAGCCAGAATTATTATCACTACAGAGAGTGAATTTGCATTATGTCGGCATTAATGAGGCTAGCTTATCCATTCCAGGGAGAGTGCGCCGCATAATTTTAACAATCGTCTAAGCAGCTGCGTCCCCCTGGATATGAGTGATGGAGGTGACAGGTTTGGGGTGACAATGGACCGGGCTGTGTGACCTCCAGGGCTTCTCTGGAATGTACTTTCTCACATTCTAATAGAGTGGCAGCTGGCAGGTTCACATGCTTATACATCTGGGGAGAGACACTGTATCCTTGCTTTCCATATGCTGTTTGGAGCATGTGTGTGTGTGTGTGAGAGAGAGAGAGAGAGAGAGAGAGAGAGAGAGTCAGAGAGAGGGGGAGGCACAACGCGTGTCTGTGTGTGTATGTGAGAGAGAGAGACTGTATCCTTGCTTTCCATATGCTGTTTGGAGAGATAATGTGTGTGTGTGTGTGTGTGTGTGTGTGAGAGAGAGAGAGAAAGATATATGTATATATATATATATATATATATATATATATATATATATATACAGAGAGAGAGATATGAAAATGTTTATGATCAAAATAACATTCTTTTAAGAACCCTTCTCTCAAACCCTTCAAAGCCATGGTAATCATAACCATATGGAAGAAGACACACTGTAAACCACCACACACTGTAACACCTCAAGATATTGTCACATAGTCACACTACTTAAGTTAGTTATTATCAGTGATTATCATCACAGGCATGTCAGTTATCGTGTGATTATGAATGGTTATGAATGCTTATAACCATGTTAGCAACAGACTATCCTGTATGACAGTGCCAGTAAAAAGAGTGCTTTTATGCCGAGATGTATTTACTTCTAGTGTTGAGCCAGTAGTGCTGGGGGCTGCTGAGGACTGGTAAGGGGAAGGGGGTGGCACTAATTTTGGGGAGTGGGTCCATTGGGAACATGTGATTAATGCAGATCTTCATTTAAGTCCCATTCTGCAGCTGTGGCCCCTGCTACCTGCTGTGCTGCCTAAAGAAGTTGTTTGAGTTAATCCCTAGACTTGCCCCGTGCCTCAGATATAAACATAATAACATTTACACGTTTGTACTCTACATACTATGCTAAGAGCATGGTTATTTGCATATTATATTATTTATGCATTGACAGATTTACATATATCTGGTCATGGCTGTTACGTCCCTATGCTGGCTCGTGAGTGTGGCCCTTTAAATCTTTTGCGTGCTAACGAGTTTCACTCTATTCACCTTACTCATGATTGGAAATTGCAGACACCTGTGCTGGATTTCCAAGTGCAAAGTATATTTCTGGTGTTCTCTAGCTCGAGGTTGGGTTTTTGACTTTTGCTTTGTTGGTTTGGTTTCCCTTTTGTTTTAGTTGTCCACATTTTATAACTTCATGCATGTTGCCAGCTTGCTGCCATGCTGAAGTTTTATTTTGAATATTGCTGTGGTGTTTTGTCCTTTTGTGATTCCCCGTTGTAAAGGCCGGTTTTAATTCGCTTTGTACAAGTATATTTATTTTGTGTTTGAAATTGTTTGTGTTGCGGCCCCTTCGAGCCGGGGTCGTAACATGGCCCTTTATTAAATGGTATTTCTTATGGTAACATTATGGTAAGGTTAGGCGTGCATCTAGTGTGCACATACCCAATTTTGTTACATAGGACGTTTCCTTATAAAAAACTGAATATAAATAGAAAACTGAGCCTTTACCTTATGTTCTGCTGCAGAAAAATGTGTGTCAACCATATAAAATGGTACATATCAAAGAAGTGTAGCCTATGGCTGGGCCTGCACTCAAATCATTATTTAAAGGGATCAAGAATGATGGTAATTATGTCATGTCTTCAAATTTTGAAAATGAGACCAAGGGCCCTATCTTACACCCGGCGCAATGCGGCGCTAACCCAAACGCAAGTGTCTTTGCTATCTTACACCCGGCGGTAGGTTCATAATAAAGCCTAACGCTCACGCCGTTTAACTAGCATGTACTCTTGCGCCGTTTGGGCGTGTTGGTCTTAAGATGAGGAGTGGCCAGGATTTTTTTTGGCGTATTGCTATCTTGAGCCAGCAGAAAGCGCTTGCGCTAGAACCACCACTAACCTGGTCTAAAGTCATGTCGCAGTTGTATACATGTTATTTTAACGGCGCATATAAGTGCGTCTACAAAGGCGTGTGCCCAATGCGCGTACCCTCCTGTCTGTTACACACAGGGGCGCGCACAAGCATGATTAAAATATCAAGATTACAATGTGAAATAGTATTATTGTGTAGCCTATATCAAAAAATACATAATAATAAAAGCGTCCATAGCCTACCTTTCCCTCAGCGAAGGGGAATGCCATGCACATTGAATTGCTTTCAGCCCACTCCATCAACATCCAGGCGATATGCAATGGTACGGGACAATGGCTATCCATTAAAAAGCAGCTGATAACACCTATATCAAGGCTAATGCGCGAATTGTCATTTACAGCTAATGCGTGAATTGTCATTCAATGGAAAACTCGCGCACGGCAATAGACAGACATTTAAGTTCTGAAAATGCGCTTCAGATGTTATTACAATACAGCTCTGTTTATCTATGAATACAGCCTGTAAGTAAATAGAATGGTTTGTGACTGAAAAAAGTTCAAAACCTTGTCCAGTGAATATTGCATTTATTGTTTTTTAAATAGCCTAGGCTACAGCGGATTCGCTGTGCATAAGTTTTTTTTCGATAGCCTATGGTTAAAAAACGGAGATGTCACCATGTTAACTAAATTGTAACCTTAGCTATTCTTCGTCCTTCATATTTTTTAAATTACAGTGACCAGGTTTCCATACTCTCACCGTTTAAAATCCAGCTGATTTCACCCGTTATTCCATAACTGAACAAAACGATTTTAAAGAGAACTAAGCGTCTAATTAGAAACTAAAACAAATTTGCAGCACGTTACACAATTAATTCACAATGAATTTTAATGCCATTCTCTGCACGTGCGCTGCATGTTCTCTGTTTCCCCTGCTGTAAGTCGCACGTTTCACGGTCTTCCTGGGGAAGTGGATTGTTTTAAAGGATTACGCTACGAGTAAAACAGGTTGGTCACATTTCCATAAACATGACATTATTAAACAAGGGGAAATATGCGTGAACATATGGGTTGCGAACCTGACGGCTTTATTGTAGGCTATTTAGTGTCATCATTAAGGCAAAATAACGGTATGTATGTTATTAATCAATATTAGCCTACTATGCAGCAGGTAGCCTAATGAACTTTGGATGAAGATTGAACTTTGAGAACTCCATGAGAACAGCCTCTTGGAATTGATGTTTGACACTTTCATTGCATAATCAAACAAAATTCGCTGAACAAGCAGGCTAATTTGGCGTTTTCTAAGGTGAGACTGAAGCCATTGATAGCTTATTCTCAGCTGTTGCAGGTCCTTTTAACGAAATTTAACCGCATATATTTTGTAAAATAACAGCCCTGTCTGGAATTACCGGGAACTCATAGGCTAATGGTTAGTCCGAATAATATTGATCATACTCCATTTAGCCTATTCCTTGATCACACTAAACATGCACGAGCATGTCTGTTTCGCCATCAAGCTATCCGCCAAGGTGGAAAAGCAGGCTTTTAAAGGGAATGGGATATGACATTTTGATTGGTTTATTGCATGTCACGCCCAAGACACACCTACTAGGTTCAGCACAGTTGCACCTTGCGCCGTGCTTAGGGCCAAAAAAACACGCCGTTAAAATAGCAAAAGTGGACTTGGAAACGCCCAAAATGGACTTTACGCCATGCACTTAGACTAAGCGCCAAAATCGCCAAGATAGGGCCCCAAACGTTTCCAAAAGTAACTTAGCTAGTCATTTTGTTTCTCTATCTGGCCACCAGTTGGAAGATTGAATTGATTTGACGTGGGGGTGCTCATGGTCTGCTGGAGTTCTCTTTTGTTGATTAATAGTGCTGACGGTAGCAGTAGCCAAAACATGTTTGCCACAAGAGATTTCATGAATTAATACACAAATGAGTAATTTCATGAATTAATACACAAATTAGTAATTTCATGAATTAATACACAAATTAGTAATTTCATGAATTAATACCCTTGCTCATTTTAACAGAATAATTTGAGTGCTGACCAGCCATATGTTATACTTCTTATAAGGTCATAGCCCGCGCCCTGCAGTTATCCACTCATTAAAAGGAAGGATGGCGTGCGGAAACCACTTAAGAGCAGGCCCAAGAGAGGTAATTCCCAATCTCTCAACACTGTATGTAAATCAAAGAAAAAAGGACCACATTTTTCATACTGTGCATATTAAAATGAAGGGTGTGGACTTCCGGGGTGCGCTGAAGCAGAGCCCGGGCGACCAAGCTAGTTTTGGGAGTGAGGTCTAGTCTAGTCCACCAACGATGACCATCTGTGGGTCTTGCTTTATGTTCCGCGGATTTCCATCTCTGTGAAAACCACGCTCTGCCGAACGTGACGGGCAGGTTGTCGATAGCGTGGGGCCCTGGCGGCGATGGTGTACGAGGCGGATAAAGAGGGAAGGAAGTCAATGGCAGGACAGGGAGTCCCGGGGGGGTGGAGGGCAGCGGGGGAGGGGGAGGGCTGTAAGGGGGGGATACGCGTGATTGTCGGGGGGCGCCCCCAGATTAACTGCCTCTCAGTCCCAGCATCGGCCCGGCCAGGGACTAAGCTAAGTGCTTATTGGACATCTTCCCACTCAAAGGGCCTGTTTGTCTGGCTCTTTAATGGCCTCCCACCCTCTTCTTTCCTCTCTCGTTATCTTTCTTTCTCTCTCTTCCTCTCTCTCTCTCTCTTCCCCACGCGCACAGATGGCTGCGTCTGCATCATCTTCAGCAGCGGTCTACGCGCTGAAAGGAAGTGGGGGCCCCCGCGGTGGCCTTTAGGGTGCCGTTGGCACAAGCGTCCCATTGTGGCAGCGGCTGCCGGGCATTCCTGATTGAGGGGAGAATAGAAAGGGGCGAAGCGTGCCTGGGGGGCCCACGGCTGTGACACCCCCCCCCCCCCCCCCCAACCCCACCTCTCCCTCCCCTCCCCAATCCCACTGCCGCTAAGACACAGAAGCTACTGACACCCCCGCGCTAGGTTGCAGTCTAGACGCTATCTCACGCCATTGTGTCGCCGCCCGCTCCGGTCCCAGCAACAGCTCGCTGCGCGGCGCTGTCACTTATCGCCGCGGACCGCGACTGTCGCCGCGACCGCGAGCGCGCCTTTCTGAGAGGACAGAGATGCGCACGACGCGTTCTCTCGAGCCGCAGAGAACAACTGGACCCAAGTAAGTGGGGAAGTGACTTTTCGTATTTGTCCCAGTTGTATTTCAGCTCGCTGTCTCAGTCCGCGCGTCCGCTAGAAGACTAAACTAACGGTAGCTCTGGGGAAAGTGCACAGAGTGCCGGTCTGAATGGACTAAAGTGACCGTGTGCTGTGTGCACTTGTTCAGTGCGGGGGAATACAGGTGCCTGGATTTTGGCTGCTGTTACACTGGGGTTTGCTGTTATAAGGGTACACGTGTGGTGGTGAGTGATGAAACTGACTTTCTCCTGTGACCGTGTTCTTATTGGAAGCCTGTTGACATCTGTCTGTTTAGTGTGTATTTTGCAGTATGCTTCCTGCTCTCCCTCTCTCCCTTTCTCTCTCTTTCTCTCTGGCTACCCTTCCCCTTCCTTTCTCTCCTGCCCCTGCTTTTATAGCCTGTTATCCATTATAATGAGCTTTAAATGCAACAAACACGGGAGACAGCATCAACTCATTAATTACAGACTGGTAGACAGGAATGGCTATCTATCAAAGGAAAACTAAAAAACAGAACAGGGTGCTTTGTGGATGTTTAGAAGCTTGATAAAGAGTGATCTATTCAGACTTTGCAAGCTGGTGAAACTATACTGGGACGGGGTGTTTTGGTGATGTGGTATTTTCTCTGCTGGTATATAAACTGCAGTGTACACACCGTGATTGCATTTCACACCATTTAATTGCATCTTTCTTTTAGATTTACTGCAGCCCTGTTTAAGAATCATCTGCATATTTTGGAGACCTTTGACAGAACACAATCATAAGGGATTATCCAGTCAGTGCAGTGGTAGTGTATCAGTTTAGCTGGGAAGCTCCACCACAAGTGGACAGGAAATCCATCCATGGCCAATAATCACTCAATGCACAAGAGATATTTTTACATGACAACCAGCAGAAACAGATTCAATTCAGTTCAATTGTGCTGTATTGGCTGGACAAACAAAAACACTTTTTCAAAGTATTCATATAGAATATTAAAAGTAATTCCAGCTACTACAATACTATTATAACACACACACACACACACACACACACACACACACACACACACACAC
Source organism: Synaphobranchus kaupii (assembly GCA_029718625.1). Lineage (NCBI taxonomy): Eukaryota > Metazoa > Chordata > Actinopteri > Anguilliformes > Synaphobranchidae > Synaphobranchus > Synaphobranchus kaupii. Next base: position 97,410,503 of record CM056378.1, on the reverse strand, counting down.
ACACACACACACACACACACACACATACACACATATGCACAGGTATACACATACTCTCTTAAGCAAACTTAATATTATTGTGCATAATACATAAATAAATGAATAGATAAATAACCTTTATATTAACTTGGATGCCATGATAGCAACAGTTTATCCTGGTTCAGTTCCAGCTGTATGGAGTGCTTCCTGTATATGCCTACATACTATATGGGGCTACTACTAGGCTGTGGAGTGCTACTGTAAATAGTGGGCTAGTAGTGCTGGCATCAGTTACGTATTTGACACGTGGGAGAACAGTCAGTATCCTTAGTGTATTTCCCTTGCATGGTGTACTGCTAATTGCAAATGTATTGGGACATTGACACAAGTTTTGTTGTTTTGGCCCAGTACTCCAACCCATTGGATTTGAAATAGAACAATGAATATAAGGTTAAAGTGCAGACCGTCTGCTTTACTTTGAAGGTATTTCATACATCCACATTGGGTGATCATCAGTGTAGGAATCACAGCCATTTAGTCTGCCCATTGTAGGGGAGAAGAAGTAATTGGACAAATTAACATAATCTGAAATAAAGTCGTCGTATTTAGTACTTGGTGGCGAATCCTTTGCATTCGATGACTGCCTGAATTCTGAAACCAATAGACGTCACCAGACGCTGGGTATATTCCCTGGCCTGTACTGCAGCCATCTTCAGTTAATGTTTGTTTCCGGGGCGTTTTGCCTTCAGTCTTGTCTCCAGCAAGTGAAACGCACGTTCAATTGGATTGTGTCACTGTCTCAATACTTTTGCATTTAACTGTATATTACAGGAAAAGCGCATCTCTGTTTAGTCCTCTAGTGGTCACAGAGCCTGTCTGGTTGTGTCAGCCCTTTTCAATGGCAAGGCCGTGATCACTACAATGGTGTTTGGTCAGGGTCCACCGCTGCTTTGCATTTTTACAATGATCAGGTATTCTGCCATGGTGTGCTTTATTTTTAGGGTCCAGCATTCTGTATGGGGCTATTGTGCTTGTAGTGCAGTGGTCCTGAATGATCACTGTTGTTTGAGATGTTTTATAACGTGCGTTGCTCTAGCTGGACGAGTTCTTGCAGCGCTGCCCTGAAAGTGACTGATGGCAGTGTTGCTCCGTTGAGTGAGCTTCAGGGTCGGCCGGCCAGCGGGACTCTCTTCTGAGCTCAGCTCAGTATTGCACAACTTCATGAGGAAATGATTTTGGATCACTGTGTGTAAAAATCAGTCTTGAATTTTATCGGTGAGAATATACTTATTAATGATCTGTTGACAAAGGCCTAATTTGGCCCTGCACACATTGTTTAGATTTCTTTCCCAGAATACTTCACACGCGGTGTGGTATTTGTCCCATTTGTGTTGTAAGACCTTCTACTTTGCTGCAATAATGAGTGAACGGCTGAGTGACTCTCAATAAACATTTTTAGAATTTAATCTGGGGTAATTGCTGAACATCCTCTTTGTGACATAACAGTTTCCTGTAAATGCATTCACTTCCTGATTGAACTTCACTGAGGCATTGATTGTCAGATCCAGGTATATATTTATCAGATGTTATGTGGAAGTACAGCCCAGTACAACATGAAAGGCTTTTAGTTTTTATTATTATTGTTTTGTTCCACATGTTGTTCAGACAATTGTATGATGGCAAGAGTATTACTTTTAACCCTTTAGGGGTTACAAAAACACTGCTATGGAAACTGCATGTTACAAGTATATTAACAGTGCATCTTGATCATGACCCCATCCAATTTTGCGAAGTCAGGTTTGAGCTGCACACTATCAGACCCACAAAATTGTAAGCCAATACCACTGATCGAAGAGCTGAAGGACAGTGAAACACACACCGGAGCACTGGGAAGTCCGAACAGGAAACTTTAGAACTGAAAATCACCAAACTGCTCTTGTCTTCTCTGTCGCCCAGCATCACGCTCTGATAAGTGGGGGCTGCAGCACACTATTTATAGCCCCTGTTGAGTTCCTTCACTGTCTGTTTCCTATGCACATTCACATCTGCTCTGGGGAGCAGAGTGTGCTCTATGACAGATTAACTGAGAAAAAACATTGATGCTTTTTCTCGTTGTTTTAATTTTAGAGAAACGTACCCTTTTCAAAGGGGGGGGGAAGTGTTTTTGTTTTCTCAGTATACATTAATTTGTGGAGGTGGCAGCTCATTTCTCTCTCTCTCTCTGTTTATCTCTCTCTGTCTTTGTGTGTGGAGTTTGACCAGCAGCCAGGAGAATTGAGTAAGTCACTGCAGTTAATCCTCTCTTTTTTTCTGGTATCACCGCCTGTGACCAACGCCAAGCGTCCCATCATTGTAATTTCATTGTGGCGGCGGCCTTTACAAGTGTAATAGTCTTTAGCTGTGGAGGGGGGAGGGGGCAACGGTGCGGGTTTTCATCACCCACTGGGTAAGATGGCTCCCTCTAAAGCTTTACAGCATCTGTGTTTGCCATTGCAAACCAAGGCTTTAGTGCGAGTGAAGTTGGGGCGTAATCTGACAGCTCAAACAAAGGAGCACCCTTGTGGCTTTTGCAAACTGTGAGTTATGTAATTGTGTGGCTAAAGACTGCTTGTTAGCAGTCGGTTGAATGAGAGACACCTGCGTGTTTACTGAAAATAGTTTTAAGCTGTCAACAGGTCAAGAGGTACGTCTAGAAATAAAGACCATAAGCAAAATATCACCACATAGTGTGCCGTCATTTATCCATGTAAAAAATGTTAAATGTTACGATAAAAATATCATTCTTAAAAATATGTGCATTAAAAATAATAATAATAACTTATTTAAAGATTTACTATTTTAAGTGCTATTATGCCCCATGAAAGGTTTATATCATAATAATTCATTACAATCCCAAAAAAGTCTTATTTTGGGACTGATAATTAAATGTAATGCAGAAAACATGAAGATGATGGAAGAACGTGTTGTTTTTTGCAATGTAATGTGCCAAGGATAATTATCCGACCGATATATATTTAGTTCAATGTCCCTTTTGTACTGTGCACTGCAATGAAACATCATGTGGTTGTGTTGATTGCTCCAGACCCACAGGGAAGTGATTCCTTGTCTAAGGACAAGCGACAAATTTTTAACTATTTGTGGGTAGCAAACATACCTCTTGTGCAGTTTAGTTTTTTTTTTTGGGGTGGGAGAGGGTACAATATAGTTATTTCATAGCTCTCTTTATTTTTAAAACTATTCTGGCCTGTTGTTTTTGTTTAGGCCTACTTATTGTTCCACTGTAACATATCTGTCTGTCTGTGATAATGTGACTGTCTTGTGATTTTGTCCGTCCTGAGTCAGATCTAGTGATCTAGTCTAATTTTAGTAGAGGTCTAATTTTGCAGCTTCTCCTTGCTTTATTGAAGTCGTGTTTTTTGCTTTGTTGTTCGGCTGAGTGGTGCATTGGTTATGTAAAATGATGCATTATAACAGTGAGGATATAGTTGCTGAAAGGGGTGGGCGCTTGCCAAAGTCGGGACACGTAGTGTTAGCATAACACTTGTTCAACAGAAGATCGCTTCACAACAAATATGGACGGACTTTTGTTTCACACTTTCCTTTCTTTGTTTGGCTTGAAAGATGTAACAGATTTTTTTAAATATGAAGGCTTTGTGTAATCCTCGTGCTTGACAAACCAAGCCTAAACATGAAGGGGAAATAAAAGTAGAGAAAGCATTACTTTCCTCTTATGTTCGGTTTAATTTTAGGCCGTGTGCTTGTAACTGCATTCCTTAAAAATGCTGAAAAACTTTTCAAAGAAAACCCAGCATTTTTCAGCCATTCTGATATTCAAACTTTTGGCGCAGAGCCTTATCTTAATTAGTAAAATGTTGGAACGTGCCGATGGCAATCACCAGGTAACAATTCGCCATCGATTTGTACAAAATGCCTTGGTAGACAATACCATCACACTTAAGGTTAAGTGCAGTTTCTCATCTTTCAAACAAATACACCCATTTTAACTGTCTTTCATTTCTTCTATAAAGAAGTGTAAAACCAAATGTAACTTAGCAAGAATGCTTATTTGTCAGGCACAACCAATTGAAAATGCTGAGCTGAACGATGAGAATATCTGCAATTGTTTAATGTATGAGCATGCAAAGTATGGCCTGACGTGCAACCAAACCTCTTTTTTATTGAATCAGCGTCAAGTACTGCTGTTTGTGCTCTAGCTGTCAGATGTGTGACCAGTGAAGGACTTTGCTCGGATATTGCCTCTCTTCACGCCATACCCCATTAGTGCTGAGATGGTGAGCTAATCACCCATTTTCTCTGTTTGCTTTCTGTTATGTTGTTCCCATCAACTTAATTAGGGCAGGCACCTGGGCTATGTGCATCAGTCATTTAGTCCTCTGACCCTCCCAGGGTTTGTGGTGGCTTGAATTCTCGGAGTTTCTTGTTGGCTAAAGGACAAACTGCACTGGGGTTGTGTGTGTAGAGTTTCTGCTGGCACAATGGCGGTTTCACTGCCTGCCCTGTGGAATTTGCCACCTTCATTTGTCCTAGACGCAGGTCTGGTGTGTGGCCTGCAGAGGGCGGCAACTCCCATAATATACAGGTACTGCAGGAGAGCGCCAATCCTCTGCATCATACGTGTGTGCGTAAGCCTGGGAGTAACCATCGTGACCAATCGCAGGTGCATGACTTCACTTTCACACATCTGCCCACGTGTGCCTCACGCTCTCCCAGGCAAGCTGTGCTTTCACCTTCCTCCTCAAAATAAACCTTGGCATAGCTCCCTTTCCAACCACTCCCCCCTTCCCTGCAGAAACGAACACAATCCTGAGCCTCTTTTCCCCTTCCTGAAGGACAGATACACTGTATATTCTAATTCATGTTCTCTATCACGATGACATTCTCTGCTGGAGGAGACCGACAGAGAGGGGGAGAAAGAAGGATCACAGCTGTACACTTTCTGCATTCCTCTTTCCCTCTAATCCTAAAATCTATCCTTCTCTTTATATATTTCTTTCTCTCGCTCTTCTTTTCCTTCCCCATGGTTCCATTGCCAAGTTTAATTAATGACAGAATTGATGACATTGTAGAGAGATGAATGTCTTCTTATTGTCTCCCATTCTGGTTCCTGCTAAACTGGCAATACCTTTTGACGATGGGGGAGAGTGACGTTTGTTTGTTTTTGCAGCCATAATGTGATTGGCTGTTCAGTCCCTCTGCTATATCCCCCATTAAGTTATTGTTTCTTTTTCCAAAATGGAGGACAGACTCCACGCTGACATGAATCCTATAACATCAGAGCTCAATGGCGGCTGATATTTCAGTGGGTGGGTGCACTTGTGTTCTGAATATATTCTTTCGACAGCTGCAGCAGTTTTGTGCTGTGCTGATAATAGGGAACCTAATATAATTTTCATCTTTAAGTAGCACGGTCAGTAAAGGTGATCGTCTCAAGCACACGCTTGACCCATTGCCATAGACCTAACTGGTTTGACTCTGGGTGGTGTCATTATCCAACTATGACTGCGAGTCTACTGTGGTGAAGTAAGTAAGTTGGGTTCAAGTCTTCCAGGATTACTCAAGTTACTGTTGCATTGGTTCTATTACATTCATTTAGCAGACTAGTGTGAGTAGAGCGACCTAAAATGCCAGAGACCAATACCATGGTAGGTGTCCACAGCTGCCAGATATTGTCAGTGAGATACACTCTCCTCTGATCAGTGCTAGCTTTCTCCTGCAGTACTGCGTGGCATGTATTGTGTAAAATAGCCTTGCATGTAAGTCTGTGGGAGGAAAGTACATGCTATAGCCTTAGTGCTTCTTGGCAGGGGTGTGTGGGTGGCACACAGTGACTCATGCATAATTGCCCAGTCCAAATTCGGGAAAAGGGATCAAAATATATGCGTTACAAAATGATTCCGACCAATCAGTACTTCCCGGGATCCTGTATCGTCAAGCCGCGCATTTCTCCCAACGTGCGCCTGCGTGGCTGACCAGTGATAGTGTTCGCTCGGCTGGACATACGTACATGGACTTTTTGGACATCTTTTGATGTCTGGTCAGCATCATCTGAAGCACATCAAACACAAGAAACTAATACCGCAGCTCCATCTGCAAACAGTTGGAATGAGTGAACCCTCTCTGTTTATAATTATCAGTTATTATAGCTTGGTGTTGCGGCGACATAAAAATACCCAGATGCAATACCTATGTATTCATGTTCTGCTTTATCTCGAAGGGAAGACATGCTTTTCAGATTACAATACGCTGTGATAATAAAGAATCCCGCATGTGGATGATTCACATTAACTACAGCGATGTAATTAAACTGTAGCATTCAATAATATCATTACCATAGCATCTGAGAACACTTAACGTTAACAAGTGACTTTCTCTGAGTCATATTGGTATTGGCGAATAATGGCATGAAGCAAATCCATCGGCATTGGCCCAATGCTAAGATCGAGGCGACAAACGTGCTGCAGAGAGACGACAAATTTGATGTGCCGCTGATGCTGAAATAAGTGAAAATGTCATGCTAAAAAATAATCTTATCATAGCCGTCTGAAGCTATTTTATTTTTTATTAAAATCTTTGACTAGCCAAATTCACAAGCAAAGCTATAGAGAGACTCAGTCGCCTCAAGTTGACATATGTTATTATACATATACAATTTGTGACACTTTTCCTTCAGAAATTGACATCGACTTCTGTGATTGTGGAAACCTGGTTATCCTTTGCATTCGTGTGTTCGACAAAACAGGGTGTTATCGACCAACACAGCCAAATGTTGTTTGTTATTCAAACCAACAGTGACACCAAAAGAAGGTTGCAGATTCATATCCTTTGTGGGACGTAGCTCTTTATCTGAATTCCTTTGAACTTTAATTGCTTCCTCATCCAGCAGTATAATTGGATTGCATGTACGAGGTAACATGGGCCATCTGTAATGCAAATATGTAATGCAAATGATAGTGGCAGGATATGTTTGATTGGTTGGACAGTAATTATGAGAAAAGATGATTTCCTTGCACTGCCATCCAGTTGCCGATTTACGCTTTTAGCTGAAAGATAAAGAAAAACATACTGTTGGTCCAAAGGCCATTGGCCACGGGATTTTTTGAAAGCCTCAGAACTCTCTCAGTCGTCTTTGAGCTTTGTGGAGTCGCTGTCAGAAAGAGCATTCTGGGAAGGTGTGGATAATAACACTTTTTCTGACGCAAGGCCGTGTCCCTGATAAGCCCCTGGCACTGTGTTAACACCGCTCTGCTTAGATATGGGGGGGTGGGGGGTGGAGGGATCTCTAAAAATACTCAGGCTCCTGCCCCCTCTCCCCCCTCTGCCCCATTATTACACTCACTTTAATTACCACTCCCCTCTCCCACTTCCTCTCTCTCTCTCTCTCTCTCTCTCTCTCTCCAGGCGAGCGCTGCGAGAGAGGGACCCACTCACCGAGCGCAGCTGTGCTCCTGTAATTAGCTCTTCTGCAGCTCAGTTAAGGCCCCTTTTTTTCCGATGCTCAGCCCGTGGTGACATCTACTTAATGAAACCCTTATTTGTAGTTTGCGCTCTCTTCCTGTTTTTTTTGGTTGATTAACACGGGCCACTTAAGCGCCGGCCGCGCTTGACTTACATTTAGAAAAAGTGCCTCGGTTTCCCAGGCTGTTTTTTTTTGCCCGAGAGGGAGAGCTCTTTCTGAACCACCCGCTACTACAGTGCGTTGGGACTTGCGGAGATGCTTGGAGCGTCATATATTCACACGGTTCATAAGGAGACGCGTGGCAGACGGGCGCTAATGTTCACCACGGGGATTAGTCCATCTTGGTTTGTAGATCCAAGCCTGAGCAAAGGAGAGCACAAACATGGCCGTGCATTTTACGCAGGCGGCATAAATTGGAAAGCCAGTTCAACTCATCGCATGAAGCAAAACACACATACTCGAGAGTTTTTATATTATTGTTCAAGAAAGTGAAACATTTCAAACACAAAGCATTATTCCGTAGCATGGGCAAATTAGCCTTATAAGCTAATTAGCTTATTCAGTCGTCAACACACCCTACCCCAGAAAGCAGAACCTGAAAGAAGATTTTGCTGGTGCGCCACTGGACACGGTTTGCTAGAGCACGGGGTTAACCAGAGCCAGAGGGCTTTCTGGGGGGCGGGGGGGGGGGGGGGGGGGGACAGGTACCTGGGTCCAGACGGCTCTTTTATGAGCGTGCGCTCCACCCCTGAAGCAGACGCAGAGCTGTCGGAGACGCTATTGGCCGCAGGTAGTGCAGACTAGCCTCCCGTTCTCCCGCCACGTCGGGAACAGAGCCAGCCGGCCCATTTACTGGCGGAGGTGGGGCCTGAGGGGCTGCGGCGGACTGCGGCAGCGGCGAGCGGGAGTGACGTACGCGGTAAGCGCGATGGCGCTGACGAGCCGGGCTGACTCCCGGCACCGCTGATCCAGACAGACGCGCCAGCCAGAGCCAAGCGCAGAACGGCAGAGGACGAAACGCACTTAGGCCCGCCTCACTGAGGAATCGCGTGGTAGAGGACTTGCGTTGACATTCAATCACTTATAACTTGGAAAGGTAATCATGAGGGGGTGGGGCAGGAGAGGGGGGTGTTGTATATCTGTGTGAGTGTAGGTGGGGGGGGGGGGGGCAGAGGGATTGCATTGTGTATGCTTTTAATAGTCTGACCAGCGGAGATTGCATCTGCCCGACTCAGCATTATCGAAGATGGATGACTCATTGCAGTGCTTGTAAAGAAGCCTAGCTCCTGTTCAGTGAGTCTCTTCTTGTATAAACAAACAGAAGGACAGGTTTTCATCTGCTTTCTTGCTTTAAGTGAGTATGTTTCACTTCACTCTAATGCATGATATTCTTGCAGGCCATATTTTCTGTGGGGCAGAATGGTTTTGATAGCTAGCACGTATGATGTCCGTGAATTTGTACTTATTGATTTAATGAAAGAAGAAGCAACATGCACAGGACAGGATGCTGATCAAACTGACTCTCACGGAAGGTGTTGTTCATGTTATATTCTTTTGCTTATTTCAACCTGACAGAGGCTGAAAAGTCTACATCTTGGATGTTAATTGAAGTTTCAATAAATATTCCTTATCGTAGTTAAAACAATAAGTGATGCTTACATTTTGAGATGGCTTTAAGGCTCTTAAACTGTGAGATGGGAAGAACTGATACCGTGTATAATTTTTTTCCCAACAATGCACTGGAATTTCAAAGTAGCAAAATTGAAAAAAAGCTCAGAGTTGATTGGTTGAGCCCATTGTTGGCTGTTATGACAGCTTCCTGTTTCCTCTTCCAAGTCATTAATGTGTACCAATGAAACAGCTGGGCCATGGCTGAAGTTATTACTTCAGGAAAAAACATCCTATTGTTTCAAACTAAAGCTCTGAATGACTGAACTCACACTCACCGGAGGCTGTTTCAGTTTGCTTTCTGGGAATTTCAGCAAAAACAGGTAAGATAAGCAGCTGGGTGTTGACTTTCACAGATTTAAATCATTGTAGCTTTGAAATATAAGAGAATTAGCCTTTTGTATTATTTCTCTGTGTGAAAACCAAAACGGCATAAACATTATGAAATAAGGGTTGTCCTTCGAAGGAAATGCTGTCATTTTATCACAGAGACCAGATCGTTTACGAAGGATCTGCCTCAAAAGATTGACCTGAACTGTTTAGTGTATACCGTGTATAAGTGGTGAAGTTGCATTTAGCTATTACACTACGTCAGGATTATTGCTCTTACTAAGTTGAATACATGTATTGTTTTTGTACCTTATTGGCTTTTTATTTACTTATTCACTTTAACTTTGTGACAATTTCATCGCTTTCTTTCATTCGTTCATAACTTCCATTGTTGCTTGAGAACAACTCTGCTGATACAAAGGAACAAGTTGCAAAACGTTCTAACATGAAAACGAACAGAAAAACACATAAACGCAAAACTCGCAGGACATAGGAGTGACCGAGTGACCAAGACATGAGCCGCAAAGTACATCACTGATAAAGTCTATGAGGTCACTTCCTGTTCGTCTGTGAATCACATCTTTGTAAGCCGGCGAGGGACTCGAGCTATTGACGCACATGCACACGCGTACAAAGACACGAGCGTACACACATACACACATTCACAAAGGACAGGAACCGCATAAATGCTGCTCCAGGTCACGGCCATGTCATGAGGTGACCTGCAGACGCCGTGTGACTCACCAACAATGGGTAGGCCCTCATACATGGCCGTGTGTAACTAATGCCCAGACAGGCTGCTGGCACCCTGCTGGGCCATGCTGCGCCATTAAGAGAGACCTAGTTAAGCAGGAGGGCCACACGACAAGGAAGAGGAATGGTGGCGGCCGCTTCGCTGGCGCTTTAATTGGGGCACTCTGAGATGCGAGGAGAGGCGAGGCAACGGCGAGAGGGGCACCGCAGCGGAGGACGAGTTGTGACAGTCAGCCTGGGACCTCAAAGTGTATCGCACAGCACTTAAAAGAGCTATTCCCTCAGAAAAAGACTGCACGCCAGGCTGAATTTGCAGCAAAACTAGACCCCGCGGGGCATTTGAGAAGAGTCGCTTGGCATTAGCAGTGCAGTTCTATTTTTTTTAGTCGTGTTGTTCTTTCCCATCAGGAAGTTTAAGTAGAAGTGGAATGGAGATGCAGGGCACATGCACGGAAAGCATGTGGAAGAGCATGCATTTTATTCGGTTCAAAACCGTTGTTTTCATCCTAGGTGAGTTTCACCTAATATGTTTCCAGTGTGCCTCTTAGGCGGAGTGTTTGAGAGGAGGCTCACCAGTAGGTGGCAGTGCAGAGCAGGGAGCCCATACTGGGGCTATGGAGTTGGAGGCCGGCGAAGCGCTGCAGTGCTGCACATGACATGAGCCCCCTCTGCCTGTGTGAACTGCAGTATCCTCTGCTGTCAGCTGAGACTGTCCTCACCAGGCTACACAATGGCTTTATCAGACGGCAACTGTACAACGGCAGCCGAGCGACATAGAGGAGAATGCATGTATGAGATGCAGCAGGGCACCTGGATTTCACCAGGGTCACTTTGCATTCAATCTTGCGTAATCCTTTGGGTATGAGGCACTTGGCGCCATTGCTCTATAGTTTTATTTGTTCATGCAAATGTTAAAAATGGTTCTAGATTCTGTCAAGTATTAGTTATCAACATGGGAATTCTCTTTTTTGGCAATACAACAGATTCAACTCCCCAAAATAACTCATAATATCTGTGCTAAAACTGATATAAATGAAAAACAGAACAATAATAGGACTTGAATGTTCTGAAGTTCCAGATAGAAAGCTATAACTGCATGTGTTCTTTTGTCCTTGTGTGAGGTAGCCTACATTCATGCATGTGTGAGGTAGGTGGTGATGCAGCCATCTGTAGGGAGCAGTTGGTTCTACAGACAAGACCTCTCTCTTCAGCCAGGCGTGTGTGTGTGTGTGTGTGTGTGTGTGTATCTGTGTTTAAAAACATCCAAATAACCTGATCGCAGGTTAGGCTGATGAAAATAGCCAACAGTGGCACAGGGGCGGTCTAGAAGAACTAAGGTAGTGACTTTTTAAATTAACAATTAAAAATGATAGCACTTCCTAAAGAAGTCCAAATGGTCTGAAAGCTACGGCTCTTCTTCCTGGTCATGCGGGAAGAAAAAATAAATCTAATTTTGCCAGAGGAGCAACTCTGTTTCGTTTTATGGCATAGTTTATAACATTTCCGTTGAAGGTATTACTAAAATTAAGATGTTAGATAACCATTTTCAGACTGTATCACGGATATGCCTCAGCTATATCCCATTATGGGGCCGATATGAGTCACCACACCGACTCGCATTATGTGAAATCACTTTTTTACCACACACATTGGAGTGCATCCTGACCAGGGAAACTCTCCCCCTTCCCCCTTTTCCTGCCCGATCCCAGTGACACACTCATTACGCAGTGGTTCCGCGAGCGTTTACTGGTCTCCGTAGACGGCGCTGGTGTGGGACGCGTGCTGCAGAGGCCTGCTCCTGTTCCTGGGGGCTGGAAATTTCCACGCAGACAGACAGCAGGATCTGGCCACATCTGTTTGCCTTGGAAAGTGAATTCCAAGGCTGGTTAATTGGGCTTTTCCACCCGTCCTCCTCAGACAGACACCCTAATGAAAATACACTGAGGGCCTTCACACACACGTGCATGCACACACACACACTCACACACAGACACGTGTGCAAACACACACACAAATATACGAACACACACACTGACAAGTCAAATACAAGCTAACACACAAAAGGAGAAACAGGAAGGTACTATGAGAGAGAGAGAATTTGAATTTTAATGAGGCAGAAAGGTATGAAAGACAACAAGGAAGGAGGGATAAAGGAAGCAAATACACCTCCATTTCGGTTCTAATGAGTGAGCCGGTTGAGAAGAAGTTGCACAGCCCTGATGTGTCAGGGATGGTAGAACATTGAGCCGGCTGTGCTTTACCACGAGAACAAGTCACAGCCAAGTCTGGCTAGTACGTGCTACCCTTACCCACTGCCTGAGTGCTGTTTTTGTGGCCGGACGCCTGATAGGTTAATACGGTTCAGTAGCAAATATGCTCGAGGGCCATTGCAGAACCTGGCAAATGAAATGGCTGCCATCTCAGGCGCTCCAAGTCTTAGCGGTGAGGCTTAAGGAGGGCAGACGCCGATGCAAGGCTGGATTTCTCCTGCTGCATTATGCATGAACTACAGAGGAGTAAGACAAGAACAGCCCTCATTATATTTGTGTTGTGTTGTGTGTGTTTGCGCGTGTATGCACACTGCAGCTTTGCGCCGTGATCGATGTAAAGTGAAATTGGACCCCCTCGGATTTTCTTGTTCCCTTGTTCTCACAGTTCAGGCCAGTTTCTCATGTGCGTCAGCTCAGCTGTTCCTCTCCACATGCGATTAAACCGTCCGTCCGTCCATTGAGTTAACTCTATGAAAGCCAGCGAATTTATCTTGGCTAATGCCATGTTTGAGAGACACACGTTAGCGTTGAAAGCCGACAATCTTTTTGTCAGCTTCCTGCTTATTAAGCCACACGGCTCCCTCTGTTAATAGAATCTGCGACGCGGGCTGTAAATTGTGAGGACTCCCACGTTCCTCGCTGTCGTGACGCCATCTTGCCATTCTATGAATAGGGGCTACCGCAATTCTTCACCGAGACAGAGCCATTAATGCGCCCTATTCATTATTCGGTCTGAAGCAGCTGCTGGCGCAGGAACTAACCTGGCAGGAGGCAGGAGGAACACTGTGACATATTTCCCTGGATGAAATATGGATATGTGTGTCACCGAGTGACCTGCTTGTGACTCATTAGCATATTCAATTAAGATGGAGTCAATTTTCAACAGTGAGCCCTCACTGTGTGTGTGCGTGTGTGTGTGTGTGTGTTGAGCTTGACAAAGACAATGGAATCTCCTAGCAGGAAGGAAAGCCATTTCAGTCCTTCCTGTGGCGGATGCAGAGATCTGTTAATGCAGCGGGCAGATGCACCATTTGGCCTTCGGACACATTCTGTGAAAGACAGGCTCCTGTCAGCGCTTTCAATCAGATTCGATCGATTGCTTAATCTGCTGGAAGGGATTGAGCTTGGTTGCTATGAGACATGGCCTACTGATAACTAGTTGCTGGCCAGCAGCAGGGTGGCTACGTGATGTCCTGCCTCAGTTGGCGATTGTGAGAGGCCAGCGGGGGGAGGGCGCAGGGAATATTTCCCGGGAAACGAAACGTGTTCAGAAGAAAGACGCCGGCACGTAGCGATCAGTTTAATTAGCCAACGAGCACATGCTCTCATTCACGCACCTTCAGCATATTCGCGGCAATCTCCTTGTGCCACTGACCTATTTCCCCTGCCCGGGCACACTGCAGGTACGCATGCATTTTTGATTATTATCTGCAAATTTCACACGATTATTCTCCTCGTTTTATTTTGTTCACCCTCCACCTGTCTTCCCAGATATCAGCTCAGGAACTGCGTCGGTTGGGTAACGGAACGAAGGGAGCTGAGGTCTCGCGCGCTTTGATGATGTCACAACCATGGCAGGGTGTTGCTTTTTTTCCGGCGGTGCTTTGCTCCTCGTGGGGGTTGAACTCTTCACGCTTTGGCTTTCCTGCCAATGGAGGCATTATTTTGTGATCAATTGCGAGGGCTAAATTTCGTAACCTGGTTTTCTGACCCATTTTTGCCCCTCCGAGTCTTCATTGTTGATTTCCCCTCTGCCCGAACCCGGGGGGCTTCGCTCCACCTGTCTCTTGTGAAATTATACCAGGAATCTGTAGGGCTGGAGATGCCTTCAAAGGGATCACGCTATGTAAAAGCCATGAGGGAGCTGCATCTAATTGGGCCTGAAGTTATTCTATTGTTAAAGAGATAAAGGCCCAGAAATCAATGTAGTGTTTGGTCATCTCTCCAGTGAGTAACCTCGGCTGCATACAATCTACCAAATTGCACGATGAGTCATGGTCTATACGGCCAATTATCCATTGAGGGGCACGGGCTTTACAGAATTTATTTAAATTTTATTTAGTGAGTGTCCTAGGTTACAGAGACTGCATAGAATATGTCCACTGAGAGACTTGGACAACATAGAATCTTGCCCTCCGTGGGCCTGACCCACCCCCCAAATGCAGCTGCTGCCATTGATACGGAACAGGTGACCATAACATGCGTCAGCGTCTCAGCCAAATGCAGCTCTTGGCTGCCGCGTGACACGCCCATTGTGCGGCGTGGCCTTCCTTTGAGCAAAATACTGCTGAAGTCTGAAATCGCGTATTGTCGCGCGCGCGTGACGAGTCACAATGGCGTTAGACTTTTAAAGAAGACAGAACGTGAGATTAAAGCTTTATGCGCCCACGACGCCGGCCAATGGCGGTCGCGTGCGTCAGCTGTGTCGACCTTAGAAAAAAAAAAAAAGGGCCGCATTACCGGACAATTACGGTTCGAGTTCTTTTCTTTAAGCACAATGAGCGGCAACAAACAGCTTTCACGTGTTGTTGGAAGCGATCGAATCGCTTTTCGAATCCCTTTTTTTTTTTTTAAGGCAGCTCTGACAACACTGCAGATTGCCTCGCTTGTTAAATGAAAATAAACAGAGGATAAGCGTGACAAAGGGGACCCTTTAACCTCTCTGCAGGCCCGAGCCTGGCCCGCCATCACCATGGAAACCCCGGGCACTCCACTGCGGCTTACACGGGCATTAGCATATTGTAGTGGGCTTTATAGGATAGGCAAGCGTATCCTTCTGTTCCTAGTGAACTAATGCCAAATCCCCGGTTTAATATCATTAAAGACAGAGCTTTGCACTTTTAAATGGGTCAATCATCTTCGTTTACAGGCACTTATATCATTCATTGATAGATTTTTTTTTTTCACTCCGTGAATCCCTCGCATTTTTTATTTTTTAGAAAGAGATGTCAAAGAGAGCTATAAACTTTTTTCCATATATATATTTTTTTTAACAATGCATTTGAAATGCACCAAACTTGGTGTTTATTACACTGTTTATTACAGTGGCATGACAGAACACATCTTTGGTTGGGGCGGGGACAGAATCATTGCCTGCCCCTAACAAGAACCAGCAATTTTGAGACGTATGATGTCATTCAAAAAATCTTTCATAAAGACAATAACAGCACATGTACTGAACCGCTTTTTCATGGTCAGATGAGCGCAATGTGCAACTGTGGAAGTTTCCGAAATGAATATCAATGGGTTCTTTACTGGGCTCATGGGAGTAAGTCATTCCCAGTGTGGTGGGCCTGACGGATTAGTCTGAAGTGACTAAGAAAGCCTAAGAAAGCCACCTCATGAAAAAAACTGCTTAACTCACCTTCTGGAACTAGCTCTGTGGCTCGTTCGGCCCAATGGGCCCGGCCGTAATCCTAACATCTGTTAACGGGACTCGGGCCCCCGTAATGTTCCGAGCTCTCACGATTAAGCCCCGTCTGATCAACAGGGATTAATGGAGATAAATACCTGCTTTCCAATATGACCACGGTAAGCTGCCTGCACAGCCAATTCCCAACCAGACAGGATTTGCCCCCGTCTAATCGCTGTGACCGATGAAGATGTGTTTCTAAGAGATATTATTTTTAGTTTTTTTTTCTTTCCGTTTATTTGTCCAGGATTGAGTAGACAACGCTTTGTGGGGGATTTAAAATAAATTTTGTTGACTTGAAATTCCACGATGGGCTCTTATGATGTGCAATGGTGGTGTTCGTTTTCTTTCCTCTGCCATGTGATGAGTCTTTAGTGTTCCATTGATCTGCTACACTAGACCGGTATTCCATGAAACAGTATTCCATTTGCACAATTCCTTCTGCCAGCGCAATGTCCGCGATGATGCGTAGCGCTCGCACGTCTCCTCACATTTTTCCCAGAACCCTCCCCCCTCTCGATCCTTTGCCCCCGTCTGACCCCAGCTGACCCCTCCTCACCCCGCCTGCTCGGTCGTCGGTGACCTCCACAGGCCGTGGAGCTTTTGGTTTGCGGGCGTTTTGGCTGGGCGTCATTCCGGGCCCTTAAATGCACTCAGTCGTGGAATACAACTGCCGCTCCCGCAGATGCATGCTGGGAGAATGTGATTTTCTGGGAACAGGGCGGCTCCATGGTTCTCTCGCCTCTCATGCCAGGACAGCTCATGGGGAGAGTATCTGGGATCAGTCCGACCCGTTATACCTGGCACCAAAACACACATTTGCATTGTCTTTCAGCGGGCACTGGGCCTGATTTTGGAGGGATTTGTTCAGTTCTCTGGCACTTTTTCTCCATCCATATATGCCCAGGCATTGTCTTCCCCCGCTCCCATGTCAAGGTCTTCCCTTTCTGTCATATGGAATGAATAATGCCTTAAGTACATTTCCAGCGAAAGTTTTATATTTTTAATGGGATGAAGCCAACGTGTCCTTTTTTTTTTTTTTTCTTCTTCCAGTAGATGGGTTTTAGGGCTGGATTCATTCTAGCCTATGGAAAGCACGCGCCCGTGTTGGGAATAGAGGCTGCCGTGCCTTTAATCGTAGTCTAAATTGTAAAAAGGGAGCAGCGCTCTCAGGGACAGTAAAGTCATTGACTCAGCTATAGATCCTTTCTCGAACCACATAAAAACTAAACTTGTCGAAGCCAAAGAGCGCTTACGGTGCTGTTATATACTGTGCCATAGAAAAATATGTTTTTTTTTAGGTGCACAAGATGTTTGGAGTATTCACATCCATAAAGCTAAAGTACTGCCACAGTTCATATGTCAGCACTGTAATTTCCATCCAGGTGTTGAAAACTGTACTCAAAGCCGGCTGGGCCCAAGTGCCGAGCAGCAGTCACGGCTGAAGGATCAGAGCCTGGGTTGAGTGGGGTATTACAGGGGTGTAGGGAGTAGCCTATGAAAGCTTCCTCAGACATTTTATTAGGTTCCTTTGGCGAGCCAGCGCTTCGATCCGTCGTCGTAAAACGCGCCGCCCTTATTTCATCGGCCGGCGGCCTGTCGCAGGACGGTCCCGGCCCGTCGCCGTGCCGTGACCTTCCGTCCCGTCGTCGGCCGTCCCCCCGGCAGGCAGGCTCCGGATGCTCGCGCTGCGTGAGCGCGTAGCGGGCCGTGGGCGATGAAGGAAAACTGCCAGGGAAAGGCATCTATGTGGGGGGTACAGGCGATCCCCAGACCTCACTGTCTAACAGGGGCTATTGCATAACATTCAGGCAAGGGCACACAATGCCCTGTGGGACCCTGGCACAGCCCAAAACCAACACGCGAGCCATCTCACTAACTCATCCAAGCGTGATTTTGGCATGGTTCTGGGTTGGCGCACTTAACCAACATTAGTACTTTAACCATGTAGCTCATATACAGGCTCTGGGTGTTGTTAGCCTGGTCCTATATTTTGCCCATATAACTCATACCGATGTGCATATGTTCCCTTGTGCTCAGGCTAAGAGTGTCTGTGAAATTTATATAATGTAATTCATATAGGCGTACTAGCAAGCAGCCTTTTTTTTTAGCGTTGGACCCCCGTGGAAATAGACAGCGTCTGAGATGTTGCCCTGGCATTTCAAGGACATTTTTTTAAACGAGAAACCGTGCAGCGCGAGAGGGACGCCTTCCCACGAGACGAGCGCAGGTGATGTCATCAACGAGCGGGCAGAGAGAGACGCTCACTCACAGACGGGAAAGTGGCGTCCTCTGCATGTGCATCTCTCTCCCTCTCTCCCTGTCCCTCCCTCCCTCTCTCTCTCTCTCTTTCTCTCTCTCTCCCTCTTTCTCTCTCCCTCTCTCTCTCTTTGTTAAACCTTGTGATCCACTCAGCGCTCACCCAGCTGACTCACTGGCTGGTGACTCGTCCTCATCGACTCTGTCCTTGTGTCTCCCCCCCCCCCTCTCTCTCTCTCTCTCTCTCTCTCTCTCTCTCGAAAGCAACACGAGGCTCTTAGAAATTGTATTAAATTGCATTATGGGTTTCATCCCGCTGCCACAGACAGCAGCTGGCGCTGCACACGCAGACGCGAGCCCTGTGCTGCCTGGATAGGATCTCCACTTGCTGCTGTGATAGAGGGAGGGAGGGAGAGAAAGAGAGAGCGGGAGAGGGACAGACGCTGCGATCGGGTGAGAATAACCACCTTTCTATTTTATCCGTTCAACTTTGGCTGGGGTTGTAAATCTAAACGGTGATGTTCATTGTGAAAGGTGGGGAAAGTGCTGTAGGCAGAGCAGTCCCTCCTGAGCCTGTATACCCTTCAGGATCTCAGGGATGCCTTTTACAGTACGACTAAGATTTCACCAGGATTTTATATACCACTCTGCCTCTATCCTTCTCTCCCCCCATTTTCATCTCTCCCTCTCTCTCTCTCTCTCCCTCTCTCTAACTCTATCTCTGCCTCTCTCCCTCTCTCTAACTCTATCTCTGCCTCTCTCCCTCTCTCTCTCTCTCTCTCTCTCTAACTCTATCTCTGCTGTGGGTTGATAGCAGTTCCTTGGCCCATTTGGTGCAGTTGTGGGCATGCTTGTGTCGTTGGCATCAGGGCAGTTGGGTTACGGGGGCAGAGCGAGTCTCGAGGCAGGCAATCATACCCATCGCTCAGGACCACATTACGCCAGCTATTCCCCTGCCAGCTATAAAAAAATAATAAAAACAGAGCCAATTTGATCAGTTAAAACCCATGCGTTTTGGCCCGTAGCAACATTGTCATGCTGATTTAAACCAACTACGGTGGCTCTGAGAATGCTCACTGCTGCACATTGTCTCCTTGTTTGCTTGTTTCACGGAACGGTGTGTAGTAAAGTGAATTTTTTATGGACATGTTTTGCTTCAAGTCATTTATGGCCGCCTAAAAGCAAACGCCACAATGTACACTGCAACAATCTCCTTTTTACGAGTGTGGGAGAGTATTGATGCTTTTTGATCTCGGAGCAAGTGAAATTGCATTAGGTCAAAATGGTCTTAATTTCTCGTGCTTGCAAGTTTTTTACCCCCTCCTTATAGATTGGCTGTTTTGTATAGGACTACAAAATTGCTCTCTGTGGGTAAATTGGTAACTTGTGTGCAAACGGGTGGTCACGCCAGCTGTAAATTTTCAAATCTCATTTGATCTCCTTCGTTTTCAGGTGACCGGCGGGCCGTCTCCGGAAAGGCTTGGCCGAGACATTCGTCCATTCAGCTGACTTCCATGGTGAGCGTGCCAAGAAAATGGCCATTCGAACCCGCACATGATCGCTCCCTTCTTTGCCGTGGCCCTGCAGAATGAATGGTCCTGGATGTCTGTCTGCGTCTTTTGTGAGACAGTTTGTGCATTCGCCCCCCGAACCCTCGTTGCCATGGCCTGGTATACATTGTTAGAAACCTTCCTGGTTTTGGCCCGCGCCCGTACGCGGGCTACTCCATTCTTCCGCTTTGTTTTGGTGTCTTTTTTTTTTGTTTCCTCTCCTTACGGCTTGTTTAGAAGTCCCGACGGCAGGCAGCAGATGTTTCGTTGCCGCCGCGCAGTGCTCCGTCCTCCGCCAAGCTACGTCTCGGGTCTTCTCGCCGTCCCGGTCTTGGCCGAGGAGCGCGCCCGTCACTCTCCTCCGACGCCCCCTTGGCAGGCCGCGTGCATTTACAAACGGGGCCGTTTTCACGCGCAGACTAGATTGCGTTTTGTTTCCGTGGAAAGGCGCCCGTCTCCCTGGGAGAATTTCTACACAGAACCTCCAGCCGGTCTCACGGGATGCGGTGGGGTGTGTGTGTGTGTGTGTGGGGGGCCGAGGGGCTTTACCTTGTAGTAAAGGGCGGACGTGGGCAGACGGAGGGGACAGCGGGGCTCAGACAGAGCGCTGGCAGCACTTGAAAGGTCTCTCCCTGCTCTTTGTGCGTGCCGCGCCGCGTCACTCGATGTGGCCCCTCAATGGCGCAGTGACCTGAGGACGAAATACGAGCCCAGGAAAAGACAAACCATGAGTCACAGAAAAATACATTACATCAAAGGCCTCAAGTGGATTAAAGGTGTGTGTGTGTGTGTGTGTGTGTGTGTGTGTGTGCGCGTGTGCGTGTGTGCGTGCATGTGTACATATACTTTATGTGTGTGTGTGTGTTTGTGAATACAGGCACACATAGCCTACACTTACAAATTAAGATTAGTTATTTATATACGTTGTATGTGTTACTGTTGATAACAGTGCATTTATTATTCATGCAGTTGTTTCTACAGCTAAAAATGAAGACTGGATAAGACACTCGTAGTCCTGTGAAATATAGCACCAGCAGCATTGCAGTGGTAGATACTGTAACTGTTACTTAAAAATGCCTTATTGCATTTTTTTAAATTTTTCATCAATAGATGATTTAATCCATTACTTTATCTATTAATATATTATAATTACTTGCATCCGATGAAATAAATAAAGTAGCAGTTAACCTGTAGTATGATACTTGGACAATCACAGTGAATCACATAATTCAGAATCCACTGCATCTGTGGCCTTCATTTACATCTCACATTATTTATTTCAGCACTGGCCAGAAAAAGGTATGGCTACTGAAATGAAAAATTACATTTTCTTCAATAACAATAGATCTGGCTACTCCTTCACTATGAAAAATGGACACCCTTCAGTGCCTTCTGAGAGCCAATTATGCAGAAATATGACTGATTTGTTAATGTAGCTCCCTGGTTCCTCATAACGCCTCTCCGGATCGTTTAGCATATTCGCTCATCACGCTGGCGTGGCTAGCCCGTCGCCTCCCCTGCACCAGCCCCAGGCCCCCTCTCTCTCCACCCCCACCGCCCCGAAAACCCCCTGACCCAAACTCTGCCGCTATTGTTGAGGGGCAACAATTCCCAAATTAGTTTTAACCCAGGCGTTGTGCGGTACTGTGGATGTTGGGCACGCGTGTCATTGTTTTGGGACCCAGTATGGTGGCAGCAGATTACCCTCCACTAATGGGATGTGTTAAATCCCATTTATGCCCCCCCCCCCCCCCCCCCCCCCCCACCCCCCAATCGTCTATTAAACATGGGTTTGAGATTTGCCTGCATTCACAAGCTGGAGTAATGCTTGGCTAGGCCACACACACTCTCCCATCTGCTCGCATAGAATTCTTCGGCAATGTTGCATGCTTGGTGGACGCCCTTACAGTAGCTGGCTGGGCCATATATTGAGTTACCGTATATTCCATTGGTGTAAAGGTAAGTTTTTTTTGTTTATTCGATACCTGGAATGACACCTTTGCTGGCTTTTTCCACCTTGATATTTTTGGGTGTGTCAGATTCTGTTTCAAATAAAGCTGGTAATAATATGCTTTCAGCTGCAAATGTTATTGTTTTTCGCTGATCTAGGCTATCACACCGCATGAAGGGCAATGAGGAGAGTCTGACTGCGACAAGGGTTGACTGCGTGTATGTGTGTGTGTGTGTGTGTGTGTGTGTGTGTGTGTGTGTGTGTGTGTGTGTGTGCGTGTCTGTTGCCTGATTCTTGACAATGAATTTCAAGATTGGCAATAAGAGAGAAAGCGTGTTTCCAGATGGAACAGATTTATAGGCTGTTTAACCTCTGCTCTGGGTTCAGATTCTCTTTGTGCAGAGGTCATGAAGGGGAAAAAACACACTTGCCCTCACATTACATAGACTATAATGTGAAAGGCACTGGGCAATTGTAACCAATTTGACTCTATCATATTTGTTTCTGATGAAATTCTTGGATATTTTCCACTAGGATTCTGTTATTTCATTCTGCCTGACCCAGCCAGCACACGTACATTGGCCCACTAGTGGCCCGCCATCAGAGCAGCTGTCAGGCCGGCGACGTTTTACAAATCGGCAACGGTCCACCAGTGGACAGTTGCAGTGAGACAGTGGAGATGAGGATCAGCTGTTATAAGAATGCAAAGTAGTTGGTGAATGGTCCCGCCACTAGCAGACTGCTGTAGTGCCGATTTGAAAAATGCTGGTCGACTGACAACTGGCACTGGTGGTGGTTTGAGAGGAGCTTGCTTGCTGGGGATTGTATGTTAGCATTTGGTGACTGGAAACAGCAGTGAACCTTTGAGTGAGGTGGGAGGTAAACCATGACACCCAGGTGACGTTAGTTGCCCTCCCTCCCCCCAGAAAGGGACTGAGTGAAGCCCAGGCGATCATGAGCGGAGGAGTGAACGTGAAGACGGGCTCTGGGATTCCCCTGCCCCGGAGCATGATCCCCTCCCCAAAACTGGACCACAAGAACCTGGGCGGCGGCCTGCCCCGTCCCTCCACCCAGATCCCTGCTGGCGACAAGGCCTCCTACTCCACCTCCTGCGCCTCCGCCGCCTCCTCCAGGGATCTCCTGAGGGACACGGCCCTGAGGAACCAGCTGCACCTGCAGAAGAGGGGGCTGCCCCTGTCGCAGGCCCAGAGCAAGGCCTCGCGCGCGGCCGAGAGGTCCAACGGCACGCGCTCGGCCATCAGCAGCCCCCAGGTGCCCCGGCGCGAGGAGCCACGCTCCAAGGACACCCTGGACGTCCGCAGGGGGGCCCCGTCCCTGGAGGCCCTGCGGGAGCTGAGGAGGAACGGGAACAAGAACTGCCTTTCGGGCGCCTCCAGGGCGGCCAACAGGAGGCTGGACAACACCAACGTCCAGTCGCTCGGCCTCAAGGGGAGCGTCAGGGAGGAGACGGCCGTGTCCCCCGGGCAGGGCAGGGAGGGCTTCGCCCCTCGTGGGCTCAGCAATGAGAACCTCCTGTCCGGGCTGCCCGGCCCCCCCAAACAGAGGGAGCTCCTGGAGCGCGGCCGGTCAGGAAGCCTCTCGGATGAGGAGATGGACACCCCCGAAGACCTGTCTCCCAACACGCCTGACCATCCCCCACCCCCGGCTCCACCCGCAGCTCCGCTCGCAGATGCCCAGAGCGTGAAGCTGCCCAAAGGGAAGCAGCTGCCCCATGTCAACATGGCCGCCGTCGCACCGTTCAGGTACAGGTGAGTGCAGCAAAGCACAAAGAGGTGGTGCCCAACCTCTTACCACTAAACATACAACACTATGGTTCACATTCGAAACCCAAATTCATATTCAATGCCAGTCATTACACTCCGACTCCTATATTGTATATACATATCACAAAACAGGACTTTTATGTTTTCATGATTGAATAATTTCACATTCACTGAGTGCTAAGGGTTTATTTCTTTCTCAGTTTAGCACGCACACTTTTGTTTCAGCCACTTTTAGAGAGTTCAGTTATTCTGCATCTCTTTCACAGCCTCTTTGTTTCACCTCTCTGTCCCACAATACTGTATTTCTCACTACAGCCTCTAGCAGCCTTTCATTATCCCCTGTTTGCTTTTCTTTTTTGTCCAACTCTTTCTGCGCCTCCTCTTTCCCATCAGATCTCTCTGTGTATTGTTTTCCCCCCGCTGGCCCCATTTTCTTACTCTGGATCTCTCACGCACACTTAATCGGTCCTGAGGGCCCGTTTGGGCCAATTCGCACCCCACCCCCGCACAATCTCCTTTACCTTCAAAGTGGACTGGATAAATATACCCCTCTTTCTGCCAGACACACTCTCCCCAGCCAATTCACACGGTGGTGCCCTTATGACTCGCAAGACGAGCGGCCAATCAGCTTCAGGGTGGGTGGGGAGCTGGGCGGGGTAGAGGGAGGGTTGTGTGGTCTTGTGGTGAAATGTATCATTCTAAAGATAAGGGTTGCAAACAACTCCAACCCTGTCCTTATTGACCCATGTGTCCCTGCTTTTGGGGTATTTTGCTATAATTCCTTGGTACTTGTTATACTGCCACTCTTGATAATATATTTATTTACAAAGTGCTTTTCTTACAAAGTGAGGTAAACAAAATTAAATTAATTAATTAATTTTATTCTTAATCTCCACTGCTAGATGATAAAAAAGTATGTATGAAAATTGACTCCAAAAGAAAATAAATATTAAATGTGAAAGATAAATCTCACACTTCAAGGTTTATGACTTTATAAACTTTTAAAAAACTAATTGAAGAAATATTATAAAATATGTGAAAAGTCCAGACTGGGCTTAATGGGTACCCAGCAGGAGTGTAACGGTACACAACATCTTGGTTTGTTACGTTTGTTTTGACTTAATGTTTCGGTACAGCAGAAACAAAATTATATAAAATTATAAAATCTAATGGTGGCTAACTAGCCATAATTTCTTTCTGAACAAAATAAGGTACACTAAGTCATCAGGGAGTGAACTCGGAGTTTAGAATTTAAGTTCCGCACAAAAAAAAAAAGTTCTGCACCTGCATTAAAGCAAGACTGTAATTGTTCGGTTCGCAGCACGCGCCAAACCGAAAGTCCAGTACTGAAGGAAAGAGGATATTTTTTCCAGCCTTGACAAAATAAGCAGCGATTTTTTTCTGAGTACTCTTTTTGCTTGTCCCTGGCTTTGCAGGGCATCTTCCCCCTAACTGAGCATGAGTAAACAACAAAAAGATACGGGTGACACCGCCTCTGTTGCATTCTTTGGGGAGAACCCTGCATTTCTATCCGCAGAAAAATAACTTCTGTAATCAACTTTTCTGATACATGAATCACCAGTACTACTACTAATTTAAGTAAGCCTACTATTTAAGTTCTTCTGGAGTTTCTGGTTTATTAAAAAATTTATACTAGTGTAGCGTATATTTTGAGATGTTTTGAGATTGGCGATGCCATAATAAAAACAATCATTGACTACTTTGCATAGTATAAGCCCTAGAGCAGTGGTCCCCAACCCTGTTCCTGGAGATCTACCATCCTGTAGGTTTTCACTCCAACCCTAATAAAGCACACCTCATTCAACAGCTAGAGATCTCATTGATCTGCTAATTAGCAGAATCAGGTGTGCCAAATTAGGATTGAAATGAAAACCTGCAGGACGGTAGATCTCCAGGAACAGGGTTGGGGACCACTGCCCTAGAGCATGTTTAAAATTTTATTTAATACATATAGCATTTTTTACAGAGACACACAATGTACAGGAAGTTAGGAAAGAAATAACTCACTGGACCTGGCCCTGCCAAAAAACTAGCAAGTGAGAGAAAAAAAATGTACAAAGAAAAAACAGTGGTGAGAAGAAAAAAAGCTCTCCCATGGTGAGAAATTTCAGAAGTAAACCAGCTTTGGGGGGGGAACCCATCTTCTGCTGGCAAGCCTGGGGTTAGTAGTTGAATTTGGGTTTATGGTAATAGGACAGTAATGGGGAATTTACTCGGCAGATAATATATTGGTGGTTGGAGAGATTACAGCCCAAGGTATTAGAGTAGACAGTAAAAAGGGCAATGCGACCAGTAAAGCAGGCCTTGACTGTCCCTTTCAGACTTTAACCAAAACCCAAACCCACGGTTTAAAGAGCATTACTGCCCCTTCCTTTTGTTTGGGATGAAGGGCTTAGTGAATCTGTTTGGAAGGGGTACACAATGAAGCAGGCCTCCACTATCACTTTCAGACTGCAGATTAAGGAGGAGAATATGTGCTCGTCCCTGGAGGAACTCAGCGACTGTTCATCTGACTCCATGGAAGTGTGCTGCGACGACCTGCCCACAGGTGAGTGGCTCTGTGTCCCTCTGTCCGTCTTTACCGCTCAGCTTCAGATAGGAACCGCAGCCTGAACTGAACATACTGTAGATGATAAGTCAATCTCTCCGCCGAACAGATGGTCAACATATTAGGCAATAACGACATACCGAACTTACAGATATTAGCCTCTCATCCTGGAAAACTCTATCACCACACCTGCTCTAGTAGTCAGTGTAGTATTCATGCATAGTTGAGTGAGAGGGCCATGTTGTGGAGGCAGAAAATAAAGACATCTAGACAACCACAACCTGGAAAACTATGATTTATTTATTTTTTACCATCCAGAGGCAGAGGGATAACAAGGAGAGAACTATATTAGTTTACCATCACTGTGCTGACCTGAGAAGAAGCCTGATCCGCGAGTAAAAGGAATTAGAGGGGTGGTTGTGTGCCGAGTGGTTTATTGAATTTTATGTGTCACCATAAAAGGAGGAGGTGGTTCAAGAAAAGGTGAGTCTGAGATTAGCCACACAAAGCGGGCACTTAACTCGTTGGGGTCGAACGTCTGTTTATACCCGATATCCAAACAGGTTACCGTGGCTTAAACTGCGTGGTCCTCCGGAGCTGTCACAATTAGTCGCTGTCAACCCTCTAAAGCATGGCGATTTTGTTGAGTGTTCATCCCCTCTGATGCTCAGACTTTCCTGAATAGCAGGGCGGGGGGTTTGTGAAGGCGAGAGCACAAAGGTCACCAGTCCTGTTTTAATCTGCTTTAGGCCTCATGCTCTTTCTACAAATCTTCCACTTATTCCAACTCCCTCCCTCCTCCCGGATGGCTGTGCCCAGACCTGTGATGGACACAGATAGGTCCGCTGTAAATCCGAGAGACAGAGACAGAGAGAGAGAGAGAGAGAGACAGACTTTTGATGTTCCTTTATTGAAACACACAACCTTTCCCCACAGTCACCTTAAAACCTACCCCACTCCCCTATTTACAAAGCCAAAAAACCCCACCCCACCCTCCCTCCCCAAAATAAAGAGAGACAGAGAGAGAGACAGACAGAGAGACAGAGAGAGAGACAGAGAGAGAGACAGAGAGAGAGACAGAGAGAGAGACAGAGACAGAGACAGAGAGAGAGACAGAGAGCGAGAGAGAAGGTCTGATGGCCGTCTCTGCAGTAGAGCCATGACAGAACCTTGCATGACCCCCCCCAGAGGCTGGCTACAGGCGGGACCATTTCCTCCTTCATCAGGAGTGAGCCCCAGGGTACAGGAGGATAGAGAGAGAGAGAGGGCTCAGAGAAGGAACGCAATGTCACAGGCGTCGCTTCAGATTCTCTCAGGGGTAGTACAGGAAGGGAAATAAGGACAAGGTTGCTTGCTCTTGCGTTTTATACAGACGGATCACACAGCCTTGCTTTTGGAACCTCTAAAGCTCTGTCTTAGGCTGACGCCTGTTCTTCCTACTTTTAGGACGTGTGATATAATTCACACTCACTACATATTTGTGGGAGATAAGTTCTGCACCGTATGCAACCTGATTTTAAAGGAGAGGTATTTAACGACTTCAGCTGGATTTGTTTTAAAGCTACATCAGTATAAACATTTTCACAGTTGGGGAGGATGACACTAAAGCTCAACACTGAATCTAAACCTTTTCTCTTGTACAGCGCCATTGCGTGATGATGTCCCAGTGTATGTCTCAGTTTCACATTTAAAATGGCTTCACAGACTTTGAGGATAAAGTGTGTCCTCAACCACCCTTAATGCTAGATTTATAGTCAGGGAAGCTGAATTCTGAATTCTTAAATAATTCTTAAAGCTTCATTATTATTGCTTTGTTTTTGTGTTCAACAATAATATATTTTTTCCGGTCATTTGCCAAGAAAAGGTCAATTGACCAAAAAATGTGTAATCATGCAAACACACTGTAAAAGAAATCAAATTGCAACTAGCCCATCTCAGATTTTGGCATCATATCTGCAGGGATTGCCTTCTCAACTCAGACAAAGTAATGAATCCCACTATAAATCAGAGGCAGCAATTTTCTGCAGCCCACAATCCGACTGCACAGAACCTTTTTTATCCAATGGGGATTAGAGCATTTTCAGGTAATGGTATTTCAGCAGAGTCACATATTTCCCCCTCATCCTCATAAATCCTCCCTCCCGATCTGAAGTTTGGATTTTGTTCTCTAATGTAGGGGGGTGGGGGGTGGAGGATGAGGGTCCAAGATATTGGGATGGACTTGGGTCCTGTCCCAAGGTATTCCGAGCTCTCCAGGTTGTTTGTCATTCTGAGGAGGCCAAAATGACGTGTGACGTGGGGTGGATTTTCCCTTCTGGATGCTGGAACTCCTACCTCCTGCTAAAATCAGACCAGGATCCAGTCTAATAGGATTATTAAGCGCCAGCCTACGTCCGACTGCTGGGTCAAGTTGGGAAACTCAATCTCATTTTGAGGGGATGATATGTATTAAAGAACCGTCATGAGATTTCTCAAAACATATCTGTTCTGTGTCAGCGCAAGGTCCGCCTCTGGATTTATGGCTCTCTCGGAGAACAGGCCCAACCTTTATTAAGTTCTGCCTGCTTGCTGCATTAGGAAGCCTCTCATTACAGTTTACCATTCATTTTTATCCTTTATTTATCTCTTGCAACCCGGGAGAAAAAGCCCGTTTATCAATGTTATTAACATGACTCTGTACGATCTCCTTTTTCTTTCTCTTTCCTCTCTCGCACCTTACTTTTGAAACTGAATTTATGTACCGGTACAACTTTCTGTGGTCCGGAGGTTGAATTTTTCGGTGTCTGGTCAGTGTTTTTTTCTGTGTTTTTATCTCCATAATCACTGTGGATGTTTTATTCCAAAATGCAGTGAGGGATATTCTGTGGTGAGGTTCCAACAAAAACTTTCTCTCTCTCTTTCTCAGGGTAGGGTTTTCAGTATAGTCAGAAAGGGAGGAAATTTAGGAAGGTGTCCATGGCAAGCGTTTGACAGAGATTTATTTTTTTGTGTGTGGGGGGGGGGTTGGGGGGGCTTGGGATCTCTGTCATTCCCAGCATTCTGGAGAGAGACATGGGAATCTGGAATCCCAGATGCAGAGAACCATGAGAAGGTTTGGGAAGAATGTTGCTGGCCTTTCTCTCGTTTCCATATTGTCAGAAGGAAAACTGACTGTGGGTGTGGCTGGCCCTTCATTCAGAGGCCTGTAAAATGGCATTGCTTAAATGTTGGGAGCTGAAGTAAGTGGCAGCTACGTCTCCTTCAGCACAGAGCTGTGGGTAGCAGCAGTAATACACTCGGTACCAGTTTTTTCAGACCGAGTACGAGTAGGCCTACCGAGTACACAGGTTTGGATACTTGCCGATATCGAGTACAGATACCAAAGTACTTTTAGTAATATTGCATTTTTATAAAAGACCACTGGTTTTTGAAAAATCTGGAGTGTTTATTATTTTTCATAGATATTTGTGTTCACTCCATTATCAAAAAAAAAAAAAACTCACTGAGTTCCAATAAAACATAACATGGACTGTAACCAAGTGTCAGTGAAACAGTCTATGAAGCTGTGATCAAGTTCCTCTAGAATAGATTATGAAACTGTCAACTGGTCATTTTCAATGAAAAGCTGCCTAGGCCTATAGTCAACTTTGTATTTAATTTTGTTTCCCCAAGATTTTCTTCAGTCAAAAACATATTAGCTATGAAAGCCACACTGACACACACACACACACACACACACACACACACACACACACACACACACACACCAATGTTTCCCCTAAGATTATTATTATTGGCTTTCTTTAACGTGAGACCCAACCGCCGTTTAACACTGTAATGCTGAGTTACGATTACTCAATAAACATTTTTGTGTTAATTTTGTGTTAAAATCCTGGACAGGATTTGACGTAGCTGCCACTTACTTCTGCGTGGACAGGATTTTACTGGGGAAGGAGGAGTAATACAGTCTATAAGGGAGCAAGCAAGTCATTTCAGTCCCAATTTCATAGAATGGCACATGAAACAAACTCAAACAAAATAGTATGTTTCAGAAACCAATATCCTTTCGGGCTATGCCATGTTCAATGATAGCTAGACTAGCTAGATTGGCATCGATAGCATTTAGCCAGTTATTTTAGGTGAACTAAATAATGTTCAAATGCACTTAGCTAACTAAATTACAAAAATAGCTTAAGCTTATTTCATATTTTTTTCAAAAATGTAAATTACAGTAAAACATCAACAAGCTCTTCTATCTTCTCATCAATGTCTTTATCGTCAACTAGAGATATTGACGGACTATCAGTCACCTCACACACCAAACTTTGCCGCCTCAGGAAAAGACGTTTGTTCAGTCGAGTGCAGCAACACTGCATAAATCTATGTCTGGAATGCCTCTGATTTATAAGCAGGGACACCTAAAAGGCTTGCATCATCTGGAAGGCTGTGCAGTGACGCAAATAGTGATGAATGTTTGCAGTCTGCTGTGCTTTCATTGTCCTTTATCTTAAAGTATATTAAAAAAAAATGTTTTTGGCTTAATCTGAATGCTATGTGATGTCGTCGGTATCGGGTCTGGGTATTGGAACATTTTTATGATTATGAGTAGAGTCCATGAGCACAGTACCGGACCCGATACCCGACACCAGTATCGTTATCAATGCATCCCTAGTAATGACTTGCGGTCAGGGGAGAGCTGATTCGTAGCTATGAGAGAGGCAGAAGTTTGGCTTTTCAAAGTTTTTGAGCAAAATTTCTACCCAGGCACCATAAATCAGTGCACTCAGCAAAATTCACAGCACAATCAAGCAGAGCGAGGGTGGCTGCAATCCAACAAAAAATTTATATAACTGTCCTATAAATAATCTATATTGCGTATTGGACCATTGACAATGCAATCTCCTCAAATGGTACCGTGGTTAGCGGACGCTATGAGCCCAGCCCAGCTCTTACATACTAGTGATTCATCACAGATGAGACAGACAGTGGAACAGTGATGATGGCTAGTTTTTCCACAGGTTTTTAGTGTTAACTGTAGGCTATCTTTGAACATTCTCTCTCTCTCTCTCTCTGTCTGTGTCTCAATATGCTTTATAAAGAGATCTGCACCCCCCCAAACCTCTCTGTCACCCACATGATCACCCTCTCAATATCAAGTGTTTCACACACATCATCTCTTTGTATCATTTTGATTAATTTGTACACTGGAATTCGCCTTATTATGATAAAATATCAGTGGGAATAACGGTTTCTTTCTGTGGGGGTTATCCACGGTAAATGGGATATCCTGATTGGAGTGGATCTACAAATAGATTGGTGATTTGTTTCATTTTCATTGCTGCAGGAGATCCATCACCTTGAATCTCATCATTATGCTTTTTTAAATTTTATTTTAAACCTCCTGAAAATGTATTGTCAGCACTGAGGAAATGTCAGGCCTGAGAACTGCACACAAGGAACACACCGGTGAGGCTAATGAGAAACACATCCGGTAAAAATAACTGTATAAGAGGTCTCACTAAGTCAAATGTACACTTAATTACACAAATAACTCTGAGTAAATTGGCTGTGTTCCACACTCCCCGGTTGAGGGTACACGTTTGAGTGTTACGTGGAGGAACAGACAGCGCACAGATGTGCCAGGGGACAGGCAGGGGTGGTGCGATTCGATGCTGCGGATTGGGTTTCACCTCATGTCAGTGTGGTGTCTCTGGTCCCATACGGTCAGACCCCCCCTGGGCCCACTCACAGTATTTTGCCATGTCTGTCGCTCATTGATCCAGGAACTAATGGTCTGAATTCACAGCTGGAAAGGAAGTGGAGAGCCTCTTTAAGTCTCCTCAACACAATCACAATATGCGTTTTTCTTTTTATACTCTCTCTCTATATATATTAAACGGCTTGCCATTTTATTGAGATATATTAGATTTTCTTGGGATTCTGTCGCACTAAAAGAAAGTGCAAGTCACTGTTTTGTCGACAGAAAACACAGGAAAGACATACAGAGTGGGTCGATGAGAAAATATAATCAGGGAAAGTGTTTGACTGGATAAAAAGCGCAGTTGTAATGCTGACTTTGTGAGGGCCAGAATCATTGATGTGGTCTCTGCTTGATATGTCCCAGCTGAGCTGTGGGTTTCAGTCCCAAAGATATAGGGCTGGATTCAATCAACATTTGGCCTTAAATTTTACTCATGAATAAAACTAGGTCTTTGTACTTATCCTTAAATTTTCAGTTCAGTGCACACCAAAATGAATGAAAAAAATAATAATTTATATAAACTTGCATTGCATTCAATTGTAAACAAAAATATAAGGACAAATGTTCAGGCCTTACAATTTTGTAGAAGTATTTAATTCAAGCTCCTACTGGGTGTGTACAACCTTCACTTTCTGGGGGAAGATGGGGAATGCCACCCGTCTTTGTAAATTCTCGGCTCTGGATTCTCTATTACCACCCCCATAAGGGATAATGCCTTTCCCTTCTAACACTGATACCTACATGACAATTCAATGGAGGGAGCAGAACCGTAAAAGTTTCAGATGTTTTGATAAAAAAAATATGAGTGCATTTAAGGACTTTCCACTTCATCCACCTTTGTATATGTCACCATCCCGTTTCGTCATATTGACATAGATAATTATCTGAAAAAAAAGAGAAAACCAGGTTGAAAATATACAATGCAAAGCTCCAATGTTCAGCCCACACACTCAAAAACGAGAAAAGTTTAAAGACTGACCTTTTTTTTTTTGCCTCTGAAGGTCAGTCTTTAAACTTTTCTCGTTTGAGTGTGCGGGCTGAACATTGGAGCTTTGCATTGTATATTTACGTCCTGGTTTTCTCTCTTTTTTCATGTTTCTTCATCTTGCCGACACCAGCACCTCTTTGATGGAGACACGTTTGTGCACAAGGCTTTTCATTTTTTTCTTCTTATATAGATAATTATCTGTTAGTCTTGTTTTGCCATGGTGCACCAAAAGTGGTTCAGAAATGGAACTGGAACCAGAACTGCAGGCTCAAATACCATGTCGAGAGAAGCCATTTTAACTTTCAAGTTAATTCACTTGAACCTTCAGAAAACATGATCAGATTAACTTCAGGAAATGTCCGGCTGTAAATTTAGATTTTGTAAAAAAAAATCACAAAAGTAGGTTGCTCTGGATAACATCATCTACTAAGCAAACAGACAACAATAACAGTAACTACCACAGCAGTACTATTACACATATCGATATCTTTATTGCATTAGAATCATTGGCGTAACATTGTGTAATTGTACGCAAGTTGCTCAAGCATAAACATTGTTTCAGTGTGACCGTAGAGTTAACTTTACTGCACCGCTAGCAGTTGGTTACAAGAGTGACATCGCACGTAGTCATATTGTTGGACCTTCCACTGACTAATGTACTCTGGACTCCGTGGTAGTCAGGTCATACTGGGGTCTGACATCTGCCCCAGGCCCAGTAAACAATGGGCCAATGGCTGCGCTTGTCATCGTTTCCATGGTGAAAGGCTTCCTCAGTCAGGGTCCTGATAAGCTTTGGGACACAATGGCCTCCCTGCTTCTCTGCATTGTGAGTCCATTATGAAGAAATGCAGCCTGCTACAACCAAGGGACACACAGTACAATGTCCAGTGTTAATTCAACTCTAACAGAGTAAATGTGAGTCAAATTGGGACCATATGTACTCTGTAAGCGTTAATTTAATGCTGGACATTTTACTGTGCATTTTCCAGTCCAATGACTAGTCACAATAATGTGATGCAATGGAAAATATATGACAGTTGAAAAGCAAGCATGCACCGTAACAGAGCCTACAAGCTGAGCTCTGTGATACAATGTTGTTTCAAGTTTTACACCAAGTTCTATAATAGTTGATAAGTTGAAATTGCTGAGAATGCTTACCCAGCACATGTAGTGTGCAAAACTATTATTATGCACAGTCACCTTGGTGAGAGAGCTCGACTCCATGAAAAAAGCACTCAGATCCCATTCCCTGCAGTGCGTTGAAGCGCAAATGTACATAAGTGGGTTTGGAGTCGTCGAGAAAACGGAAAAGGGGTTTGAGCATCTGTCCTTATTTACAGGTTTCCATCGGATCGAGAGCATTGGGATTCAACTACCATTCAGCATGTGGTTAGAATGTGTGTTCTGGTGGGGGTGAGGGAGGATACACGTGACTTTTAATGTTTTACGATGTCCCAGGGCCACTGGATCGCCATCAAAAAGGCACAGAGTTGTTTTTGTTTTGTTTATTTTAATCACTACCTTTTTATTCGTCAAAATCGGTCTTCCACGTTTGCCTCACGTTTACCCGCGCGGGACACGCCTTCGCTCCCATCCAATATACGAGTGTCCGCTGGGTCCCCCGGCACCGTTCCAAAGGGCCCGGCGAAATCGCTCCCGGTGCGACGTTCGCGGTGTCGGGGTGGTTTTTTCGCCGGCAGCTGCCGGGCGGGGGCCAGGCATTATTCACCCGGCCGGTTCTTCTCGGGGATTAACTGGGGCGAATTCTCCACGCACAGCTGTGCGGTTCCTGCGGCCCAGGATGGGTTACAGATGTGTGGGAACGCGAGTGCGGGCTGGGACCCCTAGAAACACCCTGCCCTCTCCCCCTCCATCTCTCCAGCAGCCTGAGCCAGATCCAGGAGGATTGCATATCCTCTGTTTTAATTATGGCGCAAACATTGCATTACGAGGCAAAAACACTGATGCAATTGAATAAGCATGGCAATAATCCCAGTCAAGTAAAAAAAAGTAGGAACGTTCAATCAAATTATCAACCGTCTAACCAATGGAGAATGATATTGATACAAAAAGTTCCTACACTAACAGAACTTTCCGGAGAGGAGAGTGTACAGTAATCTCATTAAACATCTATGCCCTTTGATTCCCCTCGATAGCCTGTTTTGCCCTGTTCCGTCATTGTCTAACATGCTGAATAGCAAGTTAAGCGGTGACTAAATGGAAACGCGTTTGTCCATCGAGGATGCTGATGTCTGCAGTCAGATATGGGTTAGCGCTGCAGTCGCCAGGGCAGGGCGGGTCTCCACGGTCATCTCATTTACTTCTAGTGACACGTGCCCCTATCCCAAAGCTTACTGCTGAAAATAATGACTTTTAGGTCGTGATTTAATCTGTTGTTTTTGCTGTTTTTTTTTTAACCAAAGCTTACTATTTCATCATCCCTCGCTCCCTGGCGTCCTACAACTACAGTGGCGATGTGACAGAATGATTAAGGACCAGGAGGTTACAGGTTCACGGCCAGGGTGGGGTTAAGCTGTAGTGCTCTTGAGCAAAATGCTTAGCTGCAATCGCGTTGGTCCATGTGCAGCTGCATACGACGGACAGATGTTAGCTATTCGTATCGCCCAGGATATCTGCTGAGCAAATATTTAATAAAACTGACCCACTTCTGAGTAAACAGACACAAAATGGACAGGTGCCCATTCTGCAGCCGCAGTGTCTTATCTTTACAACGGAAAAAATCTATCGGGAGGGGAACACACTGAAAATAACCTTTAAATAATCATGAAGATATAATTCACGCAGTGTTTTTTTTGTTTTTTTCTTCTCTGCAAACGTGCGTCAGAATGTGCTACGTCCCAGTCTGTGTGAGCGCGCGTCTGGATGAATCTGAGCGTGGAGAGGAGTTCGACGTTTGTCTGTAAGGCAGCCATGCATCTCAGATTGGCTGTAGCGTCTTTAGCGCACCGTAGTTGGATGAATCTGAGCGTGGAGAGGAGATCGAGGTTTGTCTGTAAGGCAGCCATGCATCTCAGATTGGCTGTAGTGTCTTTAGCGCACCGTAGTTCCCCAGTAACGATGTCTGGGAGAAACGAGCGGAAAGTCGTGGGGCCGTCTCTAGTGCCCGAGGCCAAGCGGCCTCTTCCCTTAGCCTAGTAAAGATCTGTGTTTCCCTGCCCCTCTCCCACCCTGGGGCGCGTTTGAATTGCTTAATCGTTGAATTGCTTAACTTCACAAATGCAGGGAGACCTGGGACCCAGTGATCGAACCAGCCAAGTGTGTAAGCTCTCTGTGGGAGTGGGGGGGGGGGGCGAGAGCACCTCCGCTCTCATTGTCGCAAAGCGTTTGGTCGCACAACAGCCCTGTGAATCAGCCTCTGTTAGACGGGGAGAAGCGTAAACTCGACAGATTAATGGTCTGATTCAGTCCCGAGTGCTGTAAAAAATGCCACCCATCACATTCCGGCGGGCATACTCTGAATGCACGCTGCTAGACACACCCAGACAACCCGTGCAGACTCCATACCGTAGAGACCTTTTTTATTTTTATTTTTTTTGCCCTTGCCGTGCACTGTATTACAGAGCAAACGCAAATGAGCCTCGATGTAAGAGCAAAAAATAAAAGATCTTTTTTTGTCCCAGCATCTTCCCTTGTTGTAATCTGCCGTTACGTTGCCGACGGATTCTGATTTTAAAGCACAAAACATCAGACTGCGAGGCAAGCTGCGCCGTTTCCATGGAACATGCTGCTAGAGCATTGTGGGATACTCCTGGGA
Organism: Synaphobranchus kaupii; assembly: GCA_029718625.1. Lineage (NCBI taxonomy): Eukaryota > Metazoa > Chordata > Actinopteri > Anguilliformes > Synaphobranchidae > Synaphobranchus > Synaphobranchus kaupii. The sequence goes on along the minus strand of CM056378.1, from coordinate 97,373,998 downwards.
GGTGTGTGCAAGGAATATGAAGAATAATGCGTGGCTAAGGGGCCGTCTAGAAAGAGCAAAGCCGCAGTTTTGTGGCTACAGGCTGGAACAGGTTAACTTGTTTGACGACCAAACAATTATTGCAATGGGGGGGGGGGGGGGGGCGGCAGAAAATGTATTTACGTGGGGTTCATCAAAAGATAAGAAAATAATTCGGTCTACAATGTGTGCCATTTAAGAAGGCCTGAGTTTGCCTCTAAACGAATAAGCTTTACCTTTTTCCTCATTAGTGTAGCTGTTATTGCTCCCACTGGCCCAAAGCCATCCGTGCCCTGACCTATGCATCTGCTCTTAGTCTGACGGACATCTCTGCTCTGTGTAGACGGTCCCTTGTTGGGTTTGGCTGAAATACAAAGCTCCGTTCTTATGCCGGAGGCTTTTGATTTTGGGTTTGATTTAGATTTTTGGGTTTTTGGAGGGGTCTCTGCAGGTGACCAGGTTTTACACTGGCATGTGGACGATGCCATCTCCCTCCGCCAAGTTAATCCCTGGCCCCTGCCGTTGGATCAGGTGGACTCTTCCACCCTCTTTTTCTTATATCCTCAAAAACTGAAATGCAGAGAAGAATCATATATCATTATTAAAATAATTGACATTTGTTTCAGGATAATTACTGCCTTTATTTTCTTCTGGGAACTTCTGTTCAATATTTATAACACGTACAGTTAAAAGCAAAAGTATCGGGACAGTGACACAATTTTGTTGTTTTGGCTCTGTACTCCAGCACATTGGATTTGAAATGAAACAATGAATATGAGGTTAAAGTGCAGACTGTTAACTTTAATCTTGGGGTATTTAGATCTGTGTAGGAATTAAAATGGGGGGGGGGGGGGATTATGTATAAAAAAGGCTGTAATTCTTACGTGGATCACCCGATATGGGTGTACATACCCACAAATTAAAGATGACAGTCTGCACGTTAACCTCATATTCATTGATTCATTGTTTTATTTCAAATCCAATGTGCTGTAGTACAAAGCCAAAACAACAAAAATTGTTCCATTGTCCCAATACTTTTTGCATTTAACTGTATATGTATGTATGTATAGATCATCGTTTCATACTCTGGCACAATGTGGTACATACTTGTGGTATAAGGCTGATAACCTTTTTGCCACGTCATATTCCAAGGCAAAACAGCCCGTCAATAGATTATGAACTATCATTGCTAATTATTAACCATAACAAATGCTTGAAAGCATCAAAATAATATTATGCTTAGGGGATTACCATTATTGTTTTATTCCATATTTTGGTTGCATTGAAGAAGTGTAAGATTTTGGCAGCTGTAAAAGTACCTCATACAAGTAAAAAACATTCATGATACAAATATAATTTGTTTAAAAAGGAAGCCTGACTGGCGAAGTCACAATGCATTCATCAGATTTCATTACACTCAGCGTATGATTAATGCAGCGCGTTTCAAGGGAATTGTGTTCTTTTGTTGAAGAGGGTAGAATTTCTCTCTCCAAAGTGTGGACAGGGCACAGCTTACTGCCAAACTTTTTTTATGTTTTGTCTTGTGCAGAAGAAAAGTACACGTACAGTTGTTTAAACACATTTGACAAACGTGGGAAGCACCAAGGATTTATCACTTACCCTTCACGTTCATACCCCGTGGACATTTCCTTCATCCAGTCAGACACATCCCCTGAGTTTCCGTGCTTAAATAACCTTTTCAGTAGAGCCTTAGATTAATTTAAGTTGTATGTATGTTCCACTGTCTTTATGCGCCCGCCTAAAACAAATGTCTCAAGAATTTTGTGGAACATTCGTGCTAGGTCCCCATTCGGTCGCGAGATACAATTACCACAAGAATGTTGCACAGAAACAGTGTTCCAGGCATTTTGTATACAAACTGATCCGAATATCATGTCCTGAGTCTTGAAAAGACCGTGGAGGATCTGTTTCTACAGCAGATCTCTAGGCATTTGTAGAACATTTCAAGAATGTTCCAAATGTAATCTTGCATTCCAACATTTGTTGAACGTTGATAAAATTAAAATAACATATATGACCATACAGACCAAAGTACCTTACAAACTGGAATAATAAAACAGAAAATGTTTCCTGCCATGCTCCTTTTGACTTAAAAATAAATCAAATAAGGATATCGAGACAATCAAACAAATGTATGCCTTGGAAATCTTTACCGAAACTTTATGGGAATGTTCTGGAAAGTGAAAAATGTTAGCTTGGTATATTTTTTTTAGTTTATCTTGATTAATAACATAATTTTTTTAAAGCGAGCCAGGCATGCTCCATTGTGTCATTGCACATGATGGCATTTTTGGATGTAAAGCAAAAATGGGAATCCGTGCATTAAACCTGCCCCTATTCCCATTGTGAGGGAAATAATATTTATAGCCAGAGCTGATATACGCTAGAGCTGCATGGCATCTATGACAGGATTTCCTTCACGTGTAAGCATAGTCTCCTTCTGTTCCCCTCCTTCTCCTACATCAGTGCTCCATGGAGCTCTGACTCACAGTCGGGCGTGGCACAGAGCAAAATTAGAACCTTTTTCCACTTAGTTTTTTCAGACTGAGAGAAAACGTCTTGTAACGGCCATACAGTAAGCATTCCAGAATGGCAAATTTGCCCATGAACAACTATAAAACATGTGCCCTTTTTCACTGTTACCCCCACCAACTTTTTTCCCCCCCAGACACGAGGCCTTATTCACAGTCCTGTGACATTTAAACAAAAGTATATTTTATCTCATTGAAAGCTTGAATAACAGCGGGGAAAAAAAAGATGTTTTTTTCACTGGCTGTTCAAATGCTTGTGCTGTTAATCGAGCATATAATTCAAGCAATGTGATGAACGCGTTGCGCAATCATAGTTTTCTACGTCTTTTCTCAGCAGGGAAAAAAATAAAAATCAAGTGGGTCTTGACATTAAGGCCATTTGTTTTTGAAGTGCGTCCAAAGGGCGCACCTCATGCCTGGGGTGCCAGAACCGCACAGTTGGGTCAGTGTGGAAACTTATGAAAGTCATCAGTGTGAACAGCCTGTGGGGTCACGTCCTGAGCCCCATCCCCACCCTCGGGCTCCTGACGTTAGTGAACACCAGGGCCATGGGACGGCCCGGCCTATGGGGCTGTGAATAAACAAGCAAGCCGTTTAGGGCGAACGTCCCAGTGAGTGAGCGAGCGGGCCGGTATCCAGACAGAACTGCCCTTGTGTCTCCCGATGGCTCCAGAACTTTAATGTGTCTTTGAGGGATAACAGCAGCCCAACACATCGCTCGGGTCCGCTAGCCCCTCAGCCCTCTTATCACTGGCCAGAACGGCTGGGAGTCTGCAAACAGGAGAGTAGGGGGAGTGTAATTTGTGTGTGTCTACAGTATACGATCTGTCTACAGGCAGGATCCTCTACAGAATACAATCTACCAACTGAGTATGCACCGTGTAGTCCTACAGTATATTCATCTTGTTTGGCGCCTGCAACATTGGCTTCTTGTTCATTTAGGTTTCACAACAAGTCTATGAGCAATCCCAATAAAATGATTTCTAAGGAAGAGTGCTTGCCACACATTGCAGTGAATACTGGTGCATTTTGTTTGTGGTTCCAAAATAATCCAAGTTTCGCAGTCGTGGAAATGCAATAAAAAGGAAAAATAGAATACCGTAAAACAGATCATACTTTAAAACTCACTCCATTTATATCCAGTTGCTGTGTACCAGAATTTAGTTCCATTTGCATAGTCTTAACTGAAAGGGGCTCTTTAGATTTATGAAAATTTGCGGAATATTCAAACCTACACATCCCCTTTGCATACTGGCCATAACAGCCATCTACAGATAAGGTCACAAAAAAAACCGTTGTAGAGAGGGTGTGGACCTCCTGAAATGTTGACCACATTAATGATGCTATTGTTTTGGACGTAGACTATAATGCTGGTGTATGCCAAAAGGGAATGAAAAATGGCCATGGTTCAGCCTTACTGTATTAGCCACACAAAATATTTTTACTTTCCTTACGAATAATGAGAATATTTGTGTGGAGAGTAACAAATTGTGCAAAATGGCTGCCATGCACACTGCCCATGTCCAAAGGTTGGTTCTCCACATTGGTGGTGGAGGTGAAGCCCCCACCACTGTCAAGTGCATTTAGATCCTGAGACAAAGGGTGCTATATAATTACAAACTGTTACAATGATCAGTCGTGTATATATTGATGTGCTAATGATATTTATTCCCTGCTAATGTCACAAAATGTCTATTATGTAGTAATTACCATGCTAATGGCGTATCCATGGGAGGGAAGAGCACATAGATCTTGTGATCTCCGCTGCATAAGCACTTAACAAAGGTAGTCTTATTGATCAACAGGCTAAACAGCAGACTAAGTGAAAGGTAGAGATGCACGTTAATGGCAGATATATTTATTTTCTGTCCAGTTGTGCAGAAGCAGCCCTGATCCCTTGCTCAATATCTACTTTAGCGTTCCTTATTTCTATAGGCAAGCAGAACGTCAGACTACAAGACTCCAGTTATTTAGTTCAGCAACAGTATGTCATGATATTTTTGTCTTTGTATCATCATCTTATCTTGCTTTATAATCACTTAAATTTCTTGTTACAATATTCAGATTTGTATGTTCCTATTCAGGAAAGCATTTTCCTTAAAATATGCCCTTTACATATTCACATAGGCAGCAGTGACTGTAAGGCAATGGCAAAATTATGAATGCTCTAAAAAGTCTTCCATGGAAAGAAAGGTATTTATTTTCACTGAATGAATGTCTAGCGGCATTACGTTAATATGTGGAGCCTTATTGAGTAATTGTATTCATGCATAATCATCCTCATGAATGACAATTGGTCTCCCTGAACAGTATTGGGATAGTTGAAGTATATATTATGATTTCATATTTCTATTTTTTTAATCTAATGTTGAAGTTTACACACGGCCAGTTTTCAATTTTGCAATTAAGCATTCTATTTTGGTGTCGCCAAGAAAATCCCACAAACCTAATAATTGACAAACCATTTACAATATATATATATATATATATATATATATATATATATATATATATATATATATATATTGGTACAAATGAAGTGGGATGGAAACAGTTGTGTCCTGTTCGGAGAGGCTAAACATCCAGTGGGAACCTTTCCTGACGGAGTCACTCAGGAGAGAGGCAACTGCAGTATTCTTGAGAAACGCACACATGAAAATAAGATGTCACCTTTTCTTTGTGACAGAATAGGATTTGTCACGGCTTATTTTTTGCCTTCAATAAAGTTCACTCTAAATTCAGAATCGTGCATGCTGTCACTTTAGAATAAAAGCAAGATGAAATGGTCCTTGAAAACCCTTAATTATAATCAGCGAATCGTGTCACAGCACCCTTTTTTTTTTTTCTAGTCCGATCAAACCGCTTGTCCTGTAATGGCGAGACATCAAAGGTTTTTCAACGACAGAGGAATTCTGGATGCCCGGGTTAAGAGGGAGCCCGGGTTATCTACTTGGGTGACTTGCTCTCTCTTCCAAGTGAGCTCTTTTGCGGGAGGGGAAAGGCTTACGTTGGGGACCCCCCACCCCCTATCGCGCGATTCAAATGTGGCCGAACCTGAAATGGTTCAGCGGCTGCCATATCGATTTGACGTCCCTCCATCATGTAGGAGAGGAATATCTGCAGGAAGGCAGGCGGAGAAGAATGGGACTGGTCCCCACTATCGCGGTGACTGCGTGAGAACCCAGAACCGTGGCAAATTAGCCCTTTATTTGTCACATCCGATAGGAACGCTGGGTCACATTAGGCAATGCGGCTCTCTGGCCAGACGCGACATGGTGGAGAGACGGGAGAGTTAATGTTACATGATTGACACCGAAATGCGGGAATATCCTTATTTCGCTGATTAACTGAAATCCAATTAGGCAGGAATCCCAGTTTGAGTTTTTTTTTCTTTTTCCCCATTTGTTTCAATGAGCGACAGTGGGATCCTATATTAAGTCTAATGCATGAAGCTTTTCAATAATAATCGAGGGACTCATTCTAAAATATGCTTTTATCATATTTGGAATTAGAGTAAACCGATGGGTTTTAGGTAATCAGATTATCGGACTGGGGATTGAGTGTGTTTGGAAGTTAATTTACTTATTGCACAATAGAAGGGTGAAGGGAAATGCTGTGATCTTGTATTTGGTTTGCCGAACCCGCGGTCTGACCAGAGGTGTGTAATTGCGGGCTGTGAGTGTGAAAGGCACGGGAGGTGGGAGAGGAAGAGGGCAATAACAAAAGGATTAACTGAGAGCCGAACAGGAGCGGGGGTGAGAACAGAATAAAAGTCTGGGAGCCATCCAGTTTTTATAAGGGGCTGGTAATTTATCACCGGCCCCTTAGCTATCACACTTAATGCTTAGGTGCAGGGAAGCATCCCTGAACGAGAGAGAGAGAGAGAAAGAGAGAGAGCAGGGGAGAGCGAGAGAGTGGGAGGAAGGGAGGGAGGGAGGGAGAGCGAGAGAGAGAGAGGAAGGGAGGGAGGGAGAGCGAGAAAGTGAGGCAGAGGAGAAAGGGGAGGGATTGTTGCTGCGTTTGTCTCTGCTGTCATTCGGCTCCTGCGCGATTCAGCGGCAGGAGGGTCTGCCGACGAGAGGAGAGAGAGAGATAGAGCGAGAGAGACAGAGAGAAAGAGAGAGACTGACCAGCAGTGAAACAGCTGCAGCAGCAGGAGCAGCAGCCGCACAGAAAGGGAGACAGGAGCGGGAGAGGACTGGATTTTCACACTGCCTGGGAGGACTTCTCCTTTTAAAATCCAACCTTAGCTGTTTTTCTGGCCGTAGTCTATTGGGAAGACTGCGTGAGAAGGACCGGGAGATAGATAGAGAGAGTGAGAGAGAAAGAGAGGGAACGAAGGAGAGGAAATCATACCAGTGGATTTTTGCTTGCTTTCTCATCATTCTCTCTGCCTCATTGATGTTTCTAAATGGTTTCACACAGGAGGGATGCTTGGGGCTAGTGTGAAAGGCAGAGAAGTAGATCTCAACACCGACCGTGAGGGGAGCAACACCAAGGCCCGGGCGGAGGGCAAGGGCGGCGGGACCATGGCTGCCAAGAGGGGCAAGTCGGGGGTCCCCCAGGCCGCCCCCCCCGCGGGGCGAGCTGCGGGTGTTCCGGGCCGGCGGCACCGAGGGGCGCCTGCCGGTCCCCTCCGGCCTCCGAAAGCAGAAGTCCCTCACCAACCTGTGCGTTCTGACCGACGCCGAGAAGAAGCTGCACCTCTACGAGCCCAAGTGGTGCGACGACATGGCCAAGCCGGCCGGCGGCGGCTACCTGAAGACGGGGAAGGCCAAGGAGGTTAGAGGAGGGGGGGCAGTGCCGCTGTCCCGAAACCTCTCCAAATCGGAACACTCGCTGTTCCAGGGGAAACCCAAACCCTTCAGCCCTTTGGCGGCCCCCTCTGGCCTGGGCAAGCCCAGCCGCATCCCCAGGGGCCCCTACGCTGAGGTGAAGCCCCTCAGCAAGGCCCCCGACGAGGCCGACGACAGCAAGTCGGACGACGAGATCCTCTCCAGCAAGGCCAAGGCCAACAGCAAGAAGCTGGCGGAAAGTTCCGGGGCGGCCCCGCAGGGCGGGGGCAAGGGGGACAAGGGGGCAGAAGAGGGGGACAAGCCCTTCCTGAAGGTGGACCCCGAGCTGGTGGTCACTGTGCTGGGTGACCTGGAGCAGCTGCTGTTCAGCCAGATTTTGGGTGAGTAAACGGGGGCCCCTCTCCGACCCGCGGTGGGGAGCGCACGTACCCGACTTTCTCATCGCTCGCCTCGGCCGCGGAGCCGTCTCACCTCCCGCACCCCGGCGGCTCCGGCTGACTCCCACACCCATTCACTCGCTCTCTGTTACAGACCCGCATTCCTCCTTCAGCGGAGATAATCCGATTCATTAAAAAAACATTGCCTGCTGCTGGCTTCCGCGCGCATGTGAATGTCCTGACGGTGCTGTCGGTGCATGATGTGAGCTTGGGCTGCTTCTGACAGGCTGTCAATGCATGCGCTTCTGCAGGAGGGAGCGGGAGGGAGAGGGGGATGAGGCGTCGGGGAGGTGGACGGGAGGCAGGCATTGGTTCCGCGCCGCCTGCATCGCAGCAGGCTGACACAGTGTCCGAGGCCTGCCGCCTGCCTTCATGCGACGGACGCGCGTGTGCGCCCCACATGGGCTCGATCGGCAGCTCCGGGGGCTGTTTTCCGCCGCATTGACAGGTTGCGCCGTGTCCCGGGTTCTGCTCTTTGCCGGTCTGTGCGTATCCCAGGGTGTTCGCCCCTCCGTTCCGCTCAATATGCCAGCCGGCCCTTTTGACATCCGCAGCCGTGCACCGGAAATAGGAGCCCCCGAAATAAACCAGGGCATATTGAGTGGGATTCAGCGCGCAGTGAGCGACATACTCTGCCCCCCTTCGCCCCTGTTCATCCACGGCCACTGACAGATGGTACCCAACCCCCGCCCCCTGTCCCTGATACCGGGGAGGGGGTGGAGAATGCAGGCAAGATGAGATCTGACCGGACGTGAAGGAGCAGGTACCTGACAGCATTCGTGAGCTGTTTGTTTACGTTCAGGGGGCCGCTGTCACGGGCAGCACGGAGGATGAAAAGACGGCGCTTGCTCTTTTGTCAAACTTAGTGCGGCCTTACGCGCGTAAGCATCGCACACTGCCGTTACTCATTACCTCATTTATCACAGACAGGTGGATCTTTTTTGTCTTTCATTTTTTTGTTGAGTGGCACTGAGCGAGGCTTGTTTCCGTCAGCAGCGAGCAGTGTCCGGCGACCATACTCCCCTCCCAGCCAGGCCGAGCGAGGCCTTTCCTCTGGGCACTAGTTGTCTGCTGTCATGTGCTTTATCTTTACAGTCTTAGCCTGAGGGAAAGACTGTAAACCCATCTCAGATTTAATCGTGTTCCACATTTCCTGTCCGGTTAACTCCCTTCACCACTGAATACAACTGTGCTAATGTATATTAGTCTTAATCAGCAATGAAGTGAGTAACAGATATCATTTTGTGTCTCACAGAAACTATATTTGTAATATGGTATTTTGGTGAAGGCTTTAATGAATCATATTGGGGCCAAGTTTCAATGTCTTCTTAAATATCTGATGGTTGTACTAGTAATGTAGACTCAATGGCATCACGCAATAGCCAGTTTGGTATTCATGCGTGTGTAGGCTACATGGATAGACTGGACATGACTCAAAAAGATTAGAATCAAAATGAACTGGAAAGGACTGATGATAAGAATGAAAACAAAGGGGAGTGCGGGAAACCAAACGTGAAAGGCTGACCTTGTAATGAAAAATGGTGGTCTGCCAGCTGCCCTCAAAATAGCGTCAGAGCAAGAGGTTAATAACCGTAACAGTTCTCTGCTTGGCGCGCGTCCTCAGTGCGTTTTAACCGGGTCCCAGAATAGGATTCATAAAGACCACGGAACCATAGAAATGATGAAAGAATGTCAGTGATAGTTTTCACCCCGTTAATTCTTGAAGTGCCAATGTTGGGATTATTAGCGTGACAGCTTCTTGTGCTATTGTTTCAGCAGACGAGTGGAAGGGCTCGGAGTCGCCGTGAGGGTTCGCATGTGGGTCGCTGCTCTTTTGTCTGTCTCACTGGAATGGCACGTTTGGTCACTTGAGCAGGGACCAAGGGCTTGGAGCCTGGCCGCTGAAGTAGCGGCACAGTCATTACAGGGTTTTGAGTGGGTATTTGACCCAGGTCTGAACTGTGGCAGCGCCAGGATGTGTCTCCCTGCTCTGGGCAGCAGACTTGGGTCAAATAAAGATGTGAAATGCTTTACCGCTATAAACGGCAGTAAAATCCTTGCGGATTACTGCCAATTAAAGAAAAAAATGAATTTTCACAAATATACAAAATTCATCTTTCATGTGATTGTTATGGTACGGTAATATGCTTTTGGTATAGCAGCATGGTTAAACTGAAAATTCATCAGGTATCTGTAGGGGTGTTTTACCAGGCCTTGGAAGAGTTAGTGCATTTCACATATGTATTTGGCCCAAGTGTGGTCACTCTCTGAGAAGATAATCCTGTCGCCATCTTGCATGGTGTTCTCCATACAACACCCTGCCTGACTGCCTCTGGGGCGGTGCCAGGGTGTGTCCCCCCTGCTGCGCTCCTGGCAACCCCCTCCACCCTCACCCACTGCCCGTGCCCTCTGTGCCCCAGCCTCGGGCGCCTTGAGCGGGAAACGTCATCATGCCTGACAGGCCAGGTTCCTCTCTCTCTCTCTCTCTCTCTGCAGCACCCACATCCACATTCGTGTTCACACTTCCTCCCCTGCCATCTCTGCGCATGCCTCCCCCTGACCTAGAAGTGCCACTCTGCCAACATCGCTCCTGTCACCACTCCCCACGCTCTCTGAATCCGTAGAACAGAGGAACAGGAAGTGCTGTAATATCAGCACGGCCGCTAAAATCCTTCCTGTCCACTCGGGGCTCGGCAAAACAATGAATTTCCTCAATGAACAACACACAGAAATGTTATGAAAACACCTTTGTGGGTACCAAAGGAAACCGTTGTTTTTAATGTCCAGAAAGGTCCCCCTGTATTAACGGGTTATTTTGATCTTTAGGCCAACAGGTCCTAGAATAAAGTCGGGCGAACAATTGTAAAACTGTTTTTTCTTTTTATTTTATTGTAGACTGAAATAATTTTAATAGCGATAAACGTAGCTTGGCTTCCGGTTCTCCAGCATAGATTGGGCAGAGCCTGTAACACCCTTCCCTTCTGTAAGGGTTTATGGAGCCCAGCGAGTGGTAAAGGTTCTGACCTTTCTTTAATATCACCGCAAAATTGTTGTTAGTGTAGCATAATGCTTAGGGAACTGGGCTTGAGTTTGCAGGTTCCCAAGCGGGGCGCTGCTATTGTACGGTAGAGCAAGACACTTAACCTGAATTGTTTCAGCAAATATCCAGCTATATAAGTGGATTGCGGATTGTATTTCTAAATGTAAGTAGTGTTAGTCGCTCCGGCAAAGAGCGTCTGCAAAATGCATTAATGTAGTGCTACAACCTGCCTGCGAGACTGCTGCCTCTTCACACTGGCGCTGGTTGACCTTCAGGGTTCCTTGGACCAGCGACCAAGCCGTTCCTCAACTACTGTCAGAAATTCCTGCCACTGATGCTATTAGGCTATTTAATGTCCCGACATCAATGTACTCAAAGTTCACAATCCGTTCATAGCAACTCTTTCCCATTTTGAATATCGTCTTGCGGTGCATGGCGTGATATCCAATTGAGCAGGAAATGGGTTTGGAAACGCTATTTCTCGCCAAATGATCCGTGTTATTTTCCCGATGGCATTTTTAAAAGACTCTTTCCATGTAAATGAGACGAATCCGACTGTAAGGACCAGGCCTGACCCCGGAGTGTCAGAAAGGTTAATGCGTATGCAGCCAGCTGCGTGTGTGCTGCCTGCTTCCTCTCCCCCTCTCTGTAATTGCATCGGCAGTCCCAAATGGGTTTTTTTTGGCTGATCGGCTCACGCGCGCACTCACCGCCCCCTTGCAGTGTGTCCCAGTGCAAAGTAATTGGCTGTGGAAGTGGTATTTATCACGAGAATGTATCTTTGTGTTTGCGTGTGTGAGCAAATACAGGCGTGTGTGCGCTTAATTCTGTTTGCACATCCAAAAACATGTGTTCTCTTTGATGTTATGAAAACAAACAAAGCTTAATACATGCTAAAAGTAAGGGGGAAGTAAGGGGTCGTGAACAATAGATCTTTTTTTTCCTGGAAAGGCACCAGTGTGATATTTTTGTGAAACCAGTCTGCACTGCTTACTCATGACTCTGGTCTTATGACAATGAAATGTCTATTTCTTTTTTGTTTTTTTTCTGTTTACCGTTCGACGGCCAGCCACCGTGTAATGCAATTACCCGTCCCGGCTAATGTCGCTGAGCTTGTGCACGGAATGTTAATGCAGCCAATCTTCCAATTTAATTGCGCACATGAGTCCTCGGAGGGGGGGTGGAGAGAGGGCCCATAGAATTGCTATACTGTCCCATAGAGGAATCCACTACGTTTCTATGCAAATCGGGCAGACGTCATTAAAAACATATGACAATATGTTATCATATTAGACGCAAATCTGCCTCGGGGGGTTATCACATTTTAATCGGGAAAAGTGCACCAATGGAGCGGTGCATAATCACAAAGGAAGGAGACTCCGCAAATAGAACATGTTTATAAGTTTCGTCGAGTAGGTCGCGAAGAAGACCGCAGCGCATACTTTCTGAGTACTGCAGCAGAAATGGCTGGCCTGCGCACGTATATTTAGCCCTCGCTTGTCAATTACAGTGGATGTGTGTCTGCTGGTTTGGTTCGGTGGTTCAATGTCGCTTCTACTGGTGGTTTTATACAAGAACACAAGAGGCTGTTCTCAAGGTTGTAGCAGCTCTGCGGTGAGCATGGCTTCTTTCCCCTGGTAAACTGCCTATGTACCACGTCGTCTGCAGTCTCTGGTCTTTGTGTGGATCTTGCTGAGCGTTGCTCTCCCTGTCTGCCAAATCACATGGGACACACACACTCCACCTTAGATGCATATATCTTTGTTTTTTTGTTCACCAAATGTTTTTTTGCAAAAAAACACTTCAGCCCAGCTAATAAAACAGGTCAAAATATGTGCTGCATAACCAGGATATTCCAAGATGCGTAAAGAAGCATCCTTACCCAGAATACTTCACTGGGACTAACCCGAAATAGCTGGAGCACTCAAAGCTCAGAAACATAACTGAAACAAACAACGCGTGCTCCAGCTCTCCAGTATCAGCCCCTGTGAAGTAATGAGGGTAAGGATCCTTGTTTATGCATGTATTTCTGTTGGTCTGGTGATGAAAATAGCCAGAGAGTGTCAGTATTCATTTGGGCAAACTTTTTGATAATGGTTTTGGAAGAGGGGAATATGCATTTCCACCCTGGAGGAAAAGGCACAGATTGTTAGCTTGTTCCCAGGCTATCTAGATTCAGGGGGTAGGATGGCTGCCACTTTCACCAGAGCAGGTTGATGCTTGGGGGGGCTAAAGTGAAGCCAAATGGAGAGAAATTAGACAGCGAAGTCCAAAGGTTATATAAGCGGGAGTTTAATCTTTATGAGGGCACAACTCTCCTAATTAGGCCTTCAACCCCCCCTCCCCCTTCTTGTGTTTTCCTTTTGTTGTTGTTGACTTAGAGGTGGGGCCCCATAGTGACCAGACAGGAAAATCAATGTTCTGATTTATTGATGTCAAGGGGGCAACAGCTATGGAGACCAGGATGAGTTCCTTGGAGGGAATTTGGGGAGGTGTTGGGATGGGAGGGGGAGGTGTAGTTTACCAGGGGTTTCAGTTCTAAATCACCCAGGAAATGTCCAGCCATGACCTCTGACCCAGCATTCATAGATTGCTCATAGAATAATAGCATGGTCCATATACTGGTCTGGACACTGCATCCAAAAGTTCACCTCAAGAAAAAGGTCAACTCTCCATCACTGCCAGTGCCTTTCTTTTTGGGTGCGTTTAGCCAGTGCTTTCGAATTCCCATTTGGTGTTGAATGTCGTTAGCAGAATAGACATCAATATTGAATGCGCAAGTGCATTAATTCAGATAATTTACATAATGCAGCTGCTTCCCACCTATGGTCAAAGAAGGGCTTTCACCTGATTGGGGCGTGAAATGCCACAGTACATCCCACCGCATCGCCTCATTGGTTGAGTCAGCTCTATGAATTAATTCCCCTCCGGGGGTGTTCCACCTATAATAGGCTCTGTTCTTGAATTCTCCCGTGGCATGGCCACTGCCCACAAGCACGGCAGTACAGTCAGGGTTCTCATCATGAGACTGTATGGGCGATTTGAGCAGAGTTATCTGTTATGCTTCCCCACACAAGCTCCATTGTGCTTCCAGACATTCCAGCCGAACAAACCTCGTTTTTCGGGTTCGCAGCTGTCGGGAGATATGCTTATAAGAAACGATCACATGGTATTTTGGTCAGAGCATTCAAAGAGGACTTTATGGAACAGATACATATTAATAGGTTCAGAGACCTTGGTTTCCCATGCCAGCCAAAACGAATGGGACCAAAGCAGAGCTACTCAATGCAGCTGAATGCTCTGCTGCATTTGCAGATGATTGTGGTTAGTGAGGGTGGAAATGTACTTCTGTATGTGGGATGTACAGGAGATGGCTATCTGTCCTCAGAGTGGAGCTTAGGGAGATGTGGGGGTGGGGCGGGCCTCAAAATGGAGCTGAAGAAGATGTGGGGGACGGGGCTTTATTGTGAGACTCCATTCCAAGTCCTGTTGTAACAAGATACAGTGCTCAGTTCTGACCATTAATGAGCACGGCGGCATGTTGTGAACAGATATAAAGAAGAGGAGGACTGCGCTTCATCTGCCCATCCCCTGACCTACATGTACACGCTGTCTGAAGTACATGGAGCCCATCTCCTGCCTGCTCGGTGCATTTGCTAATGAGCCAGTGTGCCAGTAGACCTCACAGAGGAGAGTAGCGGTGTGTGTGTGTGTGTGTGTGTGTGTGTGTGTGCATGTTGATACTTGGCAGATACACCACAACATTTGTTCTCCACCCATTTCCATTTGCCTGCTCCCTTTCTGAGAGACACACTAGATTAATGTTTGTTTGCCTGTCTTTGTGGCCTATGGTTTGCTGGATAGATCCGGTGTCCATCCATTTGGCCTGCATTACAGAAAGAGTGTCTTCCCAGCTATGTTCCACTGTTTGACTAAGCTCAAGAAAGGGTCTCAGATTTGGGTCTGTCCATTGGAACTTTTAAATGTTGCTCACTTAACTTCCTGTGCGGAGAAGATTATAAGTGTCATTGGGACTTACAAAGAAAGGCATTTAAATACATTTCCCACAAATTATGTTTGGTCTTAAGGTTAAGAAGAAATCTTATCTTGATTTTAAGCTTTAAAAAGCCACATAGTTCATGTCAATACAAAAAAGAGGAAAGGATTAATGAATAAAGCTGAAAAAATAAATAATGATAGCTCAGCCAGTGCTTGCGGTTGAAAGTAAATCTATAGCTGTAAATAATTCTGATCTTACATGGTGTTCTGCTCAGGGTATGACTGGGTTCTGAACTTAACTACAGTACATGGTGCATATTCAATCAATATTTATTCTTTACGTTAGCTTGACAAGTAAGGGTTTTTTCTTTGTTTGTCAAGATAAACTTGACGATTACTGAACCTGTGTTTGCTGAACAAACTGTTTGTGGACAAAAACACTTGCATTTAATAGTGAGTTAAAATGAAGGATGATTGCTGGTTGCATCCAGGCTAGTGTGTGTGTGTGTGTGTGTGTGTGTGTGTGTGTGTGTGTTTGTGAATGGATTCTGATCCTGCGTGGCGCTGGCCAGCCGTGCGCCCCTGTGTGTATGCGCATGGGGGTGGTGTGTGAGGGTTAACGTTGTGTGTACGCGGCCCCTCACACAGGCAGAGCAGATGTTCCAGGTGTGTTGTGTGCAGTCTGATGTCATCACACCACTTTCCCGCACCGCTCTCCCACAGAGCATTAGCATAATCTGTTTTAGGCTGACAGTGCAGCGAGGATGTGATTTTTCCAGGTCTTTCACGATTTTCTGACCCTAAACATCTCAGCCAGAGGCAGGCTTAGTAATGTAATAAGCACTCACATCAAGGGCTTTTTCACTCTTTGAAAGCTGATAGCAGGAGAGTATCAAGACAAATCCTAGTGGCTCCAGATATACAGTGTATGTATGGTCTGAAAATCAGTATTTCCTGATTTTTGGGACAAATCTGGAAAAATCATATTAAAAAATGGAAAATAATTCACAAAAAGAATGTTTCCACTTTGTTGGGAAATATATATATTGTTGAAAGGCTTTTTGGATAAATTAGTCAGCGCCTTTGTGCTGTAGACAGGTTTACATTCAGAATTCTTCAAATGCTGACTGGTTTTGATTACCTGTTTTATCGCATCATAACAACTGTGACAGGCTGCCAGGAGATCGCATTATAAGACTCATTAGTATCAAACTTTAGTGTTAATCCCGACGGTTTCCTTCATGTTCCGATCGCTTTACAGGGAAGTGGCTCAACAGGTGCAGCGTGTTTCATGTCGTTAGCTCTTGTGTTAAACTCCAGTTCACAACATCACTGTTGTTTTCTTTAATTATTCAATTGAGGGTCGTCTAGTGCACTGGCAGGGAGTCTTGCGTTGTGTTTCATGCTTGAATCGGCTCTGCTCTCCCTTTTCTCCATAAATCTACCCACAGTGGTAGCCATTCCGGAACTTTCTATGGGGCAGCTAAAGCTTGTTGTGTATTCAGAGCATCGGGGGATATGGAATAACACCCACCCCCAAAAAAAAGGGCCACGGTCATATAACGGCATAACTCTGTTGGGGAGGAGGCCTGCTTGGTATCAGTGCGATCGCTTGGGTTTGATGACAGTCCAAGGTGACATCACACGGGCAAGGAACCTTGCCCGTCCTCAACAAGCTCACTCTTTCCAGGACCCCGAACAGAAAAACATGGACCAAAAAACAGCACTGATTTCACTAGTCTCTTGTGAATCCCCCCCCAATGTTTTAATTGCAAGCAGACTCTTCCAATACTATTACTCCCAGAAATCCAACTCTGGCTTCAGTAAAACAGTGTACGATAACTTTGTTGGTCTATTCAGTCTATTATTTTCCCTTAATGACCCATGATTTGACGCGGAAATTAACCGTGAAATTTCAGGCACTGACCGTGATATTTCAGACGTCGTCTTTCTGATTTACATCCAACCTCGACGATCAACCTATAGGACCCACTTCAAAAGTGATTAAATCAGGGAACAATTTTTGGTTTTTCCCTCTTTCCCTGAGTTTCCTGGTTTTCTCTTTCTCCCTGGAAAACTTTCTTTGTTTTGTACTTTGTGACAACGTTGTGACTAAAAAGAAAATTATAGAAGTGCACTGTAACAAATACATTTTGATTGATCGGCAGCCTGTTGAACTAAATGATTCTGATGTGGAAACACGATTTGATAACCACACTATAATTCTGACAGGCAAATTTAAGGTTGAGAGTTGGAATAACGCTAACCAGAGCCTCCGAAATAGCTCCTTAGCATAACTGTGCATGCATCCGTGCTAGTAGACTAATCATATCCATACTTAAGTAAAAAAACAAAAAAAACGCTTTGTTGAGGAAACTAAGCTTTCTTGAGTGATGTGAATAAAATCTCCACATAGTCCAAACAATACTTGGGAGAAAATGCTCTGCATGCGTCATCATTGATGAAGCCCCCCCCCCCCAGTGGTGTCTGAATTCAGGCAGCGGGTGAGTTTACCTCCTGTGGCCTATTACTTGGTGTTTCCAATGACCTCATTCTGATTTCATTTCATTGGATGTGTCTCCCCCACTCTTGAGGGATCCTTCTCCCTAGAAACCAGAACTTGTTTGGCACCAAATGGAAGAACATAGGAAGTCCTTCCATGTTGGTTAAATTAGATTGGAGGTAAGACGGTGTATCCATAGGAAATCGTTTCATGCCTCATGAATATCCCTCTGTGTTTATTTAGGTGGAGTCACGGGTCCTTTTCAAAGCTTGTATTCACTGCTGCTTTATCACAGCAGGTTGAGTGCACGTGTGTCCTTGACTGTGCAGGCCAAACGACTCCAAGCAGATTGTTGACAAATCATTGCAATATCTCTCACTTGGAGGAATCTCTTCCAGTTTATTTTGGAAGTAAATGACTGGCTTTGGAAAGCGAAAGGCTTGTTCTGAGGTTGTCCCTCCCCCATCTGCTCAGGCATCCCAGCTCACCCTCAGAGGAAAACAAAAATGGCCGCTGGTTTTTTTGAGTCCCACATAAAAGTCCCACAACAAGGGCGGAGTCGCGTCTGAGGTCAGTGCAAAATGGCTGGCTTTGCTGTTCCATGGTATGGCGCACGCTTTGGACAGCCGATACATTGTGCCCAGTCGCACACTGATAAGGAACAGAACAGCTATCGCCATGGGGGGAGGGCGTTTACAGCTCCTCCTGTCTAATGCAGCCCCTGCTGGGATTAGGCCTGTAAACGGGCCAGTGTGGAATGGGGGGTCCCTTGGCCTTGGCCGTACTCCAGCGGTTTGTTATGGTCACAGCTGCCACGGCGTGCGGTTTCGCCCAGCCGCACTGGGCCATAAAACCTGCGGTCATCCGGGCGACTGTCCCAGTGCTTGCTGGCATAATGCTTCCAGCTCCATTGTCGCTTCACTTCATTTTGAGAGGGAAGCAGATAAACCCTTTCACCACCCTTTTAGATTCTCCCTCCTTTTTCTCTTTTTTCCCTCACTTAAGGACTGATGACGGTCCACAATCACACACGCTCACAATGCACTGCTCAGCCTATGGGTTTAATGGTTGGGATGGACCCTCTCATGCATTAATTCTCCCCCTTCTTTTTCCTTCCCCCCATCTTCTGAGCTTTCTCTCTCTCTCTCTCTCTCTCTCTCTCTAAACCTTGGAAAACAAATCTATCCCATCATGGGAAGCATTCTTTTGCCAATTTCCTCAGCTGTTCTGTGAAACTTTGGCAATCACATTGTTTTGGAGATGAACATAGACCCCTCAAAAGTGGGGTGTATTAGACCCCTATTTTAAGTGTGACAAGTAAGTACTGGTGCGCCGATAAGAGATGATAACATGGTTGTGGTAAAAAGTGATAATAAAAAAAATATTTGGCATATACTGTAACTTTTGGGGTAACTTTTGTTTTTGTCTGTTTTAAGGTCATTCATAAATAAAGCACTTGAAAACTGACAATTGTCCTTCAACGTCCTGGAAAAGACCATTAGGTTTGCATTAATACTACTGCATAATAGTTATTCTTGTTTTTACTGTTTTTCAACAGTAGTACTTTTTAAAAGAGGCTCATGCTTTAATTTGCTGAGAAAAAAAGGAGCAGTTAATTGCAGAACAAGACAAGCACCATTTAGAAGGGTGAAAACTCCACAAGTTCTTATAGTCCACGTTTATTATTTATAATTTCCCGTTGATGTGTACTATATGACAGCAGGTTCTGTATCTGTTAAAACGACAAAGCTTTCTCTCAACAATATCTGAACTGAAGGAGTACGAGGTCTTCAGGAAACACATTAGCCATGATGTAATAGCTTAGAAATGATCCAACACTCAAGTTTGGAGTGGGGGGTTGATTGAATTGAAGAGTTCACTGAGCTGACTACTTAGCGCTGAGCATTTGCTGTGCACTCTTCACACAGTGCTTAGATATGATTTGTAGAAATGTGCTTTTGTGTTGCTGCAAGTGGGCGGACGCTCGTTCAACACTGCGAAGCTGCTTCAGTGTTATTAGGCCGAAGAGGGCCTTTCAGTTCAGTGTTCTTCTCCTCTTTTTCATTTCCCCTGTCGGTCTGTGACTGGCATTGTGCTATCTAGTGCTCAGGACCCCCTGCTTGGGGAGGCGGGTGGGGCAGTAATGCACCAGATGTGCAAGAAAAACCGGTCGTGTGCTCCACTTCCTGTTTTCCCGACCGCTGAAGGTCGGCGCCGAGCCTCCCCCCAGCTACATGACAGAGCTGACAGGAAATAGATCATTTTCTGAGTCAAAGAATGAAATAACATTATGGTGGGGCTGGGGATGATATCATAACGCTGGAGCAGGTGGTGGCGGTGGACCAGACTCCTCAAGCGCTTTCCAGAATGCCCGTTGTAACGGTTCCGCTTTGCCTATCTTGCTGTTTCTGTTTGCTTTATTTTGCTCCGGTGATAGGCTCGAAAGAACAAACAAGAGAGTTCAATGACAGCAATTTGCTTTGTTTTTGGATTTTGACCTGCTCTGCTGCTCCGCACTATTTATTCAGAAAATGACCCCCCCCCCTCTCACACACACACACACACACACACACAAACAAAGGGAATAACACAGAGCGTGTGCGTGAGAGTGCTCAAAGCTGGGCAGCTTCTCCCTGTTCGCGGGATCGATAAACGTAGCGTCGGAAACTGCAGTCATTGCCGTTTGTCAATTAAATAATTGGAGGACAAACAACAAATATTCCATTGTTTAAACGAACATAATGCTCATGTTAAGTATAAAATGATACGATACATTGGAAAGTAAGTTTAATTTCAAATTGGCTCATTCTTTTCAAAATGTCTTGGGTATGCACTGCTTCCACAGCTTACATGGACCACTCGCCACTGCAATCTAGGTTGGGATATACCCCCTGGAAATTTATGATTGCGTTTCCATTAGACAGCGTATCTCTTAATGTTATATTTGAGAGCAAAATCCAGAAAGTTGAAAGCCCTTGGACTGTATAGCCTATAATGGAATGCCTTCAGAATTGGCTCACCACTGTGTAAGGCCTCACTTAAACCTCTGGGTGCATCCTTTATACTGTATATAGACCAGGCTTTGCTTTTCCATCCAGGGTGACCTGTCTTGTCACCTTCACTTCCCAGATTGCTGCGGATGATGGGGAAGCTTTGGCCTTCCTCTTAAAAAGACTTCCAGACTGTTTCCTGGAGACAATAACCCTTTCTCTCTCTCTTTCTCCATTATATATGCCATTGACAGGCTCTATTTACTGTAGTCCATTATGGTCTCACTCCCTTTACCTCAATTACCCTGCGGGCGGAAGAACATCGGCCACTCTCTTTTTGTAGCGCTGGTGCAGTGACTGTGAATCTGTCAATGCCTGGCCCAGTCTTCAAGGATCCATGATCTACCGCGCAGTCTTTCATAGTAATCAGTGACAGGGCCCAAAGAATCTTCTGGATATGGGAGAAAATGATCCCCTCTTTGCCTTTTCGTTTTACACGTGGGGCTGAGCATATCTAATTCCCACCCCAATTTGGAATGGCCAATCATCTGGAACTGTAGCCGCGTACATTGCGCAAACCCCACTGCCGATTCAGGAGAGTGTGGTCATCCACGGCTCTCCTCCGAAAAACGTGGTGTCTTCAGCTGCTTCTTTTCTCACCGCAGACTACAGCTGAACTTGCATAGAGCTGAGAGCTGAGCTGAGAGACCTTTCACACGTGGCTTTTGCTGCAATATACATATACAATATACATATACAGTATATATGCACGCTGCCCCGTGAAGCTACCGACCACAGTAGCCACTGGCATGGTCCTGATTCGATCCAAGGCCGTGAAGCTCATCCATGCATCCATGTCACTCATAAAATGTATAAACACAAAAGGTACAAGAACGCTTTTCCAAAGTGGCATAATTTTGCACTTAACGCTAAGGATAATTGATTTATGGAAGACGAGAATGTTCTGTAATGTTGTCATGACAACTGGGCCAGCGACAGGGTCAAAATTCAATACAATTTAAGTCTCCGCAATGGGCACCGTGATCTTGACAATGCCAAATGATCCTTCGCTCTAGTAGAAACCAAAAGTCCTTGCGACCGACTATCGAGTGTGATAACCATTGGTGGCAACTATCATACATCGCCAAACTGTAAACTGCCCTTTATTCTCTGACGTGTTATACAATATGTGGCAATTTAAGTAAGTTTTGTTGTTGTGGATACATATCTCTTACTTATAACATTTGCTTATGCATAACCGTTCTACAGATGTTGTGGTGATTTATTCATAATTTGCTGTCATCTTAAAAGTTATCCTCTACCACTAGTACAGACAGCAATTACGTTTAGCCATTTCTGACTCATACTGCAAAATCCTTGGTCTCAATAAACTATCTTTGAGTTTCTCTTGAGGACATGCTGTTTATTTTATTTCTTGAGGTCTCTCCTCTGAAGTCAAGTGGGATCTGGAAACAGTGATGAAAAGTCCTCCTGACGACCTGTCAACATCTTTTCATTCAGCCAAATCCCATTTTCTGGTTACCGGCAGACACAAGCTCATCCGCTACAGACGGCTAGCCCGCTTGCTGGAATCGGAGAGCTTACAAGATCTTCATAATCTGAACTGGTCCCGATTACATGCTATCACTAATGATAGGATTTCTGGTAATCTCCCCTCTTGCAATAGCAAGGCAATAGTTGGCTAATGAAGTTGGGTGTGTCTGCTGTCGCAAATAATTAGATGACACAAGTAATGCATAGTAGGAGATTGGAGCACATGCTCAGGCCAGTGGCTCAAATGGGTTGTGGAGCCGGTGGCTGGAAGGATCTGGACGCACTGCCTTCAGAGCTGTGTGAGAGTGTGTCCCACTGCACTGCCGCAATGTCTCCACTGAGATCCGTGTCATGTGTGCTATTGCTGGCTTTGCGTGCTGCCTGCGTCCATGGGGAGGGCACAAATGATTCGCACATGTTGGATCTGATGCCATTGATGTCCCTCATAAATTAAGCTGTAAATCTGACCGTGAACGATACTGCATTACATGACACTGTTTTCTTAGCAGACGCCCAGGTCTGGCGCTTACATGCCTGTAAAAGTCCATTCACCCAGCATTCTGTTTTACATTTGTGGCACAATTGAGTGTGGCTAAAATGGGTTGCAACAGAAATCGTGATTCAAACCCATTATCTATGAAAGCATGCTGTACATAGCTCTAACCTCCACCTTACTGTACAGGTCTCTACAAATGTCTGCATTCAGTATCTTTTAATTATATTTATATTAATATGAAGTATATTTCATATTTTCAACATCTCAGCAAGCTTACTTCATCTGTATGCTGTTGGTGTTTTAGGTCCCCGGAAGCATTGTATGGTATGAGTTACTGTCACGGAGATACAAAACGCTGGCTCTTTGTCTCCAAATTTGTGTCAAGTGCGCCAGGGACGTGCCGCTGGCACCCCCTCACCACATCGCGCCATTTCTCCCCCAAAGAGGCCTCCCCAATTAGGATGGGGGCCGGAGCCCGGCTCAGCAGACAGAGAGCACACCGAATGAAACTGGCGGGAAAGCCTCTGAATAGGCTAATGAGCGCAGCAAATTGTTTGTCTGATGTCTTTAATTCCTCCATTTCCCATCCGGGCCTTGCGCCTTGGCGGCGGCAGCGGGATCCTCCCCGTTTAACCAGTTAGCAATGATTCATTGGCCTCCTCTGAGAGTTGGGTGTGTGGGGTGGAAATTTGCATGGCTAATTCCCTTGTCTTCCTCGCAGCTGGGTCTAGGGGCCTGGGGGGGCTGCAAGTTCCCATTCCCACCTCCCACCTGTCTACCCCCCTCTTCCTCCCTCCCTCTCTCCCACCCACCCAACCCCACCCAGCGGGAGACGCAGCCCACACAGCCCATTCCTTAATTACCAAGCTAGCACCAAATCAATTTTCGACCGTGGGCTTTGTCTGACATTATCCGTGTCCTTGGATTTGCGTGTGCTGTGCACCTGTGCAGCTTCTGCCCTCATAGACCGGATAACGTTTTAATCCATAAAGAATTACTTAAATATGAGCTAAGCAGGCATGATGAAGTAAGGTCCAATAAAACCTACATTACTGGAGGTGTGCTGATTTCCTTAAACCCACACATCTAATGCATATGCTCAGGCTGCACGGACGTATTTAACTCATTCTTCGTCAAATCAATACTATGTTGTGAAATAGACAGCAATATATAAAATATACATTTTCCCTTTCTGCAATTACCTTTGGCAAAGGCCAAACTTTAGCAACTCATTTTGGGTAGCAAGTTTTAAAAAAATAAAAAGGTAAAAAATAAATAATAATTTACACACCATTGTGTCCCAAGAGTGTCCTTTTTATTCACTTCTAACACTTGGGTGGGACTTAATTTGATTAGTCTACTGTGCTGTCTCAATCGCTAATTATTTTTGCAGTGAAACATTTGCCCCTTTGTTCCAGTTTATACTTTCTTGGCAATGTTACAAAGGTCTAATTTGAGAAATTAGAAGGAAGAGGTCGATGTATAGCATTTCAGGAATGTGGCGCACTGCTTTAACCACTCGGAAAGGCCTGAGCAGTTTTAAGAGCGCATGGTCCGGTGGAGCTGGTCCCCTTAGAGTGCAATTGGGCTCAGATGAAATGAGTCCTGTACTCAGACGACTATGCCCTCTAGTGTAGCATGGCAGGAAGTATGCCTCTCCTGGGAGGGATAGAGCCACACGAGCGTAGAAAAAGGGGGTTTCCTCTCAATATATACGGAAGAGGGTATACTTTGTTCAACTTTTCACACTCAGGGCTTTTCACATGCAGTACAGCTGCCACTTATATAGTTTATGTGCGTATGCACATATATACACTAAAGCGCAGTATGTGTTTATCCTGTTTAATTAAGAAAGAAGCAAAAGCAGCAGATCAGTAGCCTCTGAATTTAATGACAAATGCTGTATAACACACAAAAATATAACGCGCTTAAATTCATTAGTGAAGTTGGGTTCGATACATTTTTAGTTTGCGCTAAAAAGAACAGATGCCCAACTATGCTCTGGTGAACTAAATGACAATAACACACGTAACTATGTGCAGTCATTTCTTCTGTGTGTTTCCGTATCTGTCCGGCCAATTGAAGCTGATGCGCAGCATTGTAATTGGCCGTGGCCCCCTTGCCCAGGATGACTTCATCGTCCCGCCATTACGCCACCCCGTTCCCCGAGCCACTTCAACCAATCCCCCCGTGTCTGCCAACCTCACAGAGAAATCAATTTGCGGGTGTGGAGGTGCCCCTCAGCTCCAGCTGGCGTGGAAAATGACACCCCGGAAAGGTCGTGACCCCCTTTCCCAGTGGAGGGGCTCTTGTTGTGTGTGTCCCAATCTCTCAGTCCACCCCCCCCCCATCACCCGTCCAGCTGGACCGACCCGCCCCCCTCCCCCCCGACTGTCCGCCGCGGTGCTGTCGTGCCTGTCAGACCCTGTTTCCTGACTACCGGCCGTCTGGTTATGGCCAGCGATCCTCATGCCATCTGCAGGGGGTCCGTTCCCCTGTCAGCAGCATGCCCTCTCCCTTTACCCACAATGCACAGCACCGTACCCATAACAGGGCCGTATGCAGGCTCCCTCAGGGCTAAAAATGGGAACTTTCTCCTTGTCGCCGTGCGACCTCACTAACTGACTGAAAGCATTTGCCCCAGCGTCACAATTTAGGGCCGACAGACAAGAGGTGCAGTATTTGTAAGTTTAGAATTGCACTCTCAGGACGCCAAAGCGGGCGCTCGCTAATTTAGCTCTGAATGCGTCACATTCATGTGCACATCTATGACCCACAATGCACAGCATGCACACCTACCATTTTAGAGTGCCCTTGAGGATTTCTGCACCTCCATTTGAAACACACCATTCCTTATTCCATCCTGACATAAATTCATCCGTTTAGAGCTGCCCTCTTACGGAAAAGCCCGCATTAACGATTCACTGATGGCGTTACGACAGTTTCCGTGTGATTTATCGCGCAGAAATAAAAGAAGGCTAGAGAGGTTTAAACGGAGGATAAAAAGAAAATAAGGTGGCATAAATAGCCATCTAAATCCTCCACATTGCATAGAGGACCCTGGGGGTGTGCCAGACCTATGGGATCCCGTTTGGAAGGTATCTATCTCAGCAGCACTTGTTTACACTGGCTCTTCACAACAGAGAAAGTGCAACAGCGACACTGTCTGACCCATGCTTTAAAGCCTCATTGAAAGGAATTGAAATTATCTTATCTTTGCCTTAATCCTACATACACTATATGCAAGTATATGTCTGCTGAGGTCTACCACAATGCGTACAAAGGGGCTTGGGATGTTATCAACATGGTGTATGTATATATATATATACAGGAATTGTAAAGTCTGAATGTAGTGTGCACTGCTGTCATTTACATAATAGCACCAGTCGCTCCACGTGCACACCACCGACCGACTCCACACACCAGGCCGTGTTTACAGTACGACATATTACAATATATGGAACACAGTGCGTCAGGATGATTCATTTGCCCGGCCTATATCAGTGCTCACAAGTTTACCCCATTTGTAGAGGCCGGCACTCTAACCTTTACTCCACACTGGCTTTGTGTGGTCCATTATCCGTGCGTTTGCCCTGGGCTATTTGAAACACCCGTTTCTGAATGTTAAGTGGGGTTTGACGTGGATAAGGCCCAGGCAGAGGTGACGGTTTGGTGGAAGGGGCTCATGATTGATGACCCTCTCCAGCAGGGTGGAACAGATAAAAATGCATTTGCCTCTTAGTTAACAGGATATTCAGGTGAAGGCAATCTCCCAACCCCTGTTTACTATTTCACAGCTTTTTCTAACAAAGCATCCTCATAGATTTTCCCAAAAAAAGATGGGTTGCAACCCGTTTGATGAATGCTGTTTTTTTTAGACTTGGAACTTTAGGCTGCACATCTTACACTGGAAGTTAGAAAGTGGAAATATAGTCTTTGTTGGATTCATTTTAAATTCCATTTCACTGGGTTCCTCTGGGTTCTGCATTTCTGCATACTTATCAAATTGTGTCAAAACAGTGAGCTATAAAAATATTCTCACGCCTTGAGTTATGTAAAAATGGAAAATAACAGCTGGGAGAACCCGTGAAAATTGGTCATAGAAATACCATACTATAGATGCAATGATTTTTCTGATCTGAAGTCATTTTTAGCTCACACAGGTGGCAAAGGAATGTAATTAAATGGCAAAATCAAACTGACAACATCCATTTGGAAGTTATCCAACATTCTGCTGTGCTCATTTCTCCCTCTCTTGGGTCATGGAGTTCACAGTAAATTTGTGGCAGTCACACACTCCCTCTGTCTGCCTCCCCTTTTGCAGGGAGATTATAAAATGATTAGCTTCTGGCCTTCCTGGGTGGATCGAGGGATACTGTCAAACTGTTTTATTATTCAATGGCCAGCAGGGAAAAATTGGGAGCGTGGCCCAGCATGACCCTCAGGCTCAAATTGGATTTGACATTTTGAGGGTGTTGAAAAATCACTCTGCTTGCGGCCCGCCGCGATGCGATATCACCTCTCTGTACTGTACGTGTATAGTCATCCAAGTGGATGAGTAGTGGTCCGGTCCTCCAGCGGAATATCCTAAATCTATCCAGCTTTTAACTCCACCAAAATAAAACTCTGGATCGCTGTCCTTTTGGGATTTAAAAAAAAGTCGCCCATGCCGTCATCGGACCCGAAGAGTTAACTTGACTGATTGCTCTGGAGACTTTTTCAAATTGTAATATCTAGAGTTACAAAATGAATTTGATTGTCAGCCAGGAATTCTTTGGCTTGGGACCTCTTTTCATAAGATGAGAAGTGTTACATACATTAACTGCTTTCCAGTGAAGAGGAAGCTTGAAACTAATCTTAGGTGAAAGGAAGAGGTGGGAGTCTGGAATCTTGGTGGAAGTCTTGAACTGTGCTGTATCATGAGGCAGAGCTTATTAACTCCACATCTTATAACTTTGTGGTAACCTATTATATATATATATTGTTATACAACAATGAGATTCGAGCGAGTAACCGATTGGCCGAGACGCGTTCCACCAGTGCTGCTATTTAGTATAACCTCACTGTCATTGCGTAGACGCGTTCTGTAGAGCGTTGCCTAGGAAGCACAAACAACAACAATAGCAACGGCAACAGGGTGCTAGCAATTTGGCGAATCCAAAATAAATAATGAGTTAATCAAAAGTTATTGTTTCAATATTTCTTCATTACTTACTAAACGTTTATGGTAACATTGTTGTATAAAAGCAATAGATCACTCGAGGATTTGTGCGTTACTGGATATAATCACTGCGGAGAGTACTCCGCAACTCGACCTTCGGTCTCGTTGCTGCGACGTCACCGCAGTGATTATATTTCCAATAACGCACCTCGCTCTCGTGATCTGTTGCTTAAGTAATGCTGGGGAAGGGGCAGAACATGGGTAGGTTATTACTAGGCATCAGTGAACATGGTACGTGTGCCATTGTCATAGAGACAGTAGTGCCTCAGCCTTGTGTTCAAGCAAACCACCCTTGGCAGCGGCTGGTGGTTGGTGCATTTGGAATGTCATTAAGAGTGTATATTCACAGAGATGGGGAGGGGGGGGGGGGGGGGGGGGGGGGTGGTAGCTACATTAATATTCTACAATTACAGCATGTGTAAAAGCTGCTCTGGAGGGGGCCTCTGTCGCCATGGTGACGTACAGAGTCACGTTTGCTGATGTATACTAATGGACACTTGTGTGTGCTGTTGATTCTGCCCCCAACACCCTGGATATTGGGCGCAGTAATGCCAGGCAACTAACTAATGGAGGGTGAAACACTGCACCCCACCGCATCCTTTCCACTTAAGGGGATGGCACGTATTCATTAAGGTGGCCAGTTTAATTATAGTGTCATATCCTGTTTTGATGTACTATAACAATTATGCACTCAGCGCACATATTATGATGTGGAGTAGAGAGGGCTTCATTTCTTGTTGCACACTGCAAAGGCAAATGGGCTCAGTGGTCTGCGTTCTTAATTTGATAGTTTTTTTGTAACTAATTGTTCTGAAGAAAAATAAGGGCACTTCTATTCTACTACATGAAATGTGTGTGTGTGTGTATGTGTGCATGTGTGCGTGCGCGCGTACATGCGTGCGTGTGTGTGCGTGCGTGCGCGTGTGTGTATATCTGTATATGTATATACGCACCATACCGTGCGACTTTCAAAATGTCACTTTACGATTTTAAATGTTAACTCATTGTGGAAGCCATCTTAATATTTTTCAGTTATTATTTGCGTGGTAAAGAAGGATAAGTGCTTTCAGATACTGATGATGCAAAATAATCACTTCAGTCAGCCATCCTCCTCTGCCATTCCTCTGTGCTTTTCTTTGCTTTTTTCCTTTTTTCATCGCACTCTGGAGGCTCGAGTACCACGACGGGTTCTGTGCCAGCTCAGTCCGCTTTAATAACGGGAGTAATTAGACAGTGGATCGACCCTTAACCATCTTAATGTGTTGTTTAAGGGACGGAGACGGTGTTCTGTTAAGTGAGTTCCATTACGGCTGGAAGAGCCATGGGCTTTTTGGCAGTCCTTCTGCTTAATATTTAATTCATTGGCATTGGAGGCCTGCTGTATTGTCCGGGTTCTTAAGTGTCCCTACACTTTTCTGCATCAAAGAAACCTTTTTAGCTGAGATCACATTAGGCACTAGATAAATGCTATGTGCGCATCATGATTACTCTGCGGAGAGTGGAATGCTAACTCGGCAAAGCCTGTGTGTGTGTGTGTGTGTGTGTGTGTGTGTGTGTGTGTGTGTGTGCGTGTGTGTGTGTGCGTGTATAGCTGCCTCAGTAATTCCATGATCCATGACAAAGAAAAGCATGTCTCACCCGCTGAATGGTCTCTCCCACAGATCCAGAGTCCCAGAGGAAGCGCACTGTGCAGAATGTCCTCGATCTCAGACAAAACCTAGAAGATACCATGACCAGCCTGCGGGGGTCACAGCTAAGCCACAGGTAAGCAAAAAGGCCACTTTTATAACTGTCTTTATGACTGGCTCAGTGCGGGATTGAAAGGTCTTTGTTATTGGCTTTCAAGTCACAAAACTATCGACTATCAAGTCATAAAAAAGCTATGCGGAACGGCGATAACTGAATAAATGAATTTTCCAGAGGTATTGTTTTCCGCTTTCTCCTTTGAACTCTGATTTCCCTTTCCTTTCCCCCATCGACACTTTAAACCTGCAGGATTAACCATAATCTGGCACGAAAGACCTTTAATTGCGGGCACAGACTTCAAGAGCAGAAAACACCAACGTGGCTGTGTTGCTTTTGATATTATACCAGTTTAGCCTCACCTGCATTTCATTTTCTCGATTGACAGACATCCAGCTTGCACATGACGTTCCTCTCGTAAAGGGAACTATCAGGGCTGGCTTCAAAACCTCCAGTTTGTTTATGAATACACATATCCTTTCCTGCCAGCCAGTGACTGCAGTTCTGTTCCTTTGATAGATATGGCATTGAACGTTCCTTCTTTTCCCCGTGTTCAGAAACTAGCCAGGCCTGATTGGTCAGTTGTGATTTGCATAGCAGCTGCATGTGGTTAACTGCAGTGAGTGTGTCTACTTGTATAAATGGTGGAAATATTTGGAATTAGCATTTAACAGTTTGTTAATTGAAGGCTGTGTGACTTGTGGATGTGAAGTATAATTAACTGCTGATATTGGGCATTGACTAATCGTAAAACCCAATGTACAGTAAATGGTACACACACACGCAACCACACACATACACACAAAAGCAAACACACACACACATTCACACAGACCACTTGCATTGTTTCACTGTGCCTGTGAACATTTAATTTTTCTACAAAGACCAAGCAGATGCAAATTGATCATGCTTCCAGGCCTTTTCATCCTGAAAGGATTTTGATTGGCCAACGCAGTGGTGTGCTCGGTTTCTGTCATCTCGGTCCAGCTTGGCTTTGTGTTGCGACAGTCGCATAAAAGCAGAAGCTGAGCTATAGCGGTCCTCACCCATGGCTCTGTTTATTTACCGCCCTCATTTACTGTGCAGCATACGTCTACGAAAAGAGGGATATACTGAGGCAAAAAAGCCTTGCTCAGCGCTCGTCTCTTAGCTATCCTGCTCCCCCCACCCCCCCCTCCACCCCCCCCAACCCCCAACCATCCAGGACGTGCATGGCCTAGCAATTCTCCACTGCGTACGTGGGGAGCGGATTCCTGTTTCGATTCCGTTGCAGGTTGACCGATGTTGTCCTTGAGGTTTCCTCATTATAGTCTGTGAGCTGGACTGTTTCATTATTCAGTTCTTTTCAATGCAGGGGGAGCCGGTGAAATGATACACCTTATAAAGTGCCATTTCTGGATTATTTAATTGCATTTAGCATTTTCATTTGGCCATTTAGCAGCATAGCTGGATAACACAGTGCATACAATAGCATTTGACGAAGACCAGCATTGATGCAAAGATCTACATTAACGGTCAAAGCTAAGTGTCGTTTTATGAAGCAATTCTGTAATAAACATAGTATCACAAAAGTGCCATATTGAAGAGGACATATAATCCATCTGGGGGCCCAGCCTTACCATCTTTGGCCCTACCCCACTTAAATGCAGGGCTCTGAAGAATGATGTCAGACGCAGCCCCAAAAAGATTTCTGAGGTTGAACAGATATCCTCAATTTCTGTAATTTGTCCAGACAAAAAACGGGGAACAACTGATATGAATTATAATATAGAAATTCCTGTAAGAACTGGTATAGCTGTACCCTTTATAAGCCAGGCCATACATAGAGCAAGTGCTGCTGAAAATCAGGGATTGACCTCTGCTACATCTTGCAGCAATAAATACTTCTGTTACTCATAGAGCTATGAAAATCAAACCCTCTAATTTGTATGCCATACACGTTATATAACGTACGTGCCATACGGTTATACGTTATTATTAGTATGTTGAGTGTTATAATTCAAATTATTGCACTAAAAGAAACAAGGTAAGCAGTCATTTAAGACGATTGGTGCTTTGTATGTTTAACCTACTTCAGAGAGAACATGAAGGAAAGACTTCTCTCTCAGAGACCCATCTAATGACTTTTCATTTCCGCAATCTCATATCGGTTCCTGCTCTTAATACTCTTAAAATTAATCCGAAGGAAACCGCCAGAGAGCAATGCAAACGAATGTAAAACTCTTGACAGTTAAGGAGAGCCAAAATGGGGAGTGACGGAATTAACATACTAACAAACGCAAATTTTTATGTCATGCTAATGTGTGCGGTTTAACAGGCAGGAATTTAAAAAGAAATCTATGAATACGTTAAGTGCAGAATTAGTGGGAAAGGCAATCCAGAGAGTGGGGTTGAAAACACAGAGTGTCAAACCATCAGTAAAAAGAAGCTCTATGCATTGAGGCATGAAAACCAGACACCTGGAAACATAGTCAGATGAAAAGTGTGTGAGAGAGAGAGAGAGGGAGGGAGAGGAAAAGAGAGCCTGACCGCCGGCAGGATACGGCCGTGCGTAGACATGGTTGCGGTGGCAATGCAGCCGCAGGACCTTGGGCTCTGGTGGGAGGGGCGGGGTGTCTGCGGTCCCGGTTGCGATTCTCAGCCCGCGTCCTGTCGCGGGGAGATCCGAGCTATTTTGAGAGCGGGCACAACGGCAGGAGGAAATGAACCATGCTCGGTTCCCGGTGGCCAGGGGCACCTGCTCTTTGAACGAGCTGTGAATTCATCAGCACTGACAGACAGGGATTCATATGAAGGCCACTCTCACCACCTCAGGATAGCGCGTGGATATGTCAAGAAACATGAAAGGCTGATCTTGGCTTGAAAAAGGGGTATTCTGAGTCAACACAACATATCAAATTTGACTCAATTGTATGACAACAACAGATGCACTCCATGTATAGGGAACACCTGTGCAAAACAAATTAACCACATGACTTCTGCATTTATTGCAAGTCTTCTTTTCTGTACAGGTATACGTATTAAAATAGGTGCAGTACTCCAGTGTCACTGTATTGCATTGAGAGCAATGCTGGGGCAAATACTCTCTTTCATTCGAATGGCTCACCCCAAACCCACTTTGATGGCTGAAACTATTGCAATAATAAATAAAAGAGACTTGTTACTAAAAGGATGATCTGGGAAATCTGATTTTGTAGTCTGTTTTCCAAATGACAGGCTACTTACGATTGAGGTTGGTAATGATAAATTCCACTGCTAATGAAATATCCATGTCTTAAGAGCAAATATAGTTTTAGCATGCCCTCGAATTTGCGGCGGACAGGCAGACATTGCATTATTCATTTGTATTAGTGCGCCTGGTTATGTAATCTTCAGTCTCAGCAGAAAAACCTTGACTGAAGAGAAACGTGGCAAACCCTGACCCACTTACCAGCAGACTGATGCTTTAGTGGTGGTAACTGGAGCGAGCAGCTCTAGAAACTGTCTTGTGTCCCTATCTTCCCTCCATCACTCCCTAATAATCAGTGGCTCCCTCAGGTGTAGCTAGCAGTAGCTACAGTTTTCCACTAGAGGGGGGAAAAGATCAGCACTGAGAAGTGCCTTTTCCTTCCTGAAATCCAGACTTGAAGTTTGGGATGATCAAGGGATGAATAAATTAACAATACTTGGAATGCAGAGTATATCTTTGAAAAGAGTGTGCAAAAAGTAGAGTCGGCCGAATTCTAAAATTATGAAAAAAGATGATTCATGGAAGGGTATTTGCCTAACAATGGAGTGTTAGCAGCCCATTTTGCATTCAGAAAGTTTAAGCAGTCTTTATTCCTTTAAAAGGCAATTGGGCCACAGTTGCTGATTCAGTAGAAGTGCAGAACTGTATTTCATGTTTTAATGTGACTTTTGGATGCAGGATTCATAATACCTTCTGAACAGTCCTTATTTCAGCAGCCCCCATCTAAGATACTTTATGCCAAAGACTGATCGCCAGATCACTTTCAGCTACAGTGATTGTTAGTGATGATTCTTGGCCCTGCTTTGTCCAATTCCGCTATGTTTTTTAATCTTTCTCAGCACAAATTTAATTACCTGGATTTGAAAATGCTAAAGTCATCAATATGTGCTGTAGTTTCCATTTTTTGGGTTTATAATTTTGTCTTATATGGCCTCCAGCTTCGCTAAGGATAGTTTTATAATCCTAAAAATAAGTATAATTTGGGTCTCCATTTCCCCCATATTTTGGTGATCCCATACTGGGTTTGAATATAGGATACATCTGACCACTTTAGCTGATTAGAAGCAGGCTTTTCATAGACCTTAATTCAAAATGCTCTTAATGTAATTCACAACTATTGTTTGAGTGTACATCTATTCCAGCATCAAGACCTCCCACAGAATAACTCTTAGCGTCTGGTGAGCTTCAACCTTGTGTTGGTATAATTGTGTCTCAAGGGGGGGTTGGGTTAAGAAAGAAAGAAAGAAAGAAAGAAAGAGATAAAGGCTCACTCGGATGCAGACTCAGCTGCAGTTTCCCTGTGTGTATGAATCATTTTATCAAATAAAAAATGGACGCTGGAAAGATTAAGCTGTCAGACAGTGTATCAGACAAGAATATAGAGGGCAGGCAAAGGCTATACTCTCTAAGTTATACTGCAACAAAAACAATGAGAAAATGTACATGTATTATTTGGGAGTGTTCTTTTGCGGCAAATAAAACGTTCTTTAAGGTCAATGGAGCTCGCTACCCTGCATCTTGCATTTTGTTGGCATCATAAAAACATTTATAGGAAATAAAGAAGTTTTTGTAGCATGGTTTTGAGATCACTTTATAAGTCACAGAGCCATGGTATGTTGATACTACACAAAGGATAACACAAGCTTTATTCTCTATGTGTGTATGAAACTCAAAAATGGAAAAAGGGAAATAAGAGCTGATTTTATATGTGACTGTATTATACAAATATCGTTCCATGATAATACAAATGATATAATCACAGAGACAACTTGTTTTTTTGTCATGACCATCAGGCAATTGATTTAGCCTTACATTCATATTCATGCATTTGCAGTCTTACTGGGGGAAATTTCCATCCATTATTCTTTGAACAACATCCATTCATATAACCGGATATCTACTAAAGAGAAAATTACCTTAAATAAGGATAAGACAGAGTAATAAAGACATTAGAATACATATCGATGAGACGAGGCCATTCAGCCCATCTAGGATTGCCATTTATCTGCAGTCTAGAGAGTAACGAACACTGCATCAAGCCTGATGTGCCTGGGACTTGAACCCGTGGTTCCTGATTTTACCTGAACTCCCTGTGGTTCCTCCTCTGACCCTGCACCGCACAGTTCTCTGCCCCAGGAATCCACCTGAAAGGGGAGGAACAGTAAATCAGCCCAGTAATGTACTTAGCCAGACCACATTATGATTGGCCACTGTTGCAGTTGGCAGCGTATCCCCAGTGAGGCGGTGAGCCCCCCTGTTTAAATGCTCCTATTAAACACTCCTGGGCTCCATTTACTTCTGTTACATTACAGGCATTTAGCAGAGGCTAATATCCAGGGCAATGTACAGTGTTACACTTTCTGCATAGCATCCACTTATACAGATGAATATATACTGAAGCCATTCAGGTTAAGTGCCTTGCTCAAGGGTACAACAGCAGTGCTCTACCTGGGAATTGGACCTGCAACCCAGTCCCTTAATGATTATACTACACAGCCACCCTGTTAATGAGACAGAGGGTGTCATGACTCATTACAGTATTGATTGTGATTTGTCTGTAGATCCACAACAGATTGAAGTAAGTTATGCGGTATCCGGTAAGCTCAAAAAAGATAGTACCCGGTGAAATAATACAGAGAATTGTTTTAACATGATGAATCATTGCATAATTCATTTTTGTATTAAGTCCTGTAAAATAGTGGAACAAACTCCAGTCACGGAGCACGCCGGTGCTGAAACACTTCAGTGCATAAACATGTCAAAGCACACCAAAAACTCAGCATACACACAGGCCCTCCAGGACTTGAGTTGTGCGCCCCTTTAGAACATCATTAAAAAATTAATGGTCCCTGGTTTATGGTTGATATAACTTACAAGTTATAACTTACATTTCTGCATAGTAATATTCATAAAGATGTCACTTAAATCAAATACACAGGTGTTTTCATGGTTGCTGTGAATCAATGAGCGCATTAGCACAAACAGTATATCCATCACAGAGGTCACGCCAATTCCTCCATCCCGCCCCTTTCCTCAGCTGCCTGGAGACCAGCGTGTGCTACGACAGCGACGAGACCAATGCCCGCAGCGTGTCCAGCATGTCCAACCGCTCCTCCCCGCTCTCCTGGCGCTACGGCCAGTCCAGCCCCCGGCTGCAGGCCGGCGACGCCCCCTCTTCCACGGGGGGAGGCTACCGCGGCGGGCTGGGGGCAGGGCAGTACGCCTCCCACACCATGCCCGCCAGGGTCCCCGGCCGGCTCGGGCAAGTCTCCCGCGTGGAGCTCATCGAGGGCCTCGATGCCGACGACCCCGAGCTGAAGTCCGGCTACCTGAGTGACAGCGACCTGCTGAGCAAGAGCCTGCCTGACGACGATGAGGACGACGACGACCTGGCCAATGGGTAAGCCTGCCCGACTGCCCGTCCGGATGATCCTATTGCATAGCCGTGTAGATTTTTTCAGCCAATCGTATCGTCCTGGTTTACTTGCGTTTTTGGCATCCAGACTTATTAAGGAGCATGTAGAATGGTGGCTTTTGTATACCTACTGCAGGGGTGTCAAACTCCAGTCAGTGTCATCAGTGTTGGAAGACCTGCAGGTTTTTATTTTTTCCCTTTTAATCAGTAGCCAGTGTAGTAGTAGTAGTAGTAGTGATATAATATATTATAGTAATAATAATAATAATAATAATAATAATAATAATAATAATAATAATAATCATCATAAAACAATTTTACACTTTTCAAGTTGTTTTCCTGCAGTAATAACACAATAAACATAATTAATACATTTAAAAGAAAGGCAGAGAACAATAAAAACAAAATACTTTGAGAAATGCTGTTTAAAACGATGTCTTTAGAAGTGATTTTGAATCTGTGCAGGTGGGAGCAAGTTATGTGAACCTTAAGCCAATTCATGACTTAAATTAAGTGCTTAAGTCCCAAAGCACTTCAAAAATCAGCAGATGATGTAACCCTACAGGACTGGAGTTTGACACCACTGACTTACAGTATGCCCAGGCAATCACGTCATCTATCTCTTGTCTCTTTTTGTCTGTTACTGTAGCTTGAAAAGAGGTCAAAGAGTTAGTGATTTATTCCTAGAGGATATGAAATCAGTTTCAAGTTTCAAGTGAGAAGTCAAATCATCTGAGTTTTGAGTTTCTGATGCCTAAGCACACCTGCTGCTGTTTTCAATTCTGGCGGGGCTATGCGCCGCTTCCAGACAAGGCTGGTTTTATAGCCAGACCATTTGCTTTCTTTCTTTTTTTTTTTTGCTGGATCTGTATCAAATTCTCAAACAAAACACAATACAGACATTGTAGCCTAGAGTCCAGATATCAACTCTGTGGTGCTGTTGCCATATTGTGTAACTGTGATAGATATTGGGCTTCTGCAGTGCTTTCTTAGCATGACAAAGTTTAATGGTTGTAGAGCCATGCAGAGTTTGCTGTGAGAAACAGTGTGATGACAATTTGTGATACCAGGAATTTCAGGCCAGATCTATGTGAAACAGAATTGGATAAAGGAGGCTTTCAAAGCCTCATATGGCTTAGCTCTGCAGTAATGAAGCATTTTATGAGGCCCCCCCACCAAGATGGCCTTGTCACAGGCACCTGTAGGGCCCCTCACGGAGCTCAGCTTTGAGCCTGTCCTCAGCACATCACCATGGTCCCTCTCCTGCAGTTTGGCTGTGAGCCCCTCTGTGTAGTGTAGTCATGAGCCCCCTCGCGGAGCTTAGCAATGAGCCCCTCTGCAGAGCACAACCATTGGCCTCATTGTGGAGCTCAACACAGCTGTGGGGAGTGTGATATCACCCTGGCACAAGTGTTCCAAACATGAGCTCTCCCAGGGGAAGGGTGTCGGCTGGGGAAGGGGTTAGGGTTTTCAATACCGTGTGTGTGTGTGTGTGTGTGTGTGTGTGTGTATGTGTGTGTGTGTGTGTGTGTTGTGATGACAGCACTGGGGTGGGTACCTAGATAACAACATCGGTCTTGTAACTCCCCCATGATGCCAAAGTTGTGATCACACTGCACAAGGAAATGAGGTTTGGTTTGCTCAGCCTCTCCCCCAGCCTTCCATGGCCTCTACGGCTGCCTGGTGTTTGCAGGCCAGTGTGAAACGAGCCAACATGAGATAGTTTTGGTGAAAAGGTGGACTGGCTGCCATTAATTATGATGTAATCACCATGAGCTGTGGCACCTAAAAGAGTTTTCCCAGTTTATCCGTAAACACCCTCAAAATGTGCTCTGGTAATATGACAGCAAATCAGCACATGGTGCCACTGTATGTTTCTGTATTTTTAATTGTGGAGTAACAATGATTTAGGTTTCTCTATTTTAAAAAAAGGTAATTATATGATGAGTTTAATGTTTATGTATGTGGTTCTGCCATACCTTCAGCCAACCTGCTCTTCTGTTGAGGAAAGGCGTACCATTTCCGTTTGTTTCACTTTAGCTGGGCATCTGGCCGACTTTCAAATTTTCTGTCTCATTTAGTCGTTTGAAGCGATCTTTGTCTTTCTCTCTTTCTCTGCTCTCTCTCCCATCTCAAATCCAATTTCACATTCAGTTTGAAGTCTTCACCCCCCCCCGAACCCACTCATCCTCTCTCTTAAACACACACACATGCGCACACACGCGCACGCACACACACACAC
Source organism: Synaphobranchus kaupii (assembly GCA_029718625.1). NCBI lineage: Eukaryota > Metazoa > Chordata > Actinopteri > Anguilliformes > Synaphobranchidae > Synaphobranchus > Synaphobranchus kaupii. The sequence goes on along the minus strand of CM056378.1, from coordinate 97,335,763 downwards.
ACACACACACACACACACACACACACACACACACACACACACACACACACACACACACACACACACACACACACACACACACACACACACACACACACACACACACACCAGCTGGCTTTGCTGTGGGCAGTGAAGGGCAGGCAGCATAGGTCACTGCTCCAGACGTATGGGTACTGATTCAGCTCCAGTCCTTGTGCAGTGGGGACTTGGATCAGATGGCAAACCGTGTGTAACAAGGCCCACGCCCTGCCCTTTCACTATCAAAGAGACTACAGCAGGTAGGGAGAGAGAAAGAGGGACGGAGAGAGAGGGGGAAGTAGAGCGTGTTTAAGGGAGGGAGAGAGAGAGAAAGAAGGAGAGAGGGACGGAGAGTAGGGTAAGGTACTGAAAGGGAGTGAGTGAGAGGTAGGCATACTTAGGGACAAGTTTGCATCCTCTGGTTGTTTATGCCACCCCAATTAGCTTTCAAAGGGGACCTGTTATTGGATTAGAAGAGACACACTGGACCTGGCTCAGAATTGGTTGCTGTTGACACCCCAGGAACCCCGATCCCTTGGTTGACTGTACGCACGCATTCCATCCAGGCCAGTGAGCTCACTGCTGTGATAATGTGCCTTTGTCGGGGAAGGACGTCCAATAGCACAGGTGACCTGCTGAGACGCTGTTTGGAGTTGCATTGGACTCGCATTACATTGGTTGTTCCTGGAGCCCCCCCCAACACTCTCAACCCCTATAGCTGTTGTGGGATGCCGGTGTCTGTCAGCACAGCCCCAGGTTGCCAAGGTGACTGTGAGCATCGCCGTAGGAACTCGGATCTACCTGCTGTGAGCCCTCCTGTCTGGAAAATATTACCGTGAAGGAAGACATTAAGACGAGGGAAGGACGTCGGGTTTGGTACAGAGCACTTGGGTCGAGTATGCTTGGTCAAACCTTCTCACCTTGACCATGTGTCAGTAGAAACATACCATTCCCCATAGTTCATCAACTACCTTACCTTCCAAAGAGAAGCTTAGTGGAAGCAATGTGAGATGCCAGATGTATCTTTACGGAAGAGGAATGTGCTACAATGAATATGTTCTATTTCACAGAAGAGGGAGTGCTTATTTATATTTGTAAAAAATCTTGCAATATCTGAGTACAGCAATAATTAATACATTTACCCATATATTGTGTGTGCAATTCCCTTTTCTGAACTTGACAACATATTTTATTTCAATATACTGCAGTGTATTCTATTCATGAATGGGTATTCAAAGTTAATCACTGCATGCACCATGACTGTATTGCGGGGCTCTGCCCTGCTGTAAGCATTTAGGTAGGAAACTCTAAATGTACATACGAGCAGCACCACGTTCCCCATTGCAGCAAACTGGCTAATTAAATCTCACGGTCTCAGTAAATTCATCTGAATTACAGGACGGCATTTGCTTACAGTACTTCTCGGTATCGATTGCAGTTCTCATGGCCCTGTATCGTGCGACAGAAATGGCTTCATACGGCGATATCGCTCCTGTTGGCAAGCAGCTGTAAACACTAACACAACGGAAAGTAGATCTGCCAGGCCGTGCTCCCGGGTTGATTCCTTGGAGCTGACCATTCAGCTTGTCTGCAGGAGCCACCTTTGGCCCTGTCAAGGCTTCCGATGGGAGGACAGCCATGCATTGCCACTGAAATGCGCTTGTGGTGACCGAATTAGAACGACGGTATTTTTCCCCTATGCCTCCCTCCACCCCGACCCAGTACTAGTGCTGTATCTCACTGTATATAATGGGGCGAAAGAGCTGTATTACAACCAGGTGGCCTGCCGAGGGGAAATGTCTTCTCAGGCGATTATTGGCTTAATGGAAGCGAAGCGTTGCATTCATTTCCTGCAGGACCTGGGTGGAATCTGGCGGACGGTTATTCGCCCTGGCTGCCGTCGCTGTACGCCTCTCCGCTTCAGCGACGTGTGTGGGATACGACGCTGGAGCTCAGCCTTCCTCTCTCTGCTGGGATACACACAGCGATTTGGTTTATTTATTCAGACTTGCAGGCAGACAAACGGTGCAACGAAGCAGTGGCGGTTCAAGTCGTGCCGTAATGCAAAAATTCTGCTCATACAAAACACGGATTAAATAAGTCCTCCCATGAGAGCAATTATTGCTTGATAAATGTGCATACGTTTTTTTTATTTTTTTTAATAAAATTGCACGTGGTGAAATGGCTGACGGCTTTAAGTGAGTAAAAATATTGCTTTATACATGCGCAGTGCAATCAATGTGAAAGCACCTGGACTAGCATGGCAGCCAGAAATGCTCTCTTTCCAGAGCGCATATTCCTCCTTATGGTTGAAAAACTCCAACTTGGTTTTGTGGGTGTAATGACTATTGATTGCTTGTGTGCTCCCAAGAGCGAGTGCACAAGATTGATTAAGGCCATGTGTGTGTGTGTTTGTGTGTGCGCGCGTACGTGTGCATGTGGGCGTATGCGTGTATCAATCTCACAGACTGACTCCGATCACTACAGACGTCTTATCGCTTAGACGGCCCATTTTGGATTAGTTCTTATCACTGTCCCATTCGCATACCTCTTTGTCAGAATTTGGTTTCTTCCTACAGATTAGGGAGAGGTTAATCCCAAATTGGTCTGCTGGCTGCCTGGTGGGACTGTTATAATCTCTGTTCTTTTCTTATTGTGTGGTATGCACTTTGGGTCAGACCTCCACTGACTAAATTACTAAGGGGGCCTGATCTAAAAAAACACCCATTAGGAGCCATTTTGGCTCAAAGTATTTTGTCCGCAGTACATCCTGTTTACTCTGCATCCTCAGCTTTTTAGATATGCAGAATCTGTGATTTATATTCTCACAATGCTCCTGTCATTCAACTGGGCTGAAGTTAATTTGCTCTACGCTTGCTGGCTCAGGACTCATAATCAACTGGCCACATAATCAACTCGATTCCATGTCCCTGATTCTAGCGCCCGATTAGAGGCCCGCAATTCACTTTCCTGATCCGTGCTGTGTGTTCGACCGCGGTTTGAGCGTGAAAGAAGCACACGGAAGGTAATTTGATCACCCTAAGTGATGAGGTGATGGGGAACGTTAGTATAGATGTGGGTCAGAAGGGTTATGGGTAATGTAAGAAAGGTCACGTGACAACCCCACCAAGATACACACACCCACAGACATGTATATGACCTTTATTTGACTAGGAAGTCATATTGAGATTAAAACCTCTTTTACAAATGAGACCTAGCCAAGACGGGATCAAATAGCAGCATAAAATTATAAAATCACAATCACAGGTCCATTACAAGACAATACTATACATAAGTATGTAGGTATAAACAATACAAAGTGAAATACAGTACATACACTATGACAGAACATAACACATGGCAGCAGTGATTAGACACAACGGTATTATTTGAAACAGTTGCAGCTAACCATGAGAACATCCATAATTCTCAGTTTAACATGCACACGTGAACGTACACACATACAAACAATACAATGCGATACCTTTACGCATTCATTAAGTACTCATTCATTAATTGTAAACAACACTAATTATATACACAGCATACAATAAACCTTCACATGCCATTACACATCATATATGCACACAGCACTACCCTCTAGGTTATATTTTTCGTATTGACTGTGTAAGGCAAAACATACTGTGAACATACTGGTCTCTTGCAGTAGTTGAACATTTGTTGTTACATTGGCCCTCTGTGAATTATTTATGACATGCTTATGCTAGGTATTTAAAAAGCTTCCATCGCCTGTATTTTCCAGAAGGCACTGCTGGGTGGGTAGACAGTGTTGTGTTCCCATGATCCCTTGTGTGGAACACGATGTTAGACTATTTTGGAATCATGTTGCACTGACTCACTTTCTACACAGTGTGATGTCGCAAACTCCCAGATTTTGGACCGAGGACATTTTCCATTCCCTTATAGACAATTACCCAAGCCAAAACGATGCAACGCAAACCCAGAACAAATTTTACACGGTGTCTGCTTCAAAAAGATCCGCTGAAAAAAATCAATAAATAAACTTTGGTCGTTTGAGGCAAACACTGTCAATTATGGTTTGGGATTCGGAGGTGTGGCATTTGAGGTCTGACATTTTAAGTTACTCTGTATGACTACCTTATCGCAATCCCATTTAGAAAGCATCTGTGTTCTGTGCTAAAAATAAATAAATAAACTGTAAAATATTTGACATATCGTCGCAAGGTCATCTTGACTCCTGTCCACTCCTCAAATGTTTTTTTTTTTAATGTATAATTTTTTTACGAGACTGAAATACAGACGATAGCTCCTGGCTGCTGTTTATCTCAGAGGTATCAAACTCACGTCCTGTACGCTGAGCTTGTGTTCTTAATTAATCCGGGGGGGGGAGGACGTTCTGCTGAATGTTCTGTCCGGCTCTGCGGACACTGCTGCCGTGCTCTCACAAGAGGGCCCCAAAAGCCTGCGCGCGCGCTCGCCGGCAGGAGCGGGGAAGCCGGTCGCCATGGCAACCCCCTTTCCCGGAGCCACATTAGGGCCGTGCAGCGTTTTCGAATCAGTCCAGTCTGGCGTGTGCGTCCGTGTGTGGGCTCGCGTGAATCTGTGTGCGCATGTGCGTGTGTTTGATGCGTGTGGTACTTGACAAGCACCTGACACACTCACACACAGACACACACACACACACCTGCCAGGGGCTTGCAAGTAATGTGTTTTCTTTTGTTGAAATGGATCTGTGCACGAGATCTACTGCAATAGTAATTGAATTGCTTGACTCTGACATTTCTGGCTCTGGGTGTTTTAATCCCACCCCCTGCTGGAATAATGTCATGTCCGCTCTGTCAGAAGTGATCTTGACTATAATGAATCTGATAGCACTCCTCGTTTTGAGCTATGCAAATAGATACAATAGATGTACAGCAGGTGACGTTCTTTTCAATAACTACAGGCTGAAAAAGGACACATATTGTCCTTTTTGTCCTGGTGTGACAGATGGCTACTTGACGAGAGATGAATGTAACAGTGGTGCTCTATTAGAGAATTGTACATCTCCAAGATGTATACAAAATCATGACATGGCGTGAAAGATATATGTATTTGTTTTTAAAGCACTGTAGAATAGGCCTTTATTATTAGCACTTTGCCTGAAAAAAAACACACACAGTACAGTATCACTACAAACACTAGCTCTGCAGGGACCTGAAATCCGACATTGCTATGGACCAATAATGTGTTAATAATATTATGCCCTTATAATTGGCCATTCTTTTTATGGCTGGTCTGAGCAGGGGTACGGCTATCTTAATGTAGCACACATGTAAAACACCCATAAGTCCCTCATGTCCACAATAGAGGACAAATAAAGAACCCCTCGGCTGGCTTAATGTGCCCAGCTGGTCCCGGCTGTGCCGTAACCGTGGCAACCGTGACAAAGCTTCCCCGCGCCGCTCCCGAAATCAGCCTGCTCCAGATCGCAGACCCCCGAGGGAGAGGACCGCGGAGAGGGGAGAGGAGACTGAAGGGCAGCTTGGGGGGGGCATGACCAGAATGTGTGTGTGTGTGTGTGCGTGTGTGTGTGTGTGTGTGTGTGTGTGTGTGTGTGTGTGTGTGTGTGTGTGTGTGTGTGTGTGTGTGTGTGTGTGTGTGTGTGTGTGTGTGTGTGTGTGTAATGTATGAGAGAGGATCTGTCAGGTTTACAGGTGAGGTGAGAGTTTGTTCTGATAATGAGGTCAGCATAAATCTTCATTGGAGAACTGCTGCTAAGACTGCATATGTGATGTAAGGTACAGTCCAGTCCACTCCCTCCTCCCCCCTTTCATCCCCCAAGCAATGGCTTAGCCCTAACTTCCAAGACTCGGTTTACCCTTTTGATATTCCCGTGGTTTGGAAGCCCGAAAAGCACGCGCGCCACACCCCTTATCACGCCCGGCGGCCTCGTGCCGCTCCGCTAGCCGATAAGCTTCGCCGTTTTTAAGATGCGCTCCGGCTTTGTGAGGAAAAGCAGGGAACGTACAGGAATTTCCTTCGAACCACCTCTGGTCTGATAGAGTCAGAGCCACTGCTGCACCCCCCACTCTGCCTTTTCTACTCAATCTACCCCAGCACACCGGTCACTGCGTCAGCCGGCAGCCAGATCGATACCGCTGCTGCGTATCTTTAGAGCCGACATGGGCGCCGGCACCGAGCGCGGCCGCCGATCGTTCGCTTCGACCCGCCCATATGCATACGCTGGATCCGGTAGCGGGTTGCCGTGACAACGGATAGCCTAGAAGGGAGTCCAGTTCACTCCGTATTCATATTACAGACGACTGGTAACCTGGACGGCATGCCTGTGAACCGTGGAATGATGGGACACGTCTACACGACCCACACAGAAAGGGCGAGGTCATACAAACCCCACACAGGTGAAATCAGGTTCAAACCTAAGACCTGAGACACTTCCTGCTTCTATGGCATCCAGGCTTCCCACTTGCCTTAAGATTAGACCCACAGGGCACATTGTGGGTGTACTGAACAGAGGTCTTAATCATTCTTTCATAATCTGAGCAACCAAGCTGCAGCTGAGTGCTACAAAAACAAATGTGGGCTAGGATTAGGGGGTACATTTCACCGTTCATCAGGATGCCGAACCCCTTCTGTGCAACAGGGCCTTAGAAGAAAAGCCATCCAGCAACCAGCGGAATCCTTCTTAATTATTGTACCCCTTTCAGGCACCCCTTTCAATTATTACAGACCCACATTGGGGGGACTGCCTACAGGCAAGGAAGTCAAAATAACCCCCCCCCCCACCCTGTTAATGCTACCCATGTGTTAAATCTCCAGGAGAATATTGGCCTTTTGTCCTGTCGAGTGGCTAATTGTGGATAATGGGCGGCCATCACATCATTTGCCATTACTGTGGCCCTCAGAAGGGGACTGTTTGTAAACCGGGAGAGCGACACGACTTCTGCTCCCGTTCTCAAATCAATGGCATCCTGCCAATAGACAAAAGGGACTGGTACCCTGACAACCTTGAGAGGGTCTACGTTTTTTTTTCTCCTATTTTATTAGCAGATTGGCCTTATCCAAAGTTTTTTATGTATACGCTTATATAGTGGAATGTTAACTGAATGTTACCATTGACCAAGGGGGCAACAGCACTGAACACAGAAGTCCACATTATCCTTCCTTAAATACTCTGCAACACTATGATTTTTTTATGTAGTCATGCACTTTAAAAAGGAATGTGATAAGTTGATTTATGCCCCATATCCTGTCTGAACATTACAAGCAGTTGTTGTCCTTCCTCCAGTGCATTCTGGGAAACGTTACTTCGCGGAGAGTGGCTCGTCTTCATTAGAGCCCTGCCGGACTTGTGCCCCCGCACGCTGCGAACGCTAACCATACGTGTGTTTGACATAATTAGGATATCTGGCAGCCGAGATTAAGCTGTTTTTGCGCCACGCCCATAGGAGCAAGCAGAAAAATAGGGGTCAATACGACCACAGCTGTTTCTTTTTTTTTTTCATGTCTGCACTACGAAGTCCTCGGGTCTACAGCCGCCTCATCGTTTATTACACCCGTCATGTATAATGCATACCTCTCTCCATCTTCCATGTCTTTATTTCCTGCCTCGCTCAATTTGCTGGTGTCTCTCCGTGGCAGTCGGCTGATTTTCCAAAATGCATCCGTAGTGCGCGCTGGAGCGATATCTTGACCAAATATGATTGCTTACTGTTGTACTGCTTACTGCTGAGATTTTGGGCAAGGCTTAAATAAATATACTACACCTGATGGCAGAAGAGCCAACAGGGAATCTAACATCAAGTATCTTTGCACACACACTTGCTTGCACACTGCTGGAACAATTTAGAAATCTGGCTTGGATTTAATTTTGTTGAAAGATTATAATCGGCATTATGGTACTGTTTTTTCCTATTTCAACTATATGCGCTCTGAGAACCCAGGGAAAGCAGTCATTTCCTTGTTGTGTGTCACATGTCTCCCTCATCATCTTTCAAGGCATCGCCCTCACCAGACTCCAGTTTCCAATTTCCTTTTCCTGGCTGTGACGGGACCCTTTCGATTCGCTAGTGCGCCATTGTTTTCCCCCGACCCAGATTCCGTATCTCCTGCAGGATCTGTGGAAGGCTGTGTGCGTCACGCCTTCGCAGGAAACCTCAGGAATGCGGTTTGGACCTGGGTCTGGGGTCTGGGGTCGGTGGTTTAAGAAGTTGCTTCCTCTGTGTGGATTGAGGGGTGAGCTCAAGCCCTGGGGGGTTTTTGTGTGTCAGCACATCAGGGATGAGGTTGAGAAGGGCCATGGTCTGCTGGGGGGGGGGGGGGGGGGGGGTGTTGGGGTGACCCTGTGAGGCAGTACTGAACATTTCTGAAACAAGGGTCAAGGCCATCACTGATCATTCCTCCCCGAACACACATACACACAGAAACACATGCACACGTACACTACATATGCACATTTTAATTATTTATGAGACAGCAGTTAAACGTAGAGCAAAGGGCCAAAGGGCCTACATTTTCTTAAACGTCAGGGACGTCTTATACCTTGCAACTACTCACATACGTACATCCACACAAACACTATCACCCTTCAACAAGCATTAATATGTGAAGACTTTATTTTGATCTTGTGAGGTTAAGCTGTGCATGTGGCGGAAAAACTAAACTGCCAGCTTGCGTTGCGCTATAATAAATTGTAGTTATTGACAAACACTTATGAATCGTACTTACCCTTCAGTAAAATTTACAGCTGTGTAAGTGGATTGTGAAGAAATCTGTAAATTACTCTGGATAAGAGCCCCTGAAGGTACTGTACGGGGAAGGGTAAAGGTGCGAAGAGACAAAGTGATATTGACTGCAATGCGTAAATCTTAAAGAGCAGACATTTTCAATAACAACAAAAACCTTTTCAAACACAAGCAGCAATCTTTCCAGTCTGTGGCAAATGGCTTAGACATGTTTGTACAACCGTCGAATGCTGTTGCAAATCATTTTGTTACCTCTGGGCGGCAGCTAAGTGGGGTTTGGGCTGACCTCGGGGTCAGTAGGGGGCAGCGTAGTGGGACAGGCCTCGGTCAAAAAAGCGGTCAGCTGGAAGGGGAGGTACACGTGGCGGACAGAGCGCGTGCCTGCTTTCCGCCTCGCAGATGGACGCGGCTCATTTGCGGATAAAGAGACTGGCCTGGGGTTCGAGGCGCCCGGTGTTTCCACAGTGCAGCGGCTGTGCAGCGCACGACCCCAGGAAAATCTGAAATATGCAAGCTGGAAGTTTCCAGTGAGGTGCGGCGGGATTTTTCTTTTCCTACTGAAGAGGAACCCTAACAGCTGGGGAAACTATGAAGCGGGAGCCATCGTTTGGCCATCATCTTTGGCCATCATCTTCTCTCTCTCTCTCTCTCTCTCTCTCTCTCTCTCTCTCAACACCTGTTGTAAACCGTTTGATTTCCCTCGTCCGCCTGGTTTGTTTTGGCAGGCGTACAGTGCTGTAAATGTTTGTCTGATGTTTAGGTGATCAGATGGCAGGCCAGGCTAAAGAGGAAGTACGCTCGACAAGGCTAGGCTGAAGTCTTGGTAACGTCTGACAGAAACGCTCAAGCGTTGGACTGTTTTCTTTTTATCGGACTGATTTTCTCCTAATCAGATACAGAAGACACATAGGTGACACAGTCTGTTCCTACAGAGCCGGCAGTGTAACTTAAGCTTGCATGAAAGAAATACTTTGGTGTGGCCCTTTTAATTGAAGATAGCCCCACCTTCGGGCCTACTCGCGCCTGCCTGGCCTCCCATGACCACTTCTTTCTCCGCTAATTACAGTAGTTACGCGCCACTCGGGACGGCAAGTCAATACAGTCAAACCTTGAACCGTAACACATACACACACACGCGCGCACGCGCTCACACGTCCTCTTCGAGCGATACGCGGCCATAAAATCAGCGCTGTCGGTTGGCATGGGCGTTATGCGAGGACCCCTCTTATTTTGTCTCCAGACGGACGTGTAAACGCTGAAAACATGCTGGCTGTCGTCCAAGGTCTGAGAGTGCGGTGTTCGAGACCCCCCCTTTAGAGAGATGTCTGGGGCGGCTCTAATGGACGAGCGTGGAGGGCCGCCGAGGAGCTCAGATGTGGGAACGCTCAGTTTCTTTCACCTTTGCGCTGTTGTGAAACACGAGAGGCCGGCAAAAAAAGGCCCTGTTTGTAATTACATGGGTCGGAAGTCTCTCTCTGCCTGGTGCTCTTTCCCTAAGCTTGTGGCTGTTTCCTTCAGCCTCTAATGCGAAACGCATGGCTACATGCTGCTGGATTGCTTTTCATCTCCCGCCCTCACTGGGGAGAAAGAGATCCCCCGGAATGAGCCGGGCTCCCCTCTTCAAAAAAGCTCATGAGATGAGGCAGGGCATTCACCGAAGAAGCTCCCCTTTCAAAGCATGCTCCTATGTGTCACAGTTTTAGTAATAGAGGGGCTCGGGGCATGTCCCTAGCTCTCTGTGCCACCTGCTGGGCATGTAACGTAAGTGCGCTTTCATCTCGTCCCTTTTGAGGAAGTCACCACCGGAGTTATCTGTCGTTTTTTGTGTGTAATCTACCTGAACTTCACTGGTTAAGCCAACATGCACTCGACATGCTGCTGCAACAGAGGATAGTTACGAATGAGAACCTCGTTGCTGACCCCCATGATGTTCCCGGTGATATTCCACTGCTCATTTGTAGATGGTGTTTAAATGAGCGCTAATCAGACACTTAAGCTCTTATAGGTGTTAAATTGGCTGACAAATGGAATTGACTCGCTCTGTTTAACGATTTCAAGCTAAGGCCAGCAGTCAAGAGGCCTCCGTCAAATTGCATCATGGCAACAGGAGCGACGTTGTCACAACATTCGTTTAGCCTGGTGGTAACAACGTAATGTTGCTGCGGTGTGTCAGCGTGACGTGGTCCTCACCGCGGCAACACAGTTAAAGGAGTGAAACATAGTCATAACTGCTGGGGGCCATGCTGAATTCCACAGGACAAGGGGCTTTCCCCCAGATCAGATTTTCCCTAATGCAAAACAGTCATCCCCGGAACACGATCCGCGTCCCCTGCATTAACAACACAGACCCTCCTGCAAGGCCTGGCACAGACCCCATCCGCGTTCATGAAGTCAGCCTGTGTAAAACAGACACACGATTAAGGTTCTCTGTCTGTGTGCGAGTGTGTATATCTGTGTGTATCCGTTGCTGCTTGGATATAAATACGGTTGTTTTTGTTTGTTTATTTAGGCATGTGTTTGGTTTGATTGTCTGTTTGTATGAGTGTGTGTGTGCGCGCGCGCATGTATTTCTTAGTGTTTACAGTGGGTGCATACATACGATTGTATTTTGGTGTATGTCTGCATATGCATGTATTATTTTGATAGTGTTTGCGTGCGTGTGTGCGGGTATGGTGTGTGCGCACGTACGTGTGTGGTGTCTGTGTGTGTGGGGGTGTTGGTAGAGCATATTTTCACGTGACTATGTTTATGAGTTTCTATCTCTGGGTCTCTCTTTCTTTCTCTTGTCATCCATCTTCTCAGGGGAGATCCCACCAGGAGACGTTACTAGCTCACTACAGCATGTTGTAATGATTAATGCATCCTTATACACACACAAACACACACACACACACACACACACACACACACACACACACACACACACACACACACACACACACACACACACACACACACAGAGCCTGGACAATAACCTGAGCCTAGCTTGGGCCCTGTCGCAGTATTTATCTGGATAAATCATCTCTGCGATCCTGCCTCCCTTTCCCCCCGTTGCTCCAGCGTCTCTGTCTGCAGGTTTTTTTCTTCTTTTTTTCCTTCTAAATCCGGCAGTTTGAAAGCCACCTTTCTGCCCCCTCGTCCCGCAAGGGACCGCAAGCCAAAAAGATCAATTTCTCCGCCGGCATCCGCTTTGTACGCCACGGGCCAGTTGGGAGCTATCACTTATTTTTTATTACCGCTTGTTCATTTCTCGATGAATACGGCCCTTGTTGAACTGGGCGGGGCAGGGGTATCGTTTGCCCGATGTGACGGAACGCTGATTCAAGCCTAATGTTTCCCACGATGCGTCAGGGCCTAGAGCCCGACCACCAGCTATCGTTATGCAAATGTGGTGGATTCCTCCCGTTCCAGTGGATCCATGCTGTTAGTATCCTCTATTAGCATGAGTACGTCATAACAATGTGACTGAAGCCCCCACTTCCCCCAACACCTCACCTCCATGAAGCTATTCCCGTTTGACATGATCTGCAGGGGACCTTATACATAACAGAGCAGGGATAGAATCAGTTAGCATTGCAATGGGCTCATGGGGTCCATCTGTTTGTAGAGCGTAAGCTTGCCGCTCTCCGCCTCAAGGCATTATTTCCTGTGTCACAAGGCTTTGGACACCATAATGGAGTCCTGTGTAAATTGTCTGGCATATGTCAGATACTGTATGTCACTGCAGCGCGCAATGATATTTTCACGGCTTTCCTGTACCACTGTGTGATATTCTCACGACGGCATACCATTATAGTCACACTATCGCAATCGCAACATGACTGCTTTACAGCGGACCCAATGTGTTTATTCTGGACATTATCAAATAATAAAAATAAGGTTGCGGTCATTCTATCGCCACTGAGTACCATGCTAATTACCTCAGAAGCGTGTGTTCTCACGTTCCTACGTCTCGCCGTCTCTGTAATCGCCGCGCTGTGTGTCATTGGGGCATTGTGGGAATGCCACGCCGCGCTGGCCAGACCGTTGTTGTGTGCGTTGGCAGGACTGTGGCAGATTGTGAGGGATGGTGTTGATCGCGAGGAACGGCTATTTAAACGATCGACTCGAGAGCCTGGCGTCTGGTGGCCGACCAGCTGGCACCCTCGCCACAAGCTGCCCAGGGGTCAAGGGTCAGGGGTAAGAGGTCACATGAGACTTGTGGCTGCAGGGACTCCAACATCCAGATACACTTTTGCTCAGAGGAGGAGCTGTAGTGCATGTCAGTCCCTAAAATAATTATTATTAAGATTAAGGGTAGTTTATTGTCCATTCATTATAGCCTAAAATTTACATTTCCAGCTGAATTCTTAAGAAGAATACATGGAAGAGGAAATATAACACTGGCTAAAAAGACAATGATATTAAAGATATCAGACAACAATAAACGCCCTCTCAGTGAAACAGCTCCTGGTCACTGTAGGCTACATTCTCATTTTCAAATCCCTGATCAGTTCATTATTGAGGATGGAGTTTGCAGTGGAGACAAATTATCTTTTATAGGATTATTTTTTATCTATTAGGATCTTTAAATTACAGGAACGTTAAACCAACGCGAATCACAGCCACCAGACACTCCATTCTCCAGCTTGCAGATACATTACTCTGCAGTGAAAACACCACGCAGTATGATAATCCTTTATCGTATTAAAAAACCTACCATTGATGCGTTCCATATTTATATTTTCATGTATTCTTTCACTGGCGGTGTAAATGGGAAACCTGCTTTGAGGCTGGGACTGTGTTTGTTCACTTGACTGCCACTGAGAGCAACCTGCCATTCGTCAAAAACAGCATCGCTGCATCTTTTGTTCGCCGGCATGAATGCCTGTGATCACCACAAATATCAGTTGCTTTATCAGTCCCGTTTTGTCTTTCTGCAATTTTTTCTCAGGCGCAGGGGAGAGAGAGGGAGAGCGAGAGCGAGAGAGAGCGGTGTTCCTTTGGTTGGCTAAGGAAACGGCTCTCTTTCGCCACCCTGGCATACAACGGGTTTTTCCAGTCCAACCCCCAAATTATAGCCAGGAAGTGCTCTATCAATCAAATTAACAAAGTGAGTGAAATGTATGCCTAATGTACCACAGGTGAGGCTGGCTACAGTTAGCAATACCAGGAATACCAACTGGCGTCCATTATTTTGGTTAATCAGGCCCCGGACTGTGCTGTGGCTTAATACTCAATGTAAATGTCAACTGGACTTTACTGTCTACATGTGGAATCATAAATTACAAAGGATTTGCTTCTTTCTGTTTTAATATGTATCTGTATATTTACTCTGAATAGAGCACAATACACAGTCTATTCCATGGGCATTGCACCTGGAGATTGTGTTTAGATACTACATTCCTTTTAAATCCAATAATGAGGGAAATCAGAAATGATGCCTGCAGTCGGGTGTAGGAATAATTTGAAATAAATTTGTTAGGGAGCACACTGGGTAGCTTTTAAGTGAAATCTGCAGGGTAAGTTGACATACTTGCAGAGGGCCGAAAGACTCCTCCCCATTTCATTAAGTGTGGCCCTCCTTGTTTTTAATGAGGAACCATTGTGTTTCTCTTGGTCTAAGGAGGCTATCAGCTGGAGAGGACTTAGCGTTTTCTGAAGAGCCAGACCAGTTAAGCTTTTTAACAAGAATGCATGAGGGCCTGCCACTTCTTCCAGTCAAATTTCCACCACTGAGTCTCCATAAACTGACAGTTCCCAGAGTTTTCTGTGATCCTCGCCATGTTAATTGCAGTTATGTTCCCGGAGCATGCCAGAGGGGGTGTGGCAGAGCTTTGTCGATTTTCTTATCGTTAGTCATCTCGTGAATTTACGCGGCCTAAACATTGAAGTGCGTACACACTGCGGTACTTGTTTCTCCTTGTTATAAAGCCCAGAATGGCCTCAGGAGAAAATGGAGACCTCTCTGTTTGTTTGTCGAGCTCTTTAAAAAGCAATACGCAAGTCATCTGTGTCATCTGAACCAAGCCATAGTCATATGGGTTTGCCCAATTTGCACCTCCTCCCGGAACTCGTTTCGCTTCCCATTAGCTCTCGCCCAAAAAGGCAGGTTAACTCAGCGGATCATTGCAATTCAAATAAGCATACTCTGAATGCGGGCTTTCTCCACTTATTAAACGGGAGACTGGGAAATACCTTGAAGAGTGTGCAACAGATGGCAAAGATGGATTTCATGCCAAATCCAAGCCAAAGACAATAGAGTGAAAAGAAATAAATCCACAATTTGCACTTGGCAAAGGATATACAGACATCCCCCAGAGCCAGACGTGTATTCCTGGAGGAAAGCTGAACACAATGGCGGTGTAAGGAACACATTGTATGTGCTGTGGTCGGCTACTATTTGTGCTTGAAAAAGACATATTGAGAGAAAGCCCAGGCCTTGGCTTGTATCTTGTATGTCTAGAGTCTAGAGTGACTTATAGGTCGTTCAACTTCAAATCAACAAAATAATACAGTTTCAAGTAGCAATTGAAAGTAGTAGTTTGTACTCTTATCTTATGGATTTGTCACATACTGTATTATGGCTGGAATATTACTTCTTTAAAGTACACCAAGTATTTTTTTTAAAGTCAGCGAGAGCTTGAACTCGTGGATAAGAGCTTGGTTGGCCATTCCAAGCCCACACTAAGCCATTGGCTTTTACAGGGCTGACCTAGAAAATTCCTGGGATGTACAACCAAAAATTCCCCTTGTTCCACCAACGGAAACTTTCATTTGAGCTACAAGCACAGCCATTCCTATAGTGTCACTGAATTATACTGTCATTGGTTTAGAAAAGCATATGAGCTCAAAATGTAAATCCGATGCTCCCCATTCATTACCATACATGTATGCTTTTAGAGAACAGAGCCTTCAGTGCAATCTGGTATCAAAATCTGGTATTTGCCTCGCTGAAGGGAGTCATTTAAAATATGTAATGCTTAAGCAAAACAGAACACCATAGGAGTTGCTCCCCTATGAGTAACTATCTCTATAGCCAAAGTCAGAAAATGAGATCAAACTGCATAGCCCTGGTGTGAGCCATTTCCCAGACTATGCTTTCAGACCAGGCAGAGAATAGCTGAATTGTCTCAGCAGGCCTCTATTAATATTTCAGCCTTGCTTTCCGCTGAGCTTCCCTCGTGATCCTGATCTGGCCGTATATTTAAATCTTACCAACAGGAACCACGGAAGAGCTGTCTCATGGGGGCAGAGACAGTGGCGTTTCCCTGCTTTTGTCCTGCGGCCCGCCAACTTTCACATATTAGTTTGATTGCACTGTGCATTCGGATCCGATAAGTAGTAGCCCTGTTTTAGCATTTAAGAGGTTAACATGCTAATGTGTAGGTAAAGTCAGGTTGTGAAGCTGTTGTTTATGTATTTTTTTCATCTAGATTTACCCCATATGTTCAGTTTCCTGGCTTAATTAAGCTCCCTTAGTTATTAAGCTAATCATGCTTGGCCTTTAAACAGTTCACCTTTGTAAAAAAACATATTTTTATTCTTAACCAACCCTTAACTTAATTCAGGGCACCTATCTCAATTAAACGTAACAAGTCCTTCAGTTAATTAATGCTAATTAATGTGTAATGCTCTTGTCCCTTAAACAGTTTAGTGAGCAACTAATTAACTTGAATAATTAAGTTTGATGTTAATAATTAAGTCGAGTGCTAAAAGGTGTATTGCCCTTTAGCAATTTGTTGAAGGGGTACAAATGAACAAAACTGCACTGAATTCCACTACTTGTGTATTTATGCACTTCCAATTACTAATTTCCTCGATAATACCAGATCACTGTCAAGTGGAGTAAAGTTCAGAACTGTATCTAATTAACAGCTCAACAAACCCAATTATGAGCTCAGTGGGAAGTATAATTGCCACATGGGCCGGGGGGGTTGTCCACTCTGCAGAGGGGAGGCCAAGGAACAGCCTCTCCTCTGGGCGCCACAAAAACACGAAACCTCAAATGCGCCGTCTGACATCGCCTCCACTTTCCTGCCCCAACGCAAAGTGGCGCTCTCCTGTTTCCATGCCGACCGCGTGTAAACCTTCGCCGTCCCACCCGGCCTAGCCTCCCGCTTGGAAAATCAGCTGGGACCTTTCCGACCGGGACCTTTTCCTTTTCCGACTGGAGGCAGTCGAAGATGCATTGGGCCTGCGCGATTAATCTCCTTTTGCCTTTGTGTTCGGATCTCATAAAATGTCAAATACAGATTAGCAATTTACCGACGGATCCCGGAGCAAACAGGCCAAACCTTATCACAAACCGCTCAAGTAAAACAGCCGTGTAACCCATCCCTCGGGGCGTTTTTAAAGGGCAGGGTGATGTTATTTTTTACTGGAGGACACTTTATCCCGAGACACAATTAACTCAAGGACAGGCTGTCATAAAAAAGAGCCCTGTTTGCTCCAGGTGTGTTGTGGGTGAGGCGTGTGGGAACGGAGGCGTGGGCCCACCTGCAAAACGTGGGAGGGTCAGGTGTCAGGGAGAGCCACGGGGGGACACCTGGCGAGGGACAGGCTCGTCATTGCCCCCATTGTCGCGGCAATGCGGCGACCCTCGCGGCTGCCGAGAGGCCGTTATTACGCAGGAATGCTATCAAAGTCCTGTCAGTGTGCCGGGATGTGCGGCGACGTGCCCTGTGGCAGTCTGGGGAGGGTAGAGCCTTTCTTTTCCTCCGTCTCCAAAGCCCTGACTTCATCATGGTGGCAGGTATTGTGTGCAAAGACTTCCCTTCTCTGTGGGCTCACAGCATAATCAGAGGTCAACTTCAATGTGTTCGGAAAACAACTGTTTTAAATGACGCAGACCATCACTCTGCTGCCAGATATGCAGTAGATATGGATGGATCACTTTAAGGGTTGTTTCTCCTGACAAATTTTCCTATTGATCCTAATTCCTATTATTATTATTATTATTATGGATAAATAAGTCAGGAGAAGAAACCCTTCTCCATCCATGTCTACTGTATTTCTGGCAGCAGAGTGATGGTTTAAGGCTTGTTTGATATGTCAGTCCCTTGATGACTTAGAGCCATTTAGCCAACCATGTGTTCCATACTGTTCCAGTGTAATTTACAGCTAAATCTAGTCCCACCCCCCAATTCCCATAGAGATCCATTCAAATGCAGCGATGTTATAGTATCGCTTGTAAGAGTACCAGAAAATAAGATATCAAGAGTCTTTTGATGTTGTTGGGTCACAGACATCAGGGAGTCATGGCATGCAAAGGATATGCGACCAAATATTAAAAATGATTACTTTATTCTGTATATAAATGCAGGGGTGCCAATAATTGTGGCACATGTGGTTTTGTTAAAAATAATTATGTCTTGATGAGGGATTTTTTTCTCTCATAATAAATTTACTTCAATTAAAGGTTGGATTTTTCTCATTTTTTCAGTGTGAGATTAAGCTAATTCACCAAACGGTGAATTTTTTATAACCCTTTTTACTCATCTTTACGAGGGGAGCCAATAATAGTGGAGGGCACTGTATATCAATTGAGTCGATATATTTGCTCTTAACGTGACTTTATAAAGTAAGCATACTCATTAAATATGAAAATCTTCCATGGAAATTTACCAAACTGAAATGCAAGCGTACTATTTTACCCAAGCCTGTTATTAGCATTGTGAGAACCGCAGCTCGGTTAGGTGCCTGCTCTTCGTGACTATTTCCACGTGCCATAACTGTGCCGTCACTAGGGCCGTTTTATTCATTAGCTCGCTGAAGAATATTCCTCTTTGACTATCAAAAAGTCACATCAAGGGCACGGCTTCGGCAGGAGCACGTAGAACCCTCTCTGCAGGGATCAGAGAATCTGAGGCAAAATGATTGCGATATCATTATCATCATCCTTGGCAGATCCAAAGTTCATTAAAATGCAAAATTATGTAAAATGAGACCCAGGGTGCGGGGGAGGATGAGGTCACTTAGAGCTTTTACCTTCACCAGTGCTGGTCGTACCGTCTCGGTAGTACACCAACAGGTGTTATTTTGATGCTGTTTACCCATAAATCTCTCTGTCCACATGGGTGGGCGCGACGACCGGGTGGAAATGAATGGAGGGGTCTAATAATGGCCTCTGTTGTCCTGTAATCAGATAAGAGATGAGAGCCCAGGCACCGAGGAAGGCCAGGGCTTTGTGGAGGATCATTCCGTAACGTCTGCAAACGGCATTAACCTCCAGAAAGTCGGGGGGGGGGCTGCTTGTAGCATGTGTAATGGGCTGCTGTATCCTAGACACCTTCCTGCTGTGAGATCTCTACTGAAAAGACTGGCCTTAGTGCCGATAATCCCATCATATCCTGACCCAGATTGAACATTGGAGGGTTGTAAGTATCCTACACAATTGGTTCATTGGGAAATTTGATAGATTTGATTAATATATCCACAGCACCTTTGATCTACTCAGTATAAGTAGATTTACTCATGATATAAAAGTACATACGTCAAAATGATTGTGGTTTACTCATATATACGTAATTTACATAGATTTGCTCGTGATATGAAAGTACATATATTAAAGATGATGTGGGATAAAAAAGCCAGCAAAAAAGCGAAAAATTCCATCCCACTAAAAGGTCCTTATAATTTACTCTCAGTAGTTTTCACCGCGAGATCCATTGCAACTGAAGAAAATGTCATAAAATTTGCCCATGGATCTGCGCAAGTATAAATCACAAAATGGATGGAGAGGGATCCCATGTGGCTTTGGTGTAAGTTAAGGGTGTCTGGAGGGGGTCAAAGCTCTCCCTTCTATTCAGTATGCCAGGAGGTCTGGCAGGCTGTAAATGTTTCCACCTAGCGCTGACGACGAGCCTTTCAAAGAGGCCTGTCCTGAAACATGCGGGGGCCAATCAGGTCGTGCGTTCTTTCTTTTTGTTTTTACTTAGGCTCCTATTCAGAACCGCTCAAAAAAAGTGAGGAACTCCTGTACTCTAAAGGTCAATTGAAAGCAGCGTTTTGACCTACGTCTCTCCTGACGTTGACTAAGGAGATAACAGGGCTAGACCCCCTGTAAACTGAAATCCATTTAAAACCGAAACGAAAACAGCGAACAACGCCTTCGGCCTTTTGTTTGTTTGCGCGGAAAGCACGCCGGCCTTATGGGGGGGTCTCTCTTTCTGAGAAGGTTAGTGGTCAGGCTCGGAAATGGCTACGATGGTAAAAACATGTCTGGGGCCATGTTAGGCCGCATGCCAAAGACAGGCAGTTTTTCACCGACCTTCCGCACATGGCGCCCCAAAGCGGAAGCTCTAAAAAGCCCCCGTGATTTATATTTCAATCCACAGACTAACCGCTCCCCGTGGTTTTAGCCCCAGGGAACCGCTTCAGTCCATCAACCATTGGGAGTCAGATACAAGCCTGCAGGCCCCCCGCGGGGTACGTTGCTTTTTATTGCCGTAATGACTGCTGAGGATTACGGCCGTCCGCGTGTATGCCTGAATCTGTAAAGCCTTCAGATAGCATATAGCAGATGCTAGGAATTCTCCAAATAATTACAAGATATATTCATGAAAATATAAGTTTTTATTTTTTTTAATGTTCTTTTTCAATCAAATTTAAAAGCTGATTGTTATTTAAATGTTAGCTAATGTCAGGCAAGCTATAGGACACACCTTCCTCACGTGCTCAAGGCAATACTTACTCCAGGCGTTGCCGCTGGTTACCGTGCACTCAGCTACTGACACTGGCAACTTGTGGAAGGGAAGCTGTTTCCCATTTCATTCCTCCTGCCAGTGGAAGCTAATCTGGGGGGGGGGTGGGGGTGGGTTGGTTGACAGTAAAACAGTAAGGTGTGAAATAAGATTGAAATGCGCATGAAAAGCATGGTGGGGGGGGGAATCTCCATTTCTCACGACTCTCCATTTTTCCCCCCACTTTTCCCAGCATTCCTGGCCTCAGGGGCCATGGGGAGGCCCTGTCACGCACTCCTGGTGGCCCCTGTTTGTGTTGGATAGCAGAGGGGTCGAGGCCCACGCAGCAGAGAGGAGGAGAGACACTCTCCTTGCTCGTACAAAATGCACCCCACGACCAATTCATTGCTGATTTTCTGACAGCAGAAAAAAGTGGGAATTTAGAAATAAGCACATTTCCCAGACACACAGAGAGCCAGGCAGTTTTTTTTTTTTTTTTTTTCCAAAGAACAAAGGGACATTTTTATTAACATTCAAAGAGGACATTTTCTCACATTTTGTTTGTCCAGAAACGGAGTTCTTTGGGCCTTCCATTATTCAAAAAAGTAAATTAAAATGGGCTGTATGAGACGGATGTGTTGTTTTGGTGTGAGTTTTGTGAGTGTCAAAGCCATAGCACTTATATATGTATCCGTGCGTCTAGTACCACTTCAGAACTGGCCTTGTACGGACACAAAGACAAGATATGAAATGCAACAAAGCCTCATCCATTGGAAGAAAAATTGTAGTTACTATCCCTGAATGTAAGAATAAAAGCTTGCACTAGCAAGCTAGTTTTGTCTGTCTTTCTGTATGGCAGTTATTTGAGTAGGATTCCTCTGAATATCATGGCAAGAAGAGCACAGAAAATTCATCTTAATCCTGTTGAAAAATTGGAAAAACAAATTCATCACTTGTGATGAATTCCACTTTGTGGCCATAGGAAAATGTGTGTAAATGCATCGGAACCCATCACTCTTGGATCAGACGCAGTTTCCCACAAGAGTAAAGTAAACGCAGAACTGTACCACGTAGCAATACCGTGACTTTCCTGGAAAGCGGTGGTCTGCAGAAGAACGCACGTGCGGACTTGTTATTGCACTCCGTAATAGGACAGTTCAGTGCGGTGAGCGGTTGTGCGTCGTCCGCACGCGCTCAGTACCTGCGCTCTCGCTCCAACCTCATGCAGCTCGCCTGGTTTTACGCGCGTGTCCATTAAACTTTATGATGTCCCTGCTCTGGCCTGGGCTTCAGAAACTGATGTTTTTTTTTGTTTCTTTGCATATGAAAGCCTTAGTTCCCTTCACGTACTGCGGCTGGTGCAGGAGGCAGTAAATAAAGTGATTGCAGAAGCTCATAAATTCACCCCCAGGAGCCTTTGTAGGAAGCTATTAGAAAGAAAAAAAAAAGTCCTACTGTTAACATGGTTGAACTCCGGGTGTACTGGGCGGGGCACACCTGTTTGGTGAGTCGTGTGGAGCTCTTTACTGTGTAAGCTAGCATGCATAAGTATGTGAAATTTAACTGTTTTGGTTGGCCGGGAGCACCACGGAAGGACGGGGCCTTGACGGGCCTCGACTGGCCTCGACCCGACCTTTCCTCTTCGCGGCGCGCTTGAAACGGCAGACCGGTGCCGCCCCGCTCCGCTAGCGTGTCTGCGCGTGCGAGCCGAAAAGAAAGAAATAGAAAACTTTTTTTTTTTTTTTTCTCGAAAAATGTGTGGGAACACGGGCTCCTTTTCTGCTCCTCCACGTTCCGTTACAATGGGAGACGTTGTGCTCAGCGGAGTGCGGCCGGCCTGGAGGAGAACGTTAGCCCTCTCGTTGAAAGAGTGCGCGGGTGGAGGACAGGGGGTGTGAGGGGTGGGGGGGGTGGGGGGGGGTGCCGGCCGCTGAGACACATTGGATCAATTAGCTGGGAGCTTTGGCCCGGGCTGTCTTGAGGAGTGATTTCGTACCGGCGCATCGCGGGTCGGGTGGTACTCGTGGTGGTGGTGGGAGATGGAGGGGGGCGTGGGGGCTTGGATCTTTTGAAGTCCGTCAGGCTTGGAGAAAGAGGGCCATGTCTGAAAGGAAAGAGGGAGGAGTGCAATCGGTGCAGTAGATAACACGGATGAGATTTCCCAGGTTCTTCTCGACCTGGAGTTCCGGCTTTTATCCCCCCCCCCCCCCCCCCACCTTGTGGCAGATTCCCAGGCAAATGAAATGCTCTCTCGCCTCAGCCCGTCCCATTACCCCGAGCGAAGGGGTCGTGACGGTCACTGGATGTTAGCTTTCCAAAGTAGGAGGTGGAGAGGATAGGAGGCGCGGGGTGTGTTTCTGTAAAGTCTCTGTGGCCCCTCCTTCAGGAACGAGCAAGTATTTTGTCTTCACGCAGTGGACAAATGTACTCTGGAAACTAACAGCCTATGGATTTTAAACAATGACTCATATTGCCCAAGCCATACTTCAGCGCAGGGTTTTTTCTGCGTGTGTGACTGCGTGCAGGGACGAGTGCGTGCTTTTCCGTGCGTGCGCGCATGCGTCTGCGAGTGTGCGAGAAGAGTTTAGCCGGAACATTTTGACGGACGCATTTGTGAACAGGATAATAAACCCGATGCTCCTTTCCTGCCCTTCGTCCTCATCACCCCCTCCGGGGCGGGCTACTAAGGGGGGGTTTAGTCCCAGAAGGTCAATGCGGGCACACGCTCCAGCGCATACCACAATGAAGGGTTCCCCTGGGGCCAGGGGCAAGAGGGGGGTAGGGAAGACGCGGGCACACTTATCCCGACCCCCTCATCCCTGCGGCAGTAGGTGCTCGGTGAAGGACGGCCTGCCATCGATTTGATCAGGATCCCGTTTGTTAGCACTGCCTTTGTTTTGGCCCCGATCCGAGGCGTCGGCGAGACCCCGTGATGAACTGTCTGTACCATCAGTGATGCCCCTCACATCCTCTCTCAGCTCACACCTGGCATGGGGTGGCACGGGGGGGGGGGGGGGGGGGGGGGGGGGGCAGCGCAGAAGGACGATTTTGGGAAGAAGCTCCTCTTTGTTTCCCCAGAGCTTGAGAGAATCGTCTGTATTAAAGAGAAGACATATTCATGAACCCCCCTCTCATCGGACAAAGTCTTAACTCTTAAGCAACAGGGCAGTCATCCCAGGAAACCACTGACTCAGCGCTCAAACAAATTTATCTCTGTTCGCTCTGCAATGCACACATTTCTTTACATATTCCTTAATACAATACAACATATATTTTTTAAATTTGCCAAGATCATGAATTCACGTCAATTTTTACTATTCCATGCATTTTTAATTAATATTGTCAAATCGGATATTGTGGTCACCAAACCTACTAACAGCATAGGCTACCCAGTATATTTTCTCATGGCAAAACCAATTACTCAATGGTAGGAGCTGCCAGCGACACTTTGTATATCATACCATTATGGTAGGAAATAAATGCGTCCTCTGAGGAGTAATTTTACTTCGCAGCCCTTAACGCGTTGATGCAGTCCCCTAATTTATGTAGCTAGGCTATAATTTCAACTACATGCCAATAGTAGCTTACTTTGAAGTACAAATCGCATACTAATAAAAAAAAAAGTAAAGGTGCCACGTTTCCAAATCAAATGCAAATGATCCTTTCATCTCGCAGTTAATTATCTCTTTGAAAGAGCATGGTGAGAATGTATGCGAATTGATTGTAAAGCCGTTTAAAATGAATGAAGACGATTAGGCTATGAATCTTCTCTCGCTGAAAATGTTGACGCAGAGGATGCGTTTTGTGGGTTATATGCGGCAGTTTTGTGAACATCGAAAATCACAGCTGGTTGCGATCAAGAGGAGGAAGGGAGGGAAGGGTGGGCGGGGAGCTTGGGGGTGTTGCCCAACCGTGCCTCCGTTCTCTCCATGTGGGAGAGTGGGCTGCGCTTTTTATAGTCAAAAAGCATTGAATACGTACGGGCGCAGCTTCGATACCTTTTAAGCAACGCCGTTTTCAACACAGCAAGGAAAGGTGGGATTTTGACTTTCGTAGCATGCTTGTGCTGAACAAAGCTGCGCGAGGATGAGCGGGCGTGTTCTCAATGGGAAAATGCTGCAGCTGCCGGCTCAGCGAGTAGGGAGGACAATGCACTTTCTTTCAAGGTAAGAGACGGATCTGCCAGTAGCTACTACTCTGCTTCTAGCGCTTCTGCCACCGTCGTGTGTAGCCTATGGTTTGCTGCGCGATGTCATTGAATCTGCCCAACGATGTGCCGTGTACGGTTTAAATCGAAGTGAATGCGGGGAAATTATTCACGCTTTAGTACTGTGTAGTTATGATAACGTCTATATAAAATGGAATATGATTATCAGTAGCATATCTCTCGTTGTTGGCTGTGCAAAACGGCATTTTGCATTGGTTCTTATGCTGTTGCACTAAACACTAGAGTATTAACGGTTGTCTGCTGTCTGTTCTCAAATCTATTGTTTGCATCAGAGTCAGGAAACACTACAGAATCAAGGAAACGCTCAGCTTCATTGTGTATGCTACATTGTGTAGGATACGATTGGGGGAGCTATCTAGATATGATTTTTTCTTCATATCAAAACCCAGCCTTTTCTACCAACTCAAGCAGAAATATAACCTGTAAGCGCCCTATAACGATAAAAAAATAAGAAACAATCGGTTTGTCTCAACTAAATGCAGAATGAATGATTTGACTTCTTTCTTTGCTTTGTGTGTAATGAAATTGCCTTTAGATGTGCATAACTCTTATGATGAACAGTTGTTGCATTATGCAAAACTATATTCAAATAGGTGTGTGCGTGTGTGAGAGAATGTGTGTTTTGGAGGTTGGGGGTGTGGGTTTGTCTTTTGATGAGGAGGACCTCCTAGCTCTTCTGGATACGGTGACAAGTGGGACACTGGAATAGTACATTGGTGTTTGACTGCAGTATTACTGAGGGTGACCTGGATTCTTCAGTGGGATTTCTGGGGGTGGGGATTTGAGCTCCCACCTTTTCCACAGTTTAATTTCCCATTTTGTGCCGCGGAGGAATTACCGGTTTTGCGACATTCATGTGCATTACAAGCTTTTGACATTTGTACTTTTTAACACTTGCATACATTTATACAGGACCACTTTGATATCTGCTAATGTGAGCTTTAAGAGTTTCTTGTTGAGCCGAATGTGGGTTATAGCTAATGCAATGACTGTTGAGATGAAACTTTGAGATCAGCCTTGTTCCAGACGACTAATAATAAGAAAGAGGCAACAAAGAACCATCAAGCACTTAGTCCATTTTCACCCCTGGTCCTGCAGCTGCAGCATGGGGTCAGGATTAGGACAGCCTGACCTCCATGACAAAGATTGGCCCATTTAACCACATAAATGTATCCTGTACCTTAGATGGCTCTACTGCCACCATGGACTTCACTCAAGTTGTTTTCCACTCAAGAAGTCTGTTTACATCAGGTTTAAGTATGACTTGTGGCCGACCTCTTCAAGGGCAGGACAGACGGGGCCCCCTCACCCCCCCCCCCCCCCCCTGTGTGCAAGCAGGGCTTATTGATTTTGACCTTGGAGTGTGTGTTGTTTTTTCCCTCCTTTTGGATGGGTGACCCCAGCTCAACCCTTTATGTAAACCCATTAGCGTGAAGAAGGGCAATCAAACCGTCAGCGACGTTGAAACCAAGCATGGGGAGAACAGGGCTTTGGCTCGGAAAGGGGCAATGGAGCAGCAACACCAATGATCTTAACAGGGGGGCCTCTCACAGTTGGTAGTTTGACCCTTTTATCTGTTTGTTTAAGATTGCGCATTTCTCCTAAACACCTGTCCTTCAAGTAATGAACTGTAAAGTTCTTTTTCAAGGGAGGCTCTAGAAAACACACCTCAAGATTGAGCTGATCAACTTTCCCATTTGCACCTATTTATTACTCTTGGTTTTATCACAACACTGGTGGTCAACATACCTGATATTCTATTGAATTATATTGTTTATTGCCATACACATATAAGGTTTCCTTTGCTCCTCTAAGAAAGTTATCTTTCTAAATTAGTTCATAACTTGTGCCTTTTTTAAATTCAAATGGTAATATGTAAAATATGTTTTCATTGCACGTGCCTGTTCAATTTCAAAAGATGCAGACTATCCGCATTGTAAAAATGTAAGCTGTTAAATACTCCCCTTTGGTCTGGTAGGGCACCATGGCTTTTTGAAGTTGCTGTTAAATTTCACAGTGGGCCAGTATTGCCTAATGGTTTACGGTTTCCTGTTGTGCTGGAGGGAATTTGACTGGCCTCACTGCGCCACCAGCAGCTTCTGTTGATGGAGCAAATATGGTCTGGACAAAGATATTTTCTTTCCAGGTCTGTCACTCGTTTTGTAAATGGGTAAATTGCCATGATGTCAGCACTCGTTGGCTTTAACTATGAACAGGTGTAAACATGAAAGTACTAAAAGTGGACTACTTGTTTTGGGGACTTGTTTCCCCAACAGGGACAAAAAGCAAAGCAGTGACAGGAGCGCTGCATATCACATTGATCTGTAAAGAAGCTGTGCGTTAGTCACTATAAATATCTACCCGTCGTTCAATAGGAGTGATGGATGGATATATTATGACCTGCTGTGCCAACATAGACTGAAAGATAGTGTCCTTATGGTTACGGTCAACAGTAACAAGCAAGGCCATTTGGTTAGGTGGAATAAACCATGCAGTCTAATCTTGCAGCTCACCATGTCATGGTACGGTTCTGCCATTAGTCCTACATGACTGGTTCAGAGTATGGAGTTGAGAGTACCCACCTTCAGTTTTCTTTGGATTCATGACAGGTGGAGCAGATGGAAGCGGACACCTTGGCTAACTAACAACGGGATCTTATCTGCCAGACTGTTTTCGCATTTCATCTATCCAGTTTGTAATCCTTTTAAGATCTTAGCCCAGTGATGAAAAGGGCAGGGTTCGCTGGAGAGGTCTGGAAAGGGGTCAAGCAGAAAACGTTTCTAGAGAGGCCATAAGACTGAGAGGCGCGGGTTGAGCTCATTTGGGTTCAGGCCATCTCCTGGCTCAACGAGAAGCCTGCCTGGTTTCATCAAGGTCATTTGGGCAAGTCGGAGTGAAACGCCAGCTGCTAATTACATTTCATTGCTTTCTGTTGACGCAGCAAGCCCATATTTTCATTAGGTGACGGCTCCCGCTCTTTATTAAGGGTGCTTTGTGCTTTCATAAGTCAGCTACCGGTTAGGGCAAGGGCTTCAAAGGCCTGGGACAATATACTATTAGCTGTAACATCAAGATGGCCGAATATTCAACCCAATGTTTTTTTTTTTTGCTTTCGGATAGGAAAGGTGCACTCCACTGCCAAACACTACTTTACCCCTTAAGGCATGACTGTCCCATGCTGAAAACTACAAAATGGCAAAAAATTAATTTAAGATGTATGATAACAGTAATGATAATGTGATTATGTATGTTAACAGTAATGACTGTTTTGTGTTCAGGTACCAGTCGTGAAATATAATTCAGCCCATTCTGTATTTCAAATAAAGCCATCTTATGAGACATGTGCCTAGGAAATTTAATAGAAAATTATTATTTTTGTAGCCTGTTGCCATACCTGCATTAATGGCAGTGGTAGACCCAGAGTTTTGGAGTATAATGAAGTAACTTTCACTCAGATGATCAATGACTAGCTTATTTTAGTTAGTTAGCTTATTTTTAGTTTAGTTAGTTTATTTTTTAGTATTTATTTTCATCTTAATGAATCGAATATGTTTCAGCATTCAGCGTGGTCAGAATCCCTTCCTGAGTTTTAGGTGACATTAGCTTAAGCACATCATCCGTCATATAATTTTGTCATCACATTAGGTAATCAACACATAGAAATCACACATTTCACAACATTCATGTCACTGACAACCATTTGAAAACAAACATGCTTTCTCAACTGTTGATTTATGACCACTAACGTGTCGATGTCTGTTGCCAAAGTTCTTTTGTTTCTTGCACCAGGTGTCAGGAATGCGAAGGTTTTTTTTTAATTTTTTTTACTTCTAACAACGGCTCCTCTATTTGCTCATGGATCACGTTCTACGACGTTCCGCTCAAGTGGAAATTCGTCTTTCTGCGGCTTTTCTCTCTGGTTTATCTTGGAAAGGTTTACATCCATCTGGGGTTTATAACAACGGTGCCAGCTTCCAAAGTAAAGCCTTGCTCTTGGACTGTGAGTCTGACCATTGTGACCGTTCCAGCAGGTGAACAAAAGCCATTGGCTTCTCAGGTTTCCCTCGAGTGAGCCGTGAACCTGACTCTTGTTCTTCTGCACAGTCATCTCACGTCAACCTGCAGAAGACTGACAGGTTGCGTTTGCACACCCAAAAGAGGAAAACCGATTGTTTCCCTTTACTGTGTGGCTTCTTGGACTCTTTAGAGAATTTAGAATGGTGAACTAATATTGAACTGTGTTTTGAATTAAGTGCCGGATTTTTGTGGACTGTCAGTCCATGGGTTTTGATTTTTGAAGGCCGGGAGTCGTTTTGTTCATTTGATACTGCTCGTTTATTGGTTCTGCTAAAATGTAAATGACATATGCGTGTCTTGCAGAACCGTTGCAGGCGCTTTCATTCTCCCTCGTTGGCCTTTTGTCTTCACAGCGGATTGCTGGCTGAGCAGAGTGGCTACGGATCAAGGGGATATATTCTGGTTGGTTGGCGCAGACTCTGTACCAGACTAACTCTTCATGGGCAGTGATAATAATGCAGCTACTGATCTAATCTCTTGGCTAAATGAACAGCAACAGCTCCAAGGCACCGAGGCATACAAGGCGCGGCTTTGCGACGGAGACGGAGCGCAACCTTCCGTCATTGTAGCCATTTAGCGCAGTGCAAAGTCAAGGCCGCCACGGCTGTGAAACGTGTAACCACACTGGCCTACTCTTTGGTTCTTTGGGATTTTGTAGATGCAACAAGCAGTTAGGTCTACAGAGCATCTTGATTTCTTTAAATGAGAGAGGACAGTCCACTTTTTTCTTTTTTTTTTGTGCTTTATTCAGAAAGGGAAGCAGAGACGGTAACATATAGACAAGGAATCACTGCTCGTGGCAGGGGATCGGACTGTATCACACATCTCGCCTAGAGAGCATCTTGATAATGAAAAATAACCTTTGTTATTTTCTGTTTTTGCACTAAAGAGAACTGACCACAATTTTGTTTTTACCCCATGTAAAACATTATTTTTCTCATTTCCACTTACCATGTCGTGTGCGTGCGTGTGTGTGTGCACGCGTGTTAGTGTGTGTGTGTGTTTGCGTGTGTGTGTGTGAGGCCTCCAGCTGGTCCAACAGCTGTAACAAGCAGCAGGCCGCGGTACGAGAGAGGCCAGCCTCCCCTCCGATCACAGCTGCTTTTGGTTTACGCCGCGCTGGGGAGGAGCGTGGACCGTTTAAAGGTTTCCCCTCCCTCCCTCACTCACTCCCTCTCGCTCACCCATTCAAACCAAAACATTCGAAATAATAGCGTGCGCGCATAAATCAACCGTCAAACCTGGAGCGGCGCCACACAAAACAGGAACCGGCAGCGAGCCCCAGTGCTCAGCTGGCTCGCCAGGTTTCTCCAGTCCCACCACCCTGAGTCACGGTTCGGGGGGCGCACGCTGAAAAGCAGCCCTATCAGGGGGTAATTTGCATTGGGTCGACAGCTTGAGGCCCCAACTTCTTCCTACAGTGCTTTCTGCTTGACTTCATTAGCCAATGAGCAGGCCTCCCTTCATTAGCAGATCCCGCCCTTCTCTATGAGGCCAGTTCAAGCATGTCAGGCTCAGTCAAACTTCTTGGGTTTCTCCTGCTCGTGTCCAGCGATGGCTGAAGTGAGCTGAGAGCAAGGATCTCCAGGAGGGTTCTGGAACATTCCTTCCCTTACTTCAGTGAGAGATTGATGACTACATAGGCTTGATAAACTTGTTAATCTTGGCAGTTCCATGGCCACCACTAACGGTGGACCCCTTCTATTAAATTTCCCTTATATCTGGGAGAGAGAGCTTTGTTGAATGTGATTTATCAGTAGGCAATGGCCATTACCACTGATGTTCCTCGTAAAAACCTGTTATTTTTTGGCTGTAGAAGTTCTCATTCTTCCCAAGTCCCCATGCATGGTGCCATATCCTCTTTGTTTAGTATTTTACCACAAGTGGTTTCAAATGCTTGATTTTATGTGCCCACGTTGGAGCATGAAGCAGCATGTACGATTTGAATACCATTCAACAGAACAAGTTGTCAGACTGCTGGTTTATTGCAATAATACTGCTCTTAAGTAGACCGAGGTATGTGATCCATACTCAGCTAAGGGGTGGGGTTCATATGACAAATGGTGGTACAGTGATGTGCACTAGAGCTGGTTGGAGCTGAGGACCAGAGCTAATGGTTTTACTGTGTGCTTAAGCTACACCTCAGGTTCCTGCTGCTACATTTAAGCAATTGGTAGAAACTCATATCCAGAGTGACTTTTGTTAAGGATGAAGCTTATACTGTATAATGTTTGACGGGAGATTTCTTCTTGTGAATCTACGATAATAACGGCTGCCTTTCCATTACAGCATATGCAGTCAGCATATTGACAATGACTTCTCTCCACAAGAAGAGTTTAGAAAGTCGGTGCTCTAGTTAAATGCCAACCACAACTATTTCTGTTAAACATTTTACAGTTTCAAAGCATCTCAAACAGGAAATATTGCGATTCTTGCAAAGGTAGTCCGATGAGTAAAAGCTTAATTTTCGAGACTTTATCTGTGAATGTTGTGAATCAATCTTAATTTCATATGGCCTGTATTTATGATGGTCTTTTGTGGGTTGTGAGGAATAAAAAGGCTCAGCAAATATCACTTATGCTGCCCAAGAGTCACATTTCATTGCTTTTTTTGGTACAAATTTCCACAAAGGAAATTTGCAGAATGTGTCCCAGTATTAAAGACAGAAACAGCATGGAAAGATCTTTTCAGTTCTTTAGTAGTAGGCCACATGTTGGCATTTTGGTAAAGATGGATTGATCATTTGAGGTTATAAAAAAATGTTCTTCAAGTCTTCTAGACAAATGTAAAATATCGTTAATATGTTCACCATCCCTCTCTAGCAAGTCCTTTGGGTATTGGTACCCAAAGTTTAAGCTTAGTTTAAGATTAATTGTTTCTGCTTCAAGTGTCTGCTTCAAATATTTAATTTATTGTGTAGTGGCCAGTATTAAAAGATGGATAATGATTGCTCTCCTTTGGCTCAAGCCATTTCAAGCATAACATGTTACCACAAATAGAAAAAAAAATAGATTAACAATGGCATGCTGAAATATTATGCTACTATATTTCAGGGTAGGTGATATGGCCAAATAATCATACCATGAGATTTGTCAAAACATGATGCATATCACAGTATTTTGTGTTTACTTCATAAACAAAATCATGGCAACATGATTCATATCTTTTATA
This sequence comes from Synaphobranchus kaupii, assembly GCA_029718625.1. Taxonomy (NCBI): domain Eukaryota; kingdom Metazoa; phylum Chordata; class Actinopteri; order Anguilliformes; family Synaphobranchidae; genus Synaphobranchus; species Synaphobranchus kaupii. The sequence goes on along the minus strand of CM056378.1, from coordinate 97,303,880 downwards.
GTTCATTTTAAAAACCAAAAAGCTTCAGTTTATATAAATACTGTATATTGAAAGTCCCTCGCTTGAATAATTAGCATGAACACATTTCTTCATAATCAGGAATCATTGAGATCCATGATTTCAAAGTGTAGGGTGTATCGCTTATATGAATTAATTATTAGCAGTACATTTATGTTTGATATGTTGAAACTACAGTTACCGTATAATTTTTCAGGACTGTTTCATACCGTCACAAACCCATACTGCGACATACCTGGCAGCTAGCAATCATAGGCAACAAAAGAACATGGGGGAAAATATTATGCAAATTTACTGCAGTTAAACTTCAGTATGGTGATTAAATCCATCACCATTGATTGGAATATCACTACAGGCTGTAATGATATTCCAGCTGTAATTTATTGCTGATCAAGGCTTTTCAAAGCAAATGACACTGCTCAGCCTGTTAGCAGGTTAGCAATCATACTTGGAGTAGCAGTGAGCTATATTTAAGTAGCCTAGACTATAATATTTACGTTGAGTGAAGAGAAAAATGTTATTTGATGAAAAAATTGTCCTGAAAGATGCAGTAACAACATAATTTCTACAGCAACAGGGAGTAGAACATGGAAGCGGAGATGTATGACCATCATTGATTCAATTCATGAAAATTCTATTTTATGAAGTTCATTATTAAAACGTTAAATGCCTTGAATGGCTGATTTGTTCTCTAACGTTAAACGATAGCATTTTGGTTCAGTTAAACATCACATTTTAGGACCGCAACATTTATGTATATCTCTGTACATAAAACACATGTCTCACTGAAATGGAGTTCCACTATCTGGTTTTCGTCTGTTTACAAAAACTGGCAAACTGAAGATTCCCTACTCTTGGAAATCACAGTCCAGCATTGCTCAGTCACTTTGCGCCTGGCTGTGTGTCAGAATTCCCAAACCATTCTGGGTGGTATGAGTAACGGTCCCCTGGTTTCATATGTGTAGAGTTGAGACATCCCCCCCCCCACTCCAACAGAGGGAACGTGCACTTTTTCCCTCAGACAATGGCTGACATCACTCACCATTCCCCCGACAAAGGCCAAAACAGCTTATGGATCTTGCTTTAAGGAAAAAGACTGATCCACTGCGCTGAGCAAGAGCGTAGGTTATGGTAACGCTGCCAAAAGTACCCTTTGATAACTGGGATGCGGAGGAAAAAATAATACTCAGTGCGATCTGTCTTTGTATACATTGCTTACCCTGCAACTTTTTGGAAAGGGATTGCTTGGCTACCGGCCTAGTCACTAGCTAATATTCCATTTTATTTATTTATTGTTTTTATAAAATATATTTAAAATGCACTTCAACACGTATAAGAATGAGCGTGAGATGACAGAAGAACAAATGTCCAATAAAGAGAGAACGGCAAGTAAAACTAGAGATTTCAGCCAACCAGCTTTCAAAATGAATGGTGAATGATGATTTTGGGTTATAGTCATGTGCCGATTTACAGAGAATGTTTGGGTAATATATACAATATAACAGGAATGGCAATTTAAGTACACCAGCGGGAAGAATTGTGGGTGGGCAGACCTTTAGGGTGCGTAATGCAACCCATATATACTCCCTCTGAGTGGATAGGGGTTCAATTCTCCACCATGGCACTTTCTTTACAGTGATGCTATCTCTTATCTGTAAACCCTCTCTGCTTCAGGATTAGCTGAAAAATTTACTACATTTAAAGGAGGACTATCTGCTCTCCATTTAAAAAAAGAATAACTACACCATAATATTTCATTAAATTGTATGCATCGTGTGACATATTAGTATTAACCAAAAATGCATATACGTCTACGGCCTATGCATGTAGAATCTGCCATATGTGAGATGAATGCAAAAGCAGGCCATTAGCATTTCAAGAATGTTTCGTGGACAAATTGAGCTTGTCTTATAACTAATGGCGAAAACTATCTACTGTGGGCAGTTGCAATATACTGTATCATCTTATGGCTAGTGTAGGAAGCTTGCAAATCTTTGAATTCTTCTGGAAAATAGTGATGTCTTCTGCGTTTTCATTTTCTTCTCCAGCTTTTAGTATTATTTCAGAGTGATGAATTGATTAGTATAGCAAACATTTCACAGCCACGTGGAGGCAACAACAGGACAGTCACTTAAATATGAAACATGGTGACTGTGATTGATCTCTTCAGATGCGAGTAAATTATCTTCTGTCTGTGAGCCGACCTGCTAATTATCCCCCAGTTGAATGATAATGGCTTTGTTAAATTCAGGCTTGGTGCCACACCACAGTTTGAAAGGGATAAGATAAATGGTACATTTGTTGGTGGTACTGGGCATGGCTTAGGATATGTGGCATCTAAATTAGGTTTCTACACATATCTGGACAATGGCATGTTTGCTACATTTGGGGGGGGGGGGGGGGGGGGGGGGGATCAGGAATGCTTTTTAGAATAAGAAGAAGGCTACAATCAAAACAATAGGCTTTCAGCCATTCTGGCTCAAAAGCCTAATGGATATAATTATCAGTGTCTTGCAAGAAAACTCTGCTGCCAGAAATGTAACTAGAGAGTTTTGAAAGACGAGATAAAATGTATGATGGCTTTCAGATGGCCTGGCAAACAATCACAGTTATTTAGCACTTTAAAACATAATAAGAAAAGAAAAAAACTTCAAAAGAATTTCCTGTGTCCTCAAGACTTTAAAACAAGCATTTAAAAAAAAAAATATATATATATGAAATAATTTTCTAATTACCAGTATAATGCTCAATTAAGCATCTATATGAGCATCTACAAAATATCAAATAACCTGATTATAGGTAACAACGTGTAATATTCTTATTGGTAGTGTGCTATACTGTGTATTCATTATATATTAAAAAAAAAGATTAATTTTGTATATGAAAAGGGTTCATTTTTCTTTTTTTATCTGATTGATATGAAATGTATCTTTGCTCTGATCAACTGAGAAGGCACAAAGACTTATTTTCAGGGGCAATTGGACCATCTGGAAATAAGTTTCCATTGAATACTAAAGTGAATTTTGTGTTGGAGCATTATTTGCCAAACATCACTCTTAAGGTGTATCTATCATGAAGTTGCTCTGAAAACCTGTCTGAAAGCAGCATAGTTAAATCCAGAGGTAATGTTGTCTGTGTAAAAACTTAAATTGAATTGTATTTTGTTCTTTTAAAGGACAAGCGGCTTGTCAGCGGAGGCATTATCATTACGGGGGAACAAGACCTTGCCCAGTTGCCCTCCTACCCCTCTTGGGATGTATGGCCCTGAAGTGCCCTGTCTTTGGTCTCTTTGGCTAATGTTAGCCAGCTAAACTGGCTACCAGGCCCATCATTGACAATTTCATAAATTCCACAGACAACAAAGTTCAAGGCATTCCACACCCTTCCACTACTCGTAATCCTTTGTGGGTAAGAATTCGCAAGGGAGCCCGCATTTGCTCTGATGACAGAGCGGATTATCTGAAGTGGCGCTTGAAGCAGAGACAGGTGGGGGGCCACTTCCGTGGTCCTCAGGTGGCCCTGCTCTTTGGGCTGTCATGACCGATTTCCATGAAGGGCCTCCCACGCTTCACCCCCCCCCCCCCCCCACCCTAGTCTATTCTGGTAAAGGGCCCTGTTTTTGTGGTCAAGCATAATCCTTTTGACAGATGGAATTAATAGGAATTACAGAACCAGTACTTCAACCTGATAAATAATCCTCTGTAATTCCCCATTGTGCAAGATGGCCTAGTCTGGCGTGCCCACCCGTTTCACATTGTTACTTTTTTGTTATGATGTCAGTGGGCCTAACAGGAGAGAACGGCTGATTTGAGAAAACCAACAAAAAGAGAAGTTAATCTTTGTTTTCACATGAAGCGCTACCCAACTTGACAAGGGGCCAGTTCTGATGTCCCCATTCATGCACAGCGTGCGCCTGGTTTTCGTTAAGGCTTTGTTCTGGAATACTCCCATGTCTGCTCTGCTTTTAAAAGCCCAACGTTACATTTTTATATATTTTTTTTAAAAACTGCACATAAGTCAGGCAAATGAATCAACGGATGCTTAAATAATATTCTTTCAACCCTATGCTGAGAAACGGGTGCTCCATGACTGGTGAAGTACCTTAGCATCTTTAGCTCCGCCATTCCATACATTATACTTGGCTGGGTAGCTGGCATGCTAGCACAACACAGTCCCAAATTGTAGTAACATTAAAGCAGTCGGTTCTTCAAAGCTTAGGTAAGGAAAGGAAAGGTAGTCTAGCTGCAGGTTTTGCAGTCCTTCTGTGCCATCAGCCACGGGCATCCTTGCTACATCTGCTCTGGCAGTAGATCTCAATTCTCCGTAGAAACACTTAAAATAAGCCACAGTACCTATGCTGGCTGAATGCACATCAGTGGCACCAAGAGCCCTCTACCATAAGTCTCGCTGCTCCATACCCACCCATTGCATGCGATCGGATTTCACTTGGTCGCGGCTGGAAGAGAGTGGATGCCTCCAATGGAACGTCGGAAAAGCTTAAAAGCGAGTCACCATTGAGCTAGAAACAGATTGTGTGATAAAAGGAAGTTATCCGTTTTTTGCGAATGGTTTGAGTACTCAAATGGTTTGTCGTCACGTAATTATTATTTTTTGAGCATTTGCACTCCCTGTATCACAGTGGAGCCCTCATGTTTGGCAGTGTGAGCATTTTCATAAACGCTTGGTTGAGACGAGGCCAAATGTACACTGGCTGCATGGCAGTTAAATTGATTTGCTTGAGCGGGTTTTCATATTACAGCTGTTTTAGATTCCGAAAGCACTTTGTAAGGGGATCAAGATAATTTTTTTCTTTCTCATTTTAAACGGAAACCTGGTTTGAGTTTCAGACCAGGCCAGTTAATTAAGTCCAGTGATGTGTATATTAATTCATTAAAGGGCAACTCCACGGGCTGTTTCAGAGCAACCGCGCCTTCAAAAAATGTCAAAATCGGGTGGAAAAAAAAAACAAAACAATATATAGTGTAAGGTGGAAGGGAGTGGCCAGATGCACCCAGTTGGTGTGACATCACATTTACTGGCATGTCACATACAGTTGAAAGTCGAAAGTTTACATACACCTTAGCCAAATCCATTTAAACTCAGTTTTTCACAATTCCTGACATTTAATCCTAGTAAACATTCCCTGTCTTAGGTCAGTTAGGATCACAACTTTATTTAAAGAATGTGAAATGTCAGAATAATAGAAGAGAGAATGATTTATTTCAGCTTTTATTTCTTTCATCACATTCCCAGTGGGTCAGACGTTTACATGCACTCTGTTAGTATTTGGTAGCATTTCCTTTAAATAGTTTAACTTGGGTCAAACATTTCGGGTAGCCTTCCACAAGCTTCTTACAATAAATTGCTGGAATTTTGGCCCATTCCTCCTGACAGAACTGGTTTGTATGCCTCCTTGCTCGCACATGCTTTTTCAGTTCTGCCCACACATTTTTCAATGGATTGAGGTCAGGACTTTGTGATGGCCACTCCAATACCTTGACTTTGTTGTTCTTAAGCCATTTTGCCACAACTTTGGAAGTATGCTTTGGGCCATTGTCCATTTGGAAGAGCCATTTGCGACCAAGCTTTAACTTCCTGGCTGATGTCTTGAGATATTGCTTCAATATATCCACATCATTTTCCTTCCTCATGATGCCATCTATTTTATGAAGTGCACCAGTCCCTCCTGCAGCAAAGCACCCCCACAACATGATGCTGCCACCCCCGTGCTTCATGGTTGGGATGATGTTCTTCGGCTTGCAAGCCTCACCCTTTTTCCACCAAACATAATGATGGTCATTATGGCCAAACGGTTACATTTTTGTTTCATCAGACCAGAGGACATTTCTCCAAAAAGTAAGATCTTTGTCCCCATGTGCATTTGAAAACTGTAGTCTGGCTTTTTTTGTCGGTTTTGGAGTAGTGGCTTCTTCCTTGCTGAGCAGCCTTTCAGGTTATGTCGATATAGGACTCATTTTACTGTGGATATAGATACTTTTGTACCGGTTCCCTCCAGCATCTTCACAAGATCTCTAGGAGGCAGAACGCGTCTCCTTCCTGAGCGGTATGACGGCTGCGTGGTCCCATGGTGTTTCTAAAGCCATGACATCATTTTCTGGAATTTTCCAAGCTGTTTCAAGGCACAGTCAACTTAGTGTATGTAAACTCCTGACCCACTGGAATTGTGATATAGTGAATTAAAAGTGAAATAATCTGTCTGTAAACAATTGTTGGAAAAATTACTTGTGTCATGCACAAAGTAGATGTCCTTGACTGACTTGCCAACACTATAGTTTGCTAACATGAAATATGTGGAGTGGTTGAAAACGAGTTTTAATGACTTCAACCTAAGTGTATGTAAACTTTCGACTTCAACGGTATACTGTACAACAGCCAATCGTAAATTACAACGGCAATAGCCTATGTTTCACCACTGTGTCACTAGTTAGCCAAAATACACTATTCTTCATGATGCTACGCATTGCGATGAAATGTCGCAATTTGCAACAGGATCAATCTCTAGCACCTGGATATGTCCAAATATATCAGTAATCAGCCTAAAAAAGTGGTTTTAGGGTTTACTTACCCTTTAAGAATAACAAGTATCTTAGATTTCAAAGCCCGAATGGAAGTTCTTTTTTGGTAAAATGCAGCTACAAACGTGCATATCCTTGAGTCAAGGTGTATAGGTTTTACTTAACATTTAGCTCTTTCATTAAAAAAAATCGAATAGTTTGTAGAGCTCATAATTATGCATGATCCTTAATGACTGTACACACAGTTATTTAAATTCCAGTCTTTACCATTTTGGCGAATATTTGTTTTTACGCTTTGTCACAAACGTATGGCTTCAGGAGCTACGAGGGTGAAATGATGAATTGTGCAATTTCTCGTTTCATTCCAGATTTAGCCGTGAATAACCCATCTGTCACGGCAAGCCTAGTCTCTTGGCATTTTCTTTTTTAGATATTCCCCCCCTTCCTCCTCGAAATATGAAATTCCAATTTACCTGCATTGCATCACGTCTGGATTATAAACTATTCCCTCTCCAACCTACCCCAGCCCAGCCCATGTTTCCTTTGGCACTGGATCTAAGGGCTCTTGCTTGGAATGTGAATGTTAAGTGCCCAGAAAGAGTGGGAGTCTCCCCCTGCCATGTGTTGCTGCTGGTGCTCGTCTGCACCAGGCATCGCAGTGAGGGTATCGGTAGTGGCCGCTTGCAGAGGGCACTCCCTACCCCTGCCCACTCCCTATTCCCCTTTGGCCTGGTTTTCTGCCACTATATCTAGCCTACATATTGCTTTAATATGACACAATGTGCCACTTTGCATTTGCTAGTGCTGGTGACCATGGGACATCTTTAGAGGCAAAATTTTCATGGTATCACATTCACCTGCCCCGGTTTGTAAATGAACGTGTGAGATTGCACACCAGAGATGTTTGTGTGGGCTACTTGCTAGGTTTGTGTGGAGGAAGTAATCACAATGTGTGTGCTTTTTCTTCCTTTTATGGAACACAGAAAAAATACCATAACAAATTATGGTGATTTTATGTAGATCTGTCAGCTCACTTACTAAAACTATCTAACAGTTTGTCATATCTGAATATGTCTGGGCCAAATACCTAGGGATTGGCTTTGAATGAGATACTTTTCGCAAGAATGTGTCCACTTCTGAGTAACATGCTCCAACCCCAGGCTTGATATAGCATCTGGTCTAGAGATCATTCTGGAGGCCCTGGTCAATGTGCCATGTAAAGGTCATTCTTAAGGAGACCAAGCAGCTTCATATTTCTCCAACAACCACTCAGGACTTCTTTCATCCATCCCTCCCTTCCTGTACCGCACACACAGAAATTCACCGTCCCGGGCCCGTAGTCTCAACAGCGCTATGCTAACACCAGCCAGATTACCTCCCCTGCTGCAGGCCGAGTATGTAATCGAGCCATCTAGCCGGTCAAGTCATTACTGGTGTTCCCCCGGCCTCTGCAAAGTTTCTCCCACGTCTTTTTCAAGTGCTCAGATTCGTAAAAAAAATTTAAAGTAAGCGAATCGAGTCACAGGGGGCCTGGCAGTGGTCCCTACTGTGTGCCAAGGAACACTCTCAGCGTGACGAGTTGCGAGTTTGAAGGCGACTGCTTATTAAAACGGACCCCGCCAGCTTCTTACAACTCCCAAGAACAGTGTCGGCAAATCGCATCAACCTATGTTCACAGAAAGCAATGACGGGACTTAGAATCTCACAGGTTGTTTTTACATCACAGGCATCTCATAAGCAGCTGAAACGTGCTTCTAAGACATGTGGCTGGGAAATACGAATGCATCTTCATTCAGTAAAAGTGCTTATTATTATTTTTTCTGTGTGTTTGCATTTGCCTGGAGAGCCCCACAAATCTTTCAAAACTCTTCATAATGAGGCAGCGTGGTTTATGAATTATAGCAATTTTTTGGGGGCCTTTTCTCCTTTGGGTTGTTTTGTTCTGAGTGAAGACAAGCCACAACAAGTAACCCTCTGTACGAAGAAGCACTGCGCCTTAGAAAAAGCTTTTTCTCAATAAATGTGTCCGCATATATGACAGACAATGGTTTTGTAACATCAAAATGTGGATAGTTTTATTGTTAATCTTAATGTAGCTTTTCATACAGTATTGCAAATGTACAAAACCTCAAAAAGATTGGACCTTGGCCTTTTATAAAATCCTTTTTTTTTTTTCTATCCAGACTCCAAGGGTGCAGTGTAATGGGGTCCTCTTAATGGCGATGGCTTCGACAGCGAAATGGCTGCGTGTGTCGCTGCTGATCAGCAGTTCTCTTTGCAGTGCACCTGCAGAGCTGTCATTTTATGGACACAGCAGGGAACCCAGCTCCTTGCCCTCTAAAAAGACAGCCTTTGGTTTTATTCTTAAAAAAACATTTAAAAAAATAAATAATCTGAATAGTGTGCTTTTGACTTTGGCTTCACTGCAGATGGGGCCGGCTTTCTTCCAGATAATTACCGGGCACTCGGAGTTCTGCTTGAAATTGGATGGGAGTGGCATCGTTTAAAGACTGATGTGAAAAGGGGAATATCAAAAGATCAATCTGCCTTCTATTCACCGCCGTTCTTTATTACTGCACATTTTCACCGCTAGTAGGAAGTAGCAGGAACCTTTAAACTTGAACGAGTAATTTTCTTAATTTTGCCTAACTTCATTGCCATTGCTACAATCTGACATAAATTAATCCCCATTGCTTAGGCAGCTGCGAAGGCGGCGTCTTAAGATGGGGAACACTTCCATCTGAAGCTACACCCTGATTTCCCTGATACCCCTGTACACTTGAACTGCTATTTGGGCAGATGGCAGGATGGACATCATGAATGCAATCTCTCCTTTTGGACAGAAAGGCACTGCTGGAGACTGAACAGGTTCAGAAGAGCCTACTCCAACGTGTAATAATGCTATTATCCGGTCGCCTAGCATCCGTGCAGTTAAAGCTAATGTTCAGTTTAGGAGAGGATTGTTAATCTCCAAATCTCTCCTCAAGTCGACAAGCTTTTTGCAGCGCGCCTCGGTTCTACAGTCGTCTCAGGAGTCTTACTGCAGTAATTACCATGTAGTGTGTGAGTCTGTGAAGGCTCTGTCACTGTGTGTGTGTGTGTGTGTGTGTGTGTGTGTGTGTGTGTGTGTGTGTGTGTGTGTGTGTGTGTGTGTGTGTGTGTGTGTGTGTGTGTGTGTGTGTGTGTGTGTGTGTGTGTGTGTGTGTGTGTGTGTGTGAGAGAGAGAGAGAGAGAGAGTGAGGAGAGAGAGGGAGGTCTGGGAGGTTGGCCCTTTTGTGTCAGTGACATAGGAGGATGGGAAAAGCCATTGCGGCAAAGCACAGCAGAACTTAGTGTGTCAAAAATCGAGCAGGCAATTAACCAAAAATCTTTTCAAGATTTCCCTTTGTCTCAAACAGAGGAGAGAGGAAGAGTATTGCCCATGCGCATTTCCATGCCACAGAATGTCTCCTGTTGTGCTCTACAGGCTGGCTGCTGTCATGTACGCCTCTCCCATTTACCAGTTGAGTCCAAAAACCAGAATCGCCATTTTAAATTGGTTGAGAAATGGGAGGTATATCCGAAGAGCCTTGCACAGCATACCTCCTACCTCCTTTCCTGAATGAGCCATTTCTTCTGCAGTTACGTAAATTTGATCATGCCTGCATTCCCCGTAAATTGGAAAGGAACTATTGGTAACACTTTGTTTGACAGCGGTCACCATGACATAATTCCTGTCACAAAGTGTCATGTCCATTCATAATTATGACATACCGTTCTTATGACACAATCTGCAGTTTGTGTAATGACACAACTGACATAACAACTGGCATAGAAGGCTCACTATGGCAGGGGTGTCATAACACTGATTCACCATGACATTTGAAAATGACTTGAAAATAGCTATGAAAAAGCTATGTCACTGTGTGCCAGTTTGCCCAATAGTGATACTTCATGCAAAAACTCCTTTTCATGAGTTTATATTATTTTGAATATAGGTTGGGATGCGTGGGATGCATCTTGATAGGCAGATTATGTACCAATGTTAATTTTCTGTGAAACATACCTTAACATCTGGGCATCACAACCACAGCATCAAATGAGTTCATTGGGTGGTCACAGCGTTTCCAAGAATGGATAAGGATAATGCAAATTATACTTAATTAAATGGATGGACTGCATTATGGACTGCATTTATATTATTTTATTTATTTATTTAAAGGGACAGCACATGGTAATCAACATATCCACAAAAAGCATCAATGGGTACAATGCCAGAGTTAGCTTGAGAGCTAGTTTTCCTCTGTAGTCCCTATAGCGCTTTTTTCAGCAACCATGGCTACACAACGCGCTTTACAATTAACGCCTCTCATTCACCCATTCACACACACACACTCACACATCAATGGCGAAAGGCAGCCAGCTTCACTATTTGTCAAGCGGGCACATGGTGTTATAGCCTTCAACTAATAAATGACAGTAATTTTCAAATGTGACGGTGAATCGGTGTTATGACACAGCTGACACCGTTCTATGCAGATGACACAAATTTCAGATTGTGTCATAACAACAGTATGTCATAGTTATGAATGGACATGACACTTCATTACAGGTATTATGTCATGGTAACGACACTATCGTTTTCATGTCATAACGACCACTGTCAAATAAAGTGTTACCGAAGCATTGTTAGTAGTGCACACAAGCCATAGAGTTGCGGACAGTCAGGTCAGGCGAGCAGGGCATGAACCCTAAAGTAGCATAAACAATTACGCCTTTTCAAACTTCTTATTATATAATACGTAGGTTATCTCTGCTATTATCACTGGTGACACCACGTCTTTTATTCTTTTAGGTCATGGCAAGGCTCTCATCCGTAACTTGTTTTGAACTTGTAGTTCTCCCCATATACAGCGCCCTCCATAATGTTTGGGACAAATACATTTCCTTGATTTGGCTTTGTTTTCCACTATTTTAGAATTTTAGATCACTCATCCAAGTGAATCGTGGTCTCATCTGTCCACCAGACCTTTTTTCCGCCAGAACTCTGCAGGCTCTTTTAATTACTTCTAAGCAAACCGTAACCTGGCCATCCTGTTTTTGTGGCTATGTGGCTTTCGTCTTTCAGTGTAAACGTCTGTCGTTCTGTTTGTGAAGTCTTCTGCGAACAGTAGTCACTGACCCATCCACGACTGCCTCCAAAAGAGTGTTTCTGATCTGTCTGACAGGTGTTTGGCTTTTTTCTTCATTAGGGTGAGAACTGTAGAGGTCTTCCTTGGCCTAGCAGGTCCTTTGCGATTACTGAGCTCGCCAGTGCTCTCTTTCTTCTTAATGATGTTCCAAACAGTTGATTTTTGTAAGTCTAAGGTTTGGCCTATGTATCGGACTTATGCATTCTTCTTATTTCTTCTCATGATGGCTTGCTTGACATTCATTGGCACATCTCTGGTCCTCATGTTGACAAATGCCAATAACAGACTCCAAAGGCAATCAAAAGTCTAGGATGAAGACTAGATACTGAAAGCTCTCTTATATCTGCACTAAGGAAGCAATTGAATGCACCTGACTAATCAGAAACACATGTGAAGCCATTTGTCCAAAACATTATGGTGCTCTGAAACTATGGAGGGCACTGTATCTGACAACGTCAACTCAAACATTATGGAGGGCACTGTATCTGACAACGTCAACTATTGGACAGGTTCTTTTTATGCTGTTTTTTAGGAAGCCAACATCGAAAAAGATTTGAATGAGATTACAGATTACTTATTTTATTATTATTAGGTCAGGAAATAAACCAAACATTATTTATTAGCATATTTGTGTTGCTGTGTGTTTTTTTTATATAAGAGTTCAGACACATTGACCTTCACCCATTTATACTTTCTTTGATTTCAGACTAATGAATTAATGTGTTTACCTAACTGCAGTTGTGTTCAAAAGACTTAATGGAACGCAGCATAGCAGTGTTTCTGTAGAAGTATTAAATCATCTAATTAACAAATTGGGTGCGTTGTCATGCGTGAGTCACACAGGAATCCCAAGTCTGATTTGAAAAGCAAGAAACAAATTGCCTCCTAATAGATGCCTAACAACTTGTGTTTAACATTGCACTTGACGTGCCTTTCTAAATCTGCTTTTCAAGACCAACCTGACTTTGATTACTTAATCCAGACGGCAATATGGCGTCAAATGGCCTCTGTCAAGTCGACGCGTGTGCAGGTTTGATGGAAACATACAGGCCTAATTATCGAGCTCATGTCTGTGTTCAGTCCGTAACCAAGACTGCACCATAAATCTGTCAGGACAATCAACCAAGGAGATGATCATTTCAGACAGCCAAGCTCATTTAGGAGAATTAGGCTTTTTTTCCCTGATCAGTTCTAATTAGATATTTAATGATGAGCTCAGGGCTTGCTTGGTCCTATAGAGGTCTGATTAAGGCATTATAGAATGCTTACATGCTGTGCGCCCGATTGAACTAGAAGCTACGCTGACAATATAAGCAATGATTTACTTCACAAATGGTTCTTTTTCTTATAATGGGATGTAGGCTTAATGCACTGGCCTATTTTCCCCCCTCCCGTAAGCGACTAAACATTAGCCTCTTCTTCTTTGGCCCGACGGTAGCCTCTGCCACTTTGTAGTAGTAGAACCACAAAGTCACAAAAATAGTGTTAGAACAAAATTGTTACTTTAGACAAGGCTGCAGATGGAGTTTACATGACTCCTGGGTGAATAGTGAGGCTAGTGGGTGCCGTTCTTTCACAGTTAAGGTATTGATAGCGTCAGCTTCAGAGTGCTCAACTGCCAATAGGTCATAGCTCTTCCCAGGCCGGCGGTACACATGTCTGTTGCCATCTTGCCTGCCTGTGAAGTCAACCGAAAACAGGTTGTGGACTAAAAGGAAGAGGGATGAAGTAATGCAGTGTATGCCCAGAAGAAAAAAAAAAAGGTTTTCATAACTACGGGTATGATTTGTGCGATCTTAAACTAGCCGACCAGGTCACCCAACGCGGTGCCCAATGTATTTAACAGAATTCCATATAGGTTGGTGTTTTAGTAAGGGAATTCCCATTCTGACATGCGGTCGAACGCCCGGACCAGATAAGAACGAGGTGGTCTGACCCAGTCCGGGCTGAAATGCATTTTGCAGGCAGTTTACGATCAAGGTCATGTTTTGAGAGTGACGAGAGGAGGGCGTGCCTTAAGCGGGGCGTGCTGCTGAACGTACGATACCCTCATTCCATCCTCTTGCTGCTGATGAACAGAACATACTTTAATTAAAATTCCTTTTCATTATTTTTGGACATTCCATTATGGAGGTGTATGGTTTCACTGTAGCCTGCATGCGGGACAAATTTGCTAACATTTTGCACGTCCTTTCTATGTGACATGGAGACATTTTTTTCATGTTTTTCTTTCATGGCACATTTGTGAGTTATAATTGAAAAGGGGAAAAAAGCATTTTAACCATGTCTCTTTTGTATGGCTCAAATTTACATGTATGAAGTACACGTATGAAGTAACAATACTTTTTAGTGTTGTAGGGTTGGCGCATCCTTAATTTTTCTGATGATAGATACAGTTGGGTCCATAAGTATTTGGACAGTGAGACAGTTTTTGTTGTTTTGGCTCTGTACTCCAGCACATTGGATTTGAAATGGAACAGTGACTATGAGGTAAAAGTGCAGACTTACAGCTTTCATTTCAGGGTTTAACTCATTTCTCCATAGAGTTCAATAGGAAAATAGGTCAGGAGAAACAACCCTTAAAGTGATCCATCCATATCTACTGCATATCTGGTAGCATAGTGATGGTTTGAGGCTAGTTTTATACCTCATACCCTTGATGACTTAGACATTTACCCAACCATTTCTTTCATACTATTCCTGTGTTATTTACAGCCAAATCTAGTCCCACCCCCCAATTCCCATAGAGATCCATTCAAATGCAGAGAGATTGTAGTATCGCTTGTAAAAGTACCTGCAAATAAGATATCAAGTTTTTTTGATGTTGTTGGGTCACAGACATCAGGAAGTCATGACATGCAAAGGATATGCAACCAAATATTAAATATGATAACTTTATTAAAGTTTATGTTAATTTGTCCAATTACTTTTGGTTCCTAAAATGGGGGGGGCTATGCATAAAAATAGCTTCAATTGCTACACCATTCACCCGATATGGACGTAAAAACCCTCAAATTGATGCTGAAAGTCTGCACTTTAACCTGTTCCATTTCAAATCCAATGTGCTGGAGTACAGAGCCAAAACAACAAAAATTGTGTCACTGTCCAAATACTTATGGACCTAACTGTATATAGGGTTTAATTTTGTGTAACTGAGATTTGCTGCTCCCTAATAATACCAGCGCTCTTTGAAGTGGAGCTTTGCATCTGCATCGGAGTAATAACTAAAAGATTCTGAAGGCATTTTAAACCATCTTGAAACTCGCAGTAATTACCCCCCACTTCGGGTAGCGCTTTGTGAAAGCCAAGCGTCGTGTGCACAGGGTGCTTTGCCTTAGCAAGCTGCTGCAGTTCCCTTTAAAAGCTCACACCCCACACCCTATAATCTTCACAGTGCCTCAGTTCAAAATGTACGTCAAAGTAATATTTGGAACTACATAATCAATGAAGGGTATTTGCCTGTCCTGTTCACACAAGATTAATTGATTTAAGCTGGCATTGCTATAATTAGTGGTTGCTGCAAAATTTAGGTGATATATCATCAGATGATATGCCATCTGCGATTAAATATTTATGTACGGTTTCTATTCTTAGTTTGATTACAAAGATTAAAATTCGGTGTTCCTTTTTGTTGGCAGGCTGTGCCTAGAACAGGGTAAATATTCTTGACCTTCAACTCTCGGATCTCTTTTACACTCGTGTCCAATTAAATCCGTAGCTCCTGATGTGTGAGACATTTTATACTGTGGAGCTCCATATTTCTCACTGCAGAGCGGCACGTCTTAATATTCAGTCTGAATAATTCACGATGCGGGTTTAGACGTGCAGCATATGCCCAAATGGCTAAAAGTCTCCGGGAGATGGCTCGGTCCCAGAATTCCAGGATAACAAATTAAACAGTCATTCAACAGGGCAAAATTAAAACGGTTCAGATGCTGTGCGCAAGGTCACGCTTTCGAATAGGAGGACTCGGGGAGTATAATTTGTGTTCAGGAATGGCAGGTTAACGTAAGGGCAGTTTACCGGTGGTGGGAGGGTGTGTGATGTGTGTCACAGCTCTGTTTCCTGACTCTGTCGTCCCCCTGCGAGAGTGGGCTGGGACTTGAAGTGATGTGTATATATTGGCACTTCAAACCAGCATATCATTACAGAGACCCCTGATCCTTAGAGGAATACGAGCCTCGATTCCAAAGCCTTTAATCTCTGCAGTCCTAGCATAGCATACATCTAGCTCAATAATGATTGTTTGCTGAAGGAATCCTATTCAGACGGGACCTTACTCTACACGTGCCCCTCCCTTTTTCAACGGGATAGACATGGATTGTACTTTTACATTTAGATGCTTAGCAGACACTCATATCCAGAGTGACTTGCATAACTTTATTCTTTTTCTCTTGTATGTAATCCATACAGCTAGCGTCTTTTTTTATACCAAATCAAGCCAAGATAAGTAAGCGCCTTGTTCATTGTACCTTGGTGCAATAGCAGTACTCGACCTGGAATTGAAAAAAAACTCCCAGGGATACGGCGTGACCCGTGCAGGTGCCCATCCGAAAATAGCCGCCGAAACCACCCGCCAAGACCCCCCCCCCCCCCCCCCCCCCCAATTGCCACATCCGTTGTTGCAAGACACTCTTGCATCTGCTCTGTCCTGACACGGCCTGGCATACGGTTCAATCGGCTGGGCCTGCCGTCGGGCTCACCAGGACCCTGCCCCTCCCCCTCCCAGCCCCTTTCCACCCCCGGGCCAATCAGCAGCTGTCATGAGATTTCCAGCTTCCTTCCTCTGCTGCATACAGTACCACGGGGATTACGGGCCTCTCAATACCGAAGCTATCAACAGAAACGAATACAATAAATACAAAACTAAAAAAAATGAAGAAATGAAATTATTTTCGCACTAGACATAATGAAAGCACGGTCCCCTTTGACGAGTTTTGACAGATGCTCGGTGCTTCAGAGTGCCCCTTTGTTGCGGCCGGCTTCCTCAGACAGTTGCCTGTGTTAGTAGCCTGCCTGGAACTGCTCCGTATCCCATGGCGCTCGGAGTCGGGGACAGTGCCAGCTTCCATTTTACATGGTTTTTCATTAGGCATTACTGCTGCTCTTGGCAAGGGGCGTTTTGGATAAAATAAGGGTGGTTAGCCCCTCCCCTGTCCTACTCACCCCCACCTCCCTTTCGCATACACGCTTTGTTTATTCGAAGGTGATGTGTTCTTGTTTATTCCTCTAGAGCGTCCCCGCATAAGTGGGCTTTAATGATTTATGCAACACGGACGGACAGACAAAGAAATGCGCCGTGATTTATTTATGGCGAGTCTCAGGACGAGCGGCGTTCGCTCGGCGAGTGACTGAGTGTCTCGGCGCAGCGTGATGGCCGGCAGTGCCCGATCATCATTCATCTTCACGGCCCGCCGAGCCCCTGACAGGTTGACACACAGGGTGGCTCGCTCCAAGATGAAGATTAACAGAATGACCTGGAGATGGTGATTGGGGGACAGTTCTGGCAGTTGGTTAACCTGGGACCTCACCCCCACCCCCATCCCCACCCCACCCCCACCCTACTCCAGTGCTGTCCACGTGTGATAAGGAATCCCATATTCAGCAGGTCGTGATTTGCATAAAGATCTACAGTTAGTAGCACCCGGCACATCTGAAAGCACCCTGCATATAGCATCGTTTGCAATGTGCCACGTTTGCAACTCTACCTTAAACAGGACAGTGTAATGGATTCCTGGGTGGCTGTTTCATATTGAATCTTCAAATGTTTCTTAAGTGGAGACCTCCTGTTAAAACTGAGTTTGTGCTGGAAGTGGTATTGGTGGGCCAGTGGGCCAGAAATCTTCCCCTCTGTCAAATACACCCCAGTGCCCCAATGTAGTTGATGGGGACGCTGTGCTGTAGGAGACGCTGTCTCCGGATGAGACGTTAAACCGAGGTCCTGACTCACTATGGTCATCAAAGATCCCGCGGTTCCCCGGTGTCCTAAATTCCCAACATGGCTCTCTCAAACTGCCACCGGTTTAATTGGCTAAAATCATGCTCTCTCTCTCTCCACCTTAACCGATGTGTGGTGAACGTTCTGGTGCAAAATGGCTGCCATGCATCACCCACGTGGGTGCTACATGATGGTGGTTGTTGAGGATAGTTTCCCCCACTTCACTGTAAAGTGCTTTGAGTGTGTGAGAAGCGCTATATAAATGCAAGCCATTATTATTACAAGTACATCTTGAACCCATAAATTTGTCTGTATGTATGGCACGGCAGACAGCACAACATTTTAAATGTAAATTCCACTTAAAAATGTGGAGCATTCTTGCAGCTCTGGTAATCTTTTCTCCTCCAAAGCAGCTGACATTGCTGACTGTTTATGTATCTGCATGAGAAGATAAATAAGCACAAAGCGAACACTGATTTTTTTTATTTCGATTTTTTTCACACTTTTAGCTTTTAGTACTGTAAAAGATGCCTTGGAATGAAATTAATTCTATGTGGGCGACACATTTATCACCCCTAAGCATGTATTGCCTGGACTGATATTTACATTGTGGGCCCACAGTAAAGGGAATAACCACTGCCAGACCTGTGTGGAGAAGATGGTATTTTTGGTGGTGGTTCCTCCTCCAGTTCCCTTTGTTGCTGTTCACATCCACAACGCACTCCTCTAACTGGACCTCCTCCCTCCCTTCTGTCTTTCCCAGCTGGGATGAGAGCAGCTCCATCAGCAGTGGCCTCAGCGACGCCTCGGACAACCTCAGCTCCGAGGAGTTCAATGCCAGCTCCTCCCTCAACTCCCTGCCCACCACGCCCATCGGCTCACGCCGCAACTCTGCTATTGTGGTAAGAAAGGGACAACCTCTCACATACCCTAGAGCTACTACAAGGCCAGGCTGAAAATGGGTAGGTAGTGCAATAGTGGCTTCAGTTAGGTAGTGCAATAGTGGCTGATCAAAGTTAAAAATATATTATAATAACTTAATAATTCGTCCTTTAAGGTTAGTAGCATGAAGTTCAAATAATAAACAAATAACATTTGAATTCAAACAAAAGAGCAAATTAAATGACATGTAGAAATACTGTAGCAAAATAGATGACAGCTAGTGACACAATAACCTATGATGTAAAAAAATAAAAAAATTATAATTTTAAATAAAAATGAAAAAGCCAACACTTAAGTAATCATCAAATGTATTTCAAAAAAGCTATACTCATGGTTATGGTCTTTATATTAAAACTGACAGCTTGATTGGCACTTTTTTGTGGGTATTTCAGAGGCTGATATTTTCCCAGATCAAGGTCTGAATGACAAAATATATGATTTCTACACTATGCTAACTGGGGCTTATGAATAACAGCTGTTGTGTCACGACCGCTTATTCATGTCTGATTTTCTTCACAAGGTGAAATACAAAGCAACACAATCTAACACTAATTTTAGTTATGTATAAGCTTCATGTATGATATGTATGCTCTGTACTTTTTAAACCGTAATAGTTTTGGGTCAGGTTGACGCCAAAATATGAAATGCTTGTTGGTTTCGGGTCTGGTAATATCCTGCCACACAGCTTGGTTTTGGGCCCGAATTTTCAGCCCAAACCACACCATAGTATTATCAAAGCCCCTTGTTCACCCTGTGTCTGAAAAACAGCCCAGCCAAGTCCACCGACCTGACGAGCTGTGGACCTCAGGCCTTATATAGGACTGAGCACTGAGCTTCACGCTTTATTACTCAGATAAAAAACCAGACGCCCCGACGTTCACTAGCGAGGCATGACTCACTCAACCCCACTGAGCTCATCTCCCAACCTCACATCTGCTCACTTAAGTCCCGGGTTTCTGTGATGTGGCACGGAGAAACACGACGATACATATTCATTCAAAGAACTGCTCCCTTAACAAAAATGAGCCGGCCAGTTCCTGCTCCTCAGTGCCGGCAGAAGGGCTCCTGTAGCCCATGTCAAAGCAATGATTTTTTCATTCAACGCAAGATGCTTCGTGTGTTACGTAGTATGCACTTGAATGGTCACATTTTTTGTCAAGGCGGCACGGAAAACGATCGAGGAGGCCGGCCTCTGGATTCTCTATGAAGGGAAAACCCTGCATTTTAATTGTCCATCGAATGGACATTACATTTTCTTTCAGCCCTTATGCATAAGATAAAGTACAGAAAACAATCAAACATGCATAAACATGCAAGGTATATATGGGTATATATCCTCAAACCTAGGGTCTGCATGCAGCATTTTAGTAGTTTAGTAGTAGTGTCATCAACAATCGGTGCAATTTTCATGTACACTCAGGTTGAGTTTACTTTGAGGTTGGTAAGTGAGATTCAATATTGTGCTATTGCGGGTTTACTGTTTGGATAGCAGCCCTGCAGGTCTAGGATGTTAATTGCGGCTCCTTCCTACCGATGCATAAATTTGTTCCTGCTCCTTCCTACCGATGCATAAATTCATTCCTGCTCCTTCCTACCGATGTATAAATTAATTCCTGCAGTTGCATGATGTGTCGCATATTCATGCGGCCTGCTATTCCAGCCTTAAAGCCCGGTAATCTTCTAACACGCTCTCTGCTTATTGGTTTAGATCTCTGGTGGCACTCGGACGGCTCGTTTAATGGAAATGTATCCATGCTAAGAAATGAGGCTAGGCCAGCCTCCGTGGTCACCGGGAACATAAACGGAGGGCCGCGATCAAGTACGCAGTAGAGGACGCAGCGCTGCTATGGCAACCTTGCATTCGGGGACGCTGGAAGTCAAGCTGTGGGATTTGGGCTTTTTCAGCGTGGCGAGGGAAAGCGCCATCTGCAGCCCTGCGTCGGGGGGGGGGGGGGGGGGTGGGGGGGGGGTAGGGGTACAGAGCCCGATTCACCAACGAAGCGTCTGGTTTCTACTACAACTCGTTCTGCCCGCACTTACACACAGACACTGGACACGCATGCATTTGTATACATACATACAGCCGCACACTTGTACATATGCGCACACACGTACGCGGCATACATATATGTAGGCGCAAGCGCTTGTACTAACACACGATCATATACTTGCACACACACACACACACACACACACACACACACACACCCATATACATACACCCTCACACACATGCCAAACCCCCCCCCCCCCCCGTACACCAGTTTGTCTGCCAAGAGCATAGCATGTTTCATCTGTTGCCAGCATTGTGATCAAGGCTTGTGAACAGATTGACCTCAATGTGCTTTTTATCCATGAGTCTGTGCACATTGTCCGAACGGGTCTTACTCGTGCACCGCCTTGGCATATGTTCCACCCAAGAAGACAGACAGAAAGACAGGTGCGTCGGCATCGGTGGGAGAACCACTGTCGCTCTCCGGCAAACGGATTCAGTCGGTGCCATCGACCGCCGAGCCCGCAGCAAAAAGACAGCTCTGAATGCAGATTCATGGGGTCGGCGCTGTCTGTCATGCCGCGTCTCCTCATAGTCCAAAGGCCTCTCCTAGAAGTTGTTTTAGGAAACGCCAGCGATGGTGGTGTTGGTAATCTGCAACGGCCAGTAGGTTTTAGCTTTTATTCAACCAAGACTGTATAGCTTCCCCCCTTTACCCCCCCCCCCCCCCCTTCCACAAGAGAGGCCTGGATATTCTTCTAATGGCATCACTCCTTCTCTAGGGCTGTTAACTTTAGTACGCCAGGCATTCTACATGTAATGCATGGCTTTAGGCCCTTTGGAAACAAAGAGGATGTAGAGCTTTCACAGGGGTGTACAGGACAGGTCTGTGCCTAAGGGGAAGTAGAATGGTGTCCTTCTTGTTTTGCTGAACCCAGCCCAGGCCTGAACCTCACACTTCCTCCCCCTTTATCACACTTCCTCTTATGTATTGTACCACATTCATCCTCATTACATTACGGTTCACTGTAGGCCCACATTTTGTTCTCTTTCTGTCAGTCTGGCTGCTTTCTCTCATGGACAGTTTACTGTAAATGCGTTAAGTAAAAGGTGTAAGACACACTTCCAAAGACCGGATACCTATTCAGGCCCATTGAGGAAAATGCAGTGAGAAACCGGAAAAATGCCTTTTTGGACAACCCAGTGAAATAAACCGTAACACCCGTAAGGGTTACATTATATTTAATTACTCTTATGTTTGCATAGATTGTGTATATTTATGTACTCATAAATTGCCACGCCTGAATGAAAAAGGGTCTCATAGTTCTTCTGGGAGGTGTGTAATGGCTTCAGAGTTGCTAGACCTGTAGATATTTGTCTCTGGCCCATGGCCCATTAATACAGTATGATTCCAGACTAAACAAAAGGAAAGGGAAGGGAGAATGTATGAGGACTAGTACATCACTGACCTTTAGCACCGTGATCTGGGGTGAGTCTTGAGCAACATTGGCTGATTCATAGAACTTGGAGAATGTAATATTTAATGAGGTAATCAGAGGGGTCATAATTCCTGAGAGATTGCGGGGCGAGACTCGTCCTGTCGCCGTGTTTTATTGAAGCATGAACGCTTGGAGCCGGGAGACAGCGAACCTGGCCGCGGTTTTGCGGTCCGCAGTTAACACGGCTCAGTCCTGCGCGATATAGAACAGAAGGCTGAAGAAAGGGGAGGGGCGGGGGGGGGGCCTTTGTGCTGCCGTAATTTCTCTGACCGCTAACACGATGCGTCTGAGGCCAAGGCCCCGCCTCGCCGTCCCGCTTTCCCTCCTGGTCTCTTGGCTGGAACGCAGCTGCATTTTCCGCCATGTCGCAATGCGTAAGTGGATGGGACCGCAGTACAGAATGAGTCTCACTTCCATCTTTGGTGGTGCGTGAGACACTGTGACTAAAATGCAGACTGTCGGGAATTAGCGCGAGTTAAATCACTGGGACACTCAGAGACTGTACAACCATGTACTGAGGATTCATATTATTCTTATTGCTCGTAGTGTTGGTTTACATACTGTATCAATTTTGTGTTAGAGGGCAAAATAATAGTTAGTAAAATGGTATAATGCGACTATAAAAAGGGATCCTTACCTGGGTAGCTTCAAATATTGACTAACCCGAAAAATATTTGTATATTTGTATTGGGGAATGTGATTTACTTTTCCCTCCGTCTGTTTCCACCAGCTGCGCACGGATGCGGAGAAACGCTCCCTGGTGGAGAGCGGCCTGTCCTGGTACAGCGAGGAGGGCAAGGCCCACCGCAAGGCCGAGGGAGGGGCCTACGACACGGGCAGCCTCAAGACGGAGTCCTCCACCAAGTGGAGAAAGCCCCGCCCCCAGGAGACCACCAGCGGCGATGACGCGGGGGGCAAGGGGGAGCTGAAGAAGCCCCAGACCCTGGGTCACCCCAACGCCCTGAGAAAGAGCCGCAACCCTCCCGTCGGGGTCACCTCTCCCATTACACACACCTCCCAGAGCATGCTCAAAGTGGCAGGTAAGAAAGTCCTTGACCCCAACACACTCCCCGCCATGCCTCGTCTTCTCTGCCATCTCACACACACACACACATACACACACACTGACGCACGCACCTACACACACGCGCACACGCGCACACACAAAGAAACAAACTGTCCTCAAGTCTGTGCTCTTTGGTGCGAGTTGAGAAAGCCCGTGGCTTTCTACAGTCCCGACTTTGGGCCTCGTCTCGTCAGCTTGTCAGAAAAGCTTTCCTTGAAGCTATTTTTTTTAAATTATTCTTTCATACCCTTAGTTATGCGTACAACCATAGAGTATGAAGACTAGGGGCATTTATAGAAGCATCATCTTTGTGTTGTCAAAGCCAATACGACAGCTCCAATACCTCATCCACTGAATTTAATTTAGCCCCCACAAGCCGAGGAACAGGTCACGCTAACATTCGCTAATATAGGGCAGTAGTGAAAATCAGCACAGCTGTAATGGACAATTACATTTCACAGTACTTTCCCAGCATGCGATGGGAAGAAGGCATGCCTGGAGCCCTGACAAACTGAAAAAAGTTCTCATGCAATGAGCGTGCTCAAATCACACGAACAAAGAAAATGAAATGCATAAAGAGGAAATGATTTGCATGCATTTAATTGGTTATCTACACCAGGCATGAAACGTGTCTCGTAGGTCTCTCAGAGGTGCATGTCCTTGGTTGAATGGCGGAACTCATTGGAGCTGGTTTTGGAGTCGCACCCAGACAGCTGTTCACCACTGTTCATTGGGGCTTTGAAAACACCGCCACCCATAATCATCGTCTACACCCGTCTACACCCCTCTCCGCTTCCTGCCAGCTGAACAC
Source organism: Synaphobranchus kaupii (assembly GCA_029718625.1). Taxonomy (NCBI): domain Eukaryota; kingdom Metazoa; phylum Chordata; class Actinopteri; order Anguilliformes; family Synaphobranchidae; genus Synaphobranchus; species Synaphobranchus kaupii. Next base: position 97,279,906 of record CM056378.1, on the reverse strand, counting down.
AGAAAGAACCCATTTTATTGTCTGACAACACTGGCCTCTTTCTCCATGGCATATGCATTTATGGCTGGGAATTTATAGCACTGCAATGAAAGTCTCGGAGAGGGAATCACAAAGTCTTTTTTATGCTTGTTTTGTCAGTTACAACTGTCATCCGTAACCTTGGCACTTATCATTTTCGGCACCGTCCGAATGCAAACATCCCACTGTTTGAACACAAACAGCCCACAATGCCTCAAACCTGTGAGACTGGCCACTAAAGAAAAACACCCCACCCCTTCCATGCTGCAGTAGGCAATGACTGTGCTCTCTTATCTGGGAGTCCTGCAGCTGAAAAACATGCACTCCACTATCACATTCACCTGTGAACCAGTGCTGGTTTTCCATATTACAAGCCACACAGCATACTGCAGGCCACCTAGCACCCATCTCTCACTGATGATAACTGCAGTGGTAACCTGTAGGCGCCTGGCTAGAAAATGGGGATCTGTTTAGCAGTTTTTTTTCCCCCTCCTAATTACTACTGCTGAATGAAACCAATTCTGATTGGCTGCAAGGGAATTCCATTTACAGCCAGTCAATATCCTGGCCCAGACCAGTGGTGTCTGAATTATATTATATATCAGGCATTGTTGATGCATGGAACAGGTAGCCTGGTCATAGAGTAGAGGGAGATATGCTTGGTGTGGGACCTGTGGTGAGCCACTTGCATTATAAAATGTAGTCAGGGATGTGGTGGAATGACTACCCTGCTGCTAGTCTCTGACATTGAGTGCATGTATAGCCAGTGCTTTCAGAGCCAGCTATACCAGCTGAAGGGATATATTTGGTTGTATCGTGGCCTTCTTGATGGTCCACATAGTTTTTTTTTATCATAAAAGATAAATACACCCTAATGAAAGAAAAGATTTTCAGCAACTCTTGGCTCCTCCCAGTACCTTTATCTGTATTTATAGCCGTGCATATTGCATGTATCTGCCATTTCATGTTATTGTGTCAGACTTCCTGGTCAGCGATCTGCAATCTGAAAGGCCATCTAAATGTCACAGACAATCAGAATGTGCATAGACCAATGGGAGAGCACAGATTGCATTTTAATGTTTGTGTGGTAGTGCGGTTGAAATGGATTATGTTTGAAGGCATTTCTGTGGGTAGTGCGTTTTCCAAACTTTCATTGTTTAGTGGTTTATGGGTTGTAAATATATGTGCCCTACTGCAAAATGGTATACAGTAATGCTTTATTGTTGGCACTGAGTCCATTCTCTGCAGTAACCGTGAGCTTGACTGCAATGGGATTTTTCTTTGTCTGTGCTTACTCATGAATATTAATCAGGGCAGAAGACAAAAGGACTTGACATGCGTAGGATCATCCTATAATTTACTTGTATGTATAAATGATGACCCCCAGAAAGCGATGGTATTTGTGGTATGTAAAACACAGCCTTCAATGAAGGAACGTGAGCAAGATGCAGACCTAAAATAGATTATTGATTTATATGGTTTCATTTAGATATGTTGTGTATGACGTGGTTTTCTTGGGGAAAAAAATGTTTTTTTTTTAGTTTAGAATTTTTTGGAAAATTCTAGAGCAGTGAATTTGATCGACCGAATCCAAAAGAGGTCGAACACTTTAATTTTGATTAGCTAATTCAGCGAACTACAATTCCCTGCTTCATTTTTTAAGGGAAAAGGGCTGTAAAATATGGTACTTTTAATCTTTTTGTAACAGCTGTCAGTGATTTCTCAAAATACATGTTCCTCCCCACTTGATGTAAAACCCTTTTTCAAGAAAACTTATTAATAATTAAGGAGAATAAACCTAAAGACCTTGAGTTAATGGATTTTTCATCTTCCAGTGTCTTTTTATATGAGTCTAAGCTCTGGAGATTGTACATTAATACCTGGCTCGAATGATTCCAGACCTGAAAGTCAAAGTTTATAACACTCATCACTCAAAGTGCTTACATGACTGACTGTCAGCTCATTTTCACATACAACTTCCTGTGTAGCTAGTATTCAGCAAATTCATTCATGAACCTGTTTTTAGATTTATACTGACCTTTTCAGAAAATGATGTGTATCTTATAGAAATAGATAGGGTTTTACAGCTCAATGTTTTCTACCATAAGATCAGGGGCTGAAGGACCAAGGTATAAGTCAAGCCATAACAACAAAGCCCCTGCTTCTAACACAAGGGGGGAATCCACCTTATGTTATCTTAGCTACTTTGGCCTAGCTACTTTAAGAGTGACAGAGACCACGCTTTCCAGCGTTAAATGTTTTTTGTACAGAGATTGTGCAGACTTTGGATGGGTACTGTTCAGGGTGTGAAATTAATACCCGCCACCAGCCAAATGGTGGTAAAAATTTGATTGTGGCTGGGAAAATTTTCTAATCTAGCAGCCACTTTGGCAGGTCACCAACTCACCAACCATGTTGTGTTATATTGTAAAATGCAATGTGGCTGGTAAAATGTTGAAAATGGCTGGTGATTTTTAGAATCCACAAACCACTCTGGTGAGTGGGTGAAAAAAGTAAATGTCATGCCCTCCTACTGTTGAATCCGCATTCACTGTCAAATTGTGTTTTCTGTTCGAGACCAGAATCCTTTAGTAGATCACAAGGGTCTGTGTGCTACTGTGTCAGTCAGCACTCTGACTTACGGTTTTTTAATACAGAATGCCACTCCAGACTGCATGCCCCAAGGAAACTGTCAGCCAATCACATTCCATTTTGCTTATCAAAGGTAGGCTCTGCCTTGCAGCAGCTAATGGTGAGTCATAGCCTGGTGTGACTGTCCTGTTACCTGCCTGAGTGCAATACAATTGGGGCCCATTTTAGCTGTATTTTGAGAAATGGGTCTGGCGCCTGAAGCCTAGGTGAATTTATCACACTCAAATCAAGGCAGGCAAAGATGGTTAGAGGAAGAGAGCAGCATAGACAGACGGATGTTGTTGGAGGTGTAGATAGAACAGCAGAACAGGAGAAGATGTAGATGGAACAGCAGAATAGTTTAAACAATACTGATACTGGCAAACAGTATAAACTGAAAATGTATGGTTCTCATACCAGGTGGCATGCTAGGCACTGCTGTTGTACCATTGAGCAGATATTGAATAGCTTCAGAATTGTACATTGTGTAAACTGATGTTGCTTCAGAAAGGAAAGATGTGAAGCATTTTACTGAAGCATGTGCAGTCACTTCAGATAAGAGTAAGAGATAAGAGTATCTGCTAACCCCAAAACAGATATGCCCATATGTGACAGGATAATGTGGTCAGAATAATAATTCACTTTTTATCAGTACCATAGAATGCTAAATATATAATCCCTTGCTATTTGAATTTGAAGTCTAATGGCTGCTGAATGAAGAGAACTTTAATGCGTTAAAAAAGATAGATTGATAGAATTATTAATTTTAATGGAGTAGAACAGAAACCGTATCCCCACGGATGTGAAAAACAGATGTCAATACTGTGGGCCACAGGACACCTCCAAAAACCTTTTTGATTTAATTCAGCCTCCCCAAATCCGGTTTGGTGAGTGTTGGAGGAGTCTGGTTTTGGGGGTGGGGCCGCGTGCCAGCACAGAAGGGAAACCCTCAAACATTCTAATGAAACTCTCTGTCTCTGGAGGACCGAAGAAGCGTTCATTATCTTTTCAACAAATCCAGAACCCTTCCGCAGGCCAACGAAAACCTGGATTAGCGGCATCTCTGCACGAGCAATCAGCACGTATTCGAGCGTGCGTGGCTGTCTGGGAAAAGCCGCGGGGCTTCCACACTTGCAACGTTAGCCCACCGGTGAAGAATGTTGACGTTTTCAACATGCCCTTGTGGGTACGACCAGGCTGTAATTTTGAGGACTGTTCCTGCCATTAAAAATAGCTATTGAGCTGCGCTTGGTGGTAAAATGTTCATGTTGCCCCCCCCCCCCCCCCCCCCCCCCCGTTAAAAGTATGTTTTAAAATCATGTCAAGGGTGGGGCGTTTCTAGTGATTGTCCTTAGCTTTTAAATGCAGTGCTCACCAGAATTATTGGCAACCTCAATTAATATGAGCAAAAAGTACAGGATTAAATTCAGTTTATTATTTATCAAATGTGTTCTATGCTTAGGAAAATGGGAAAACTATATATTGTGATACATTTGATCAGAGGAAAAACCAATCTTAAACCTAAACTAATGATTCAATGTTTTTCATATTTTGAGTGTAAGGTCATGCTGATAAATGGCAAGGACATTTTTTATAGCGTTCTTTGCCCATATTTTCCAGGACTGCCAATAATTCTGGTGGGCACTATATAAAATAGTATGTGCTGAAAGGCCATGGTCTTCATAATTATGAGGGCTATAAAAAAAGCCAATACTCTGAGCTTTGCCGTAACCAATACACTGTCCTTGCTACTACACTGGCTATCTGTGTCTTTTAGAATTTTAGAATACTTGTTTTTAAAGCACCAATGATTTATTCCCAAGATATATTTTGACAATTTATCCAAATATGGTCCCAGTACAGACCTGAAGTCCTCTAGTGCTGGCCTGCTCTGCTTCAAAGAATATACAACTTTTGCATTTTATAGAGCTATGGAATGGTCTACCAGAGTCAGATATGCAGCTGACATCATAAAGGAAAAAGGCTTTTCATTAGAATATTTATTCTGTCATATCTTTTATTAATATTCTATGTACATTTTTATATTTCTCTCATTGTTTATTAGATTCACATCTTTGTGCTGTTTCTGATTTTGCTTGTATTGTATTTGGTACTCCGGTTTATTGTCTTTTATTATATATTTAACATATATAAATATATTATTTATTTTATTTATTTTTTGTTACTGACTTTGGTTTGAAAAATGTGAAACCTGCTATCTAAATAGTCATTTATTTATTTATTTTACTTGGGCTGATTTGATGTGCTATTCCTCTGTTAAATTGAACTAAATATAACAGATTATTTGTCAGAAATTATAATGATGTAGCTTTATTTGTTGTATTCAGCCCATGATTTGTTGTATTTTGTACATCACGTGTAAAAAAAACGAAAAGAAAACCGCATCATTTATTTCACATTTCCTGGTCCTATAGCAATTCACTAAGTGTCAGAAGATTACACGTGCTGACTGAAGTTCACAATACAAATGACAAAAGCGTAGGTAGAGACAATTACTTAATGCACATATCTGAATGCAAGAATACAGTTTCAATGAAATGCAGTATAGTTAACAACAGAACATAACATTCTGTTGAAGTTTAATTACTAGTAATATTTCATTTCAATTACCGGTAATATTATTTTTCTTGGTGGCCACACCCCTTTATTGGCCACATTAGAAAATTCACTGAGAGGGATTGGTGCAATCCACTCTGAGTGGGACGTTGTTTTACCCTGCATTGTGTGGCCAGTCAGCTACTTTTTTTGAGTACTTTTGTCAGGAAATTCATACCATGAATGAGAGTCGTAGTCTTTCTATACAAGGGCAACCAGTGTTTCCTCTCTGTCTCTCTCTCTCTCTCTCTCTCTCCACGCTGCGTCTGGCACACTGCCTGGCACGGGCCGCATTGGCACCATGTCAGATTTAGCGAATTGCGCCACATGCTTGCCTTTTAGCTCTGACAAAGGGCAACCGAAAGGATTGAGCGACCGGACGCTGCTTCTTGGATCTTCTCACCCACTAGTCTGCCATTTTCAGTAGCAGTATTTATGCGTGTTTAATAAAAAATGCGTGCTCATTTCAGTATCTAGCGGTCAAGCAGTATCTTGAACATGTTCAAGTTCTCTTGGTGATCCTGTCCATATCCTGTCCGCTTGTCGGTTGTCAAATGCAGTGAATTTATTGGATCGCAGTAAACAGTTATGGGATCAGCAAGTCTTTGTTCTCGGGGCAGGTCATGTTTCGCCGAGATCAAGTCATGACTCCTTTGGTGTTAGTCATGGCTGATCGTTTTTGAGTGTTTATAAATATCCTTAAGTAAATTCAGATGTCTGTCTCCTTGGCCACTGGCAGCTCGGTTATTTGCCATTTTGCATTTAAAACTGCGTTTATGTGACCAAACTACAGCGTCAATGTGTTATATATCACTGGGACTTGTGTTCATGGTTTAAATAAAAACGGCCAGTGATCCTGATTTTTCTCATGGGCTAGACACATCAGTGCCTTGATTAATTTTACCACAGTTGCCTGGTTGTTGGCCCAAGAAAGGTCCATTCCACTCAGCTAACTAAGTACACTTGTTTAACAACCATAAACACCACAACATTAGCGCAGCCGTGCAGACGGATAACAGTGGATGGATTGATTGATAGATCCTTTATTGCCTTTGACAGAAATTTGCTTTGCACAGTCAAGTAGCTAATCCAGATAATCACATAACTCAATGTACAACTGTTCCAAATATTTCCAAATTTTTTTTTAAATTAGTTAGTTCTTAGTCAATCATGCGGTTAAGAAGTTGACTGCTTTGATGTGAATTAATAAATACTGTGGGTGATCACCCATTCATTCTCTTCAGAATTATAGCGTAACAGCAGCTAGAAGGTAAGGGAAGGCGGTCTGACTACAGACACAGTGGAAACCCCATCCAGCCATCAAAGCTGGGTTTTCCTGCAGGGTGTGGTCCATTTTAACCTTGAGCCCCCCCCCACTTGCATCCTGGGTACACCGGGAAAGACCATTTTAGCTCACAGGTCTGGAAAACAGATCATCATGAAGCGATAATGGTGAGAACGTCACTGAATGACTCTGTCTCTATTAATGGAATTCTATCGGTCCGTCTCTGTCTCTATAGCGACCTTAAGGGGACAACAACAGTTTGTGAGATTAGTTTCCCTGCAGTCTGATTGTCTTTAGCAAGTTTTAGCCAACATTTAGCTAACAATTGAGTTGGAGCCACACCATAAATAACCGACCAGACCACTGGTTTATTATCAAAGCACATCCCTGGATATTGGGGGACTTCTCCCACATCAAAGCATAAACTTAGTCAGGCTCATAGTACTGTAAGGTTATGGGCCTGAAAAGTGAAAAGGTTATTAATGGAATGACTGCATGTGTTGTTTTTTGTCTCTTGTCTCCAGCCCCAAAGGGTGACCAGAAGGCAGTGGACAAGGCCAAGATGGCAGTCAAGGGGACTGCACTGCAGCGGTCGTGCTCGGATGCGGGGAAGGACCGTGGGGAGCACCGCAAGCCCCCCTCTGGCCTTGTCCGCCCCTCCGCCGGCAGCTCCTTTGGCTACAAAAGGCCACCCCCAGCGACCGGCACGGCAACAGTGCTAACCGCCGGCGGCACGGCCATCTCCAGCGGCTCGGCGACTGTGGGCAAGACGCCAAAGTCCTCCGGCATCCCGGTGAAGCCGGTGAGCGGAACTGGCGGAGGAGGGAGGAAGAACAGCCTGGACGTGTCAAACTGCGACCAGGGCTTCCTCTCCCCCAACGCCCGCAACAACATCCAGTATCGCAGCCTTCCTCGGCCCGCCAAGTCCAGCGCCATGAGCCTGACGGCCCGGCCCGGCTCGCGGCCCATCAGCAGCAACATAGACACCGGCCTGCTGAGCCTGAAGCCCGTGCACTCTTCCACATCCTCCTTTAGCACCGCCCCAGGCCCCGGGGGCTCACGGCTGAAGGAGCCAGGCAGCGGTAAACCCGGCAGCCGCGCCAGCGCAGGCCCTGTTAACCAGACAGACCGGGAGAAGGAGAAGGCCAAGGCCAAGGCCGTGGCATCTGACTCAGAGGGCGGGCCCCTGAAGCCAGGCTCCGCCCCCTCCTCCCATACCCCCGGGGAAACCGGCATCAAACAGCTGAGCCTGCGGCCTACCAGTGGCGGCAGGTTTTCTGAGCTGTCCTCCCCCACCTCGTACAGGTAACATCCTCTGCAGTACCTTCTCCCTGACACAAAATGGCTCCTTATCCAGTCAGTGTACTCTTTGCTCCTCCATACTACAGCTGCTGTCCCTTGTCTGTCTTTCCACTCTAAAATCACATTATGCTCCTATTTAATGACCCTGTGTCTGTTGAAGGGTAATGCAGACATGGGGGTCTGACCGTAGTGGAGAAAGGGGACTATCCCTGTGCAATGTACATTTTTATCCGAAAATCACTGAATTGGAAAGTTCCATTTGAAAAAGTAAGGAACAAAGGCGATACTGAAGAACATGTCTCTTATATGAGTACTCACACTGGTTGGGCTTACTGTGATAAGCACAGAGACCTTTTTCCGGGCTAAACACAGACCTAAGATTAGCTTGCCAGCCCAAATCTTTTTCCAACTATTTAATGTAAAATACTGTCAATGAGTCTAGTTGAGTCTGAGCTCACGCCACAGTGGTTTTGCAGAGGACGCTGTAAATGTCCTTAATCACTTTCCACATTCACTCCCTGCACTTTATCCCCCATTATTCACAAGTACTGTCCCTCTTATACCCTTTGTCCTTTCCTGAATAGTCCCATGGTGCACTCTGTGCTCTCGAGTGCTTTTGTTTCCAGGACCATAAGTACTATTCTCTGCGGACGGAGTATCATTCTGCTTACTGAAGCAGATATATAAAGTTTCAATCCTAAAACAATGAGCAAGCTTTTGTGACAGTCGAGGGCAGTGGTACAATATCGCTGCAGGGTTGTGGAAGTTCGGTACATAACTCTTAGACTGCCTAGAATCTTCATCTCAGCACAAAGCCTACTGTGGAAATTGACATCAGTTTAGCCCTCAGAGGCCAGATTGTATTGCAGTTTTTCCGTTGACCGCACATCCCGAGTAAACTTTATCCATTGTTTTTCCACTAGACCCAGCAACTGAGGATGGTGGCCAGTTTTTTCACCATGTTCCCCCTGTATATCAACCACTAAACATGTTCCCACTTTTTCTGGAAACCAGCATTACAGCGAGTTTTAGAAATCCTCTCATTAGAGAGGAGTAATTATGACTCTCTGAATCATAAGTCCATCTCCTGATTGATGCACAGCTGTGTGCCTGCTGGGATAATCCCTGGTACTCAGTACCCAAAGCGGGTGCAGATTGGAGATTCTGGAGTAGCTCTCGGCGGCTCAGCCGTATGAGATACACGTATTTTGCCGTGATTCTTCATGAAATCGTGCCTCAGACGAACGCGTGTCGCGAGTCCGCTCCTACCAGCCGCTGCAGGTCAGTAGGTCCAGTCAGGAACAGCTGTGGTCTGACCCCTGGCTCCCATTCCCACTGTTTGTCAGCCAAATCCCATAAGCCCTGCACTCCCTCTGTGACCATTCTCAGACAGGATGAGGCAAGGGAGTCGGACGAGGAGACGGGCAGCTGCTTCCTTAGGTTCTGCTGTAATTCCTCAGAGTTCCTGGGGTGAATGCAGCTTCATTTCCCAACCGTGCTATCCTATGGCATGCTTACGACATGGTGTCCTATGATGCTGGTTTTGAAACCACAGGCTTTTGTATTCTGACAACATATCCCATTCACATTTCACAAATTTCACACAGTTCTACTTTATCTGTTTAATCACGGGATAAATAAAATAGAATAGAATAGAATAACTTATTTTCCCGCAAGGGAACTTCAGATGCAGCCCCAGCAACAACAAAAAAGACATAGACAGTGGGGGGCAGACCCACAACACACAAACATATCAAACAAAGACATTCGATATCATCGTTGCAATAATCAAACTAATTAAGTGAATTAAAGTGTAATAGCCTACAGCCAAACGTCATGATTAAAAATAGCCTCCGCTGTCCCGAGATGTCCAGTGTTATCAAGCAGTCCAACACAAACTCCGCGTCCACGACTCCATACACGCAGTGTTGTGGTCTCTGTACACTGTCGAAAACGGAGCACTGAACTGCGTCAGCCTTCCCAGTCGTCGACTCACTCCTCCCCCGCATTATCTTCTCCTTTCTTTTCTCTGGTGGCCTTTTGAAGATTGCCTGCCGTCCTAGATCAGTCCCGAGTCCCGACATCTTCAACTCCGGTGAAGAAGGATGGTAAACTTTGTAGCTGCAGATCCAACGGACATTCCCGAGCATATGTTGTGAATGTGTCTCCATGGTGATGACCACAAACAAAATTATCCCGAATATACAATTTGTTAATATTATCAAAACAAGCAGCGTGAGTGCCCTGAATAATCTCCAGCCTGCTTCCCCATCCCACAACAGGCACACAGCGCATGAAAAAAACAAAAGACAAAAGCCAAACACAACAAAATACATTCAAATTAACAGACACGAACACGAGAGACAGCTGGACTACATGTCGCCATTACAGCACCACGTGACGTCAACTAATATAAAGCTAATATCTCAACAGTGAATATTAATAAAAGAATGCCAAGTGAGACCAAATGACTTGTTTATAAAATGTAAGGTGTGGTAGCTCCCAGGTGTGTGACCCACAGAACTGTGTCAGTACTGGCACAATACTGACAGTTCTGTGGCTCACATCACTGTTTTTTTTTAAAAAAAAACCTTTATTTATACAGGGTCGGTTGACTGAGAATGCATGCTCTTTTACAGCAACACCCTGTTAATGCCTCCCCAGTTAGCCCCAGTTAGCCTATGCATGTCTGTGTCGCGTAATTTGGGGAACAAATACAAATCTAATTAAAAACATCTTTACAAAATACATAAAATAAGTATATTTTTGGTGATTTTTTCAGCCTCTGACATTTTACCAATATTTGTTATTTGACAGATCTCAAAACATGTACTTTACATGCAGTCTTGGACGTTGTCGTCTTGTATTTTCTTATGCGTAGGATACCAAGCAAGTCTCTGGGCAAGCCTCCTAGCCTGATGCACCTGGATAAGGTGAACTCCAACAGCCTGGACTCAACCATGATGGGCATTCATAGCGAGCTGCCCCCCAAGGTGCCGCCCTACTCCAAGCTCCAGGACCTGGCGGGCTCCGGAGGCCCCGCCTCCTGCCTGACGCCCAGCCCCGCCCCCATCCTCAACGTCAACTCGGCCAGCTGCTTCCCGGAGCAGGGCCTGAGCCCCAGCGGCTCGCCGCTGCTCTACCCCCGCCTGTCGGGCCTGCACCGCAGCATGGAGTCCCTGCCCCTCCACATGAGCGTCCCGCCGGGCGGCGGGTACCACAGCGCCGAGCCCCGACAGCGGGACAAGGAGAGGGCCCCGGTGGGGTGGAGCCCGAGCAGCAGGACCTCTCTCACTCTCCTGGACAGGTGGGGCCCCCTCGTAAAAGCCTCCCCCCACCTTCTCTGCTATACTTCGCCCCCTTCTGCTTTTTTGGGCCACAGCTGGGTCTTTTACGGCCTGTCGGCCTGAGTTACTGTCACAAGGTTCTTAGCCTCTCTCCAAGCTGCAGAAAGCCCCCCTCCACCACCACCACCACTTCTCCATATCCCATCCGTCCAATCACCTCTTCTCACTGGGGGGGGGGGGGGGTGCTGAGTAATGTCCTGTCCCGGTCCGCTCACCATGACTACAGCATTTTCTGTTTTTCTCTCCCATGATTAATTTCAGCGATAGCGGCAGCCTGGTCTCTCACACATAGGCAGGGGACTGATGCTCGATACTCTGCTGGACTGCCTCTGGGCCACACGCCACCCCCTGTGTCAGTTTCCCCTCCGCTCCTGTGTCCGCTTGCGCTGACTGCTCTATCTGCCGTGTTTTAGCACTGAAGAGGCGTGATTGCTCCCACCACCACTGTCCAGAGGTTCTCTGGGAGGTGGCTTTTGCCTTTCCCACAGTACATCTAGCTCCACCTGTTGACCAGATCTGCTTATTACATGGCTCAGTTGCAGAAATGGTGCGCTCTAGTCTGCAGAACAGCAATGATTACCCATTTACTCAGTGTCTGCCTTTGATATAATCCTCTGAAGCCAGCTGTGAGCATGTCAGTCTTGTGATGGTCTCCTTAAGTGAATTGATGTGCAGATACCTTTTGCAACACTGCATCACCCAGTAGAAAATGGCAACAAAGTTCTCATCGTCTGAGAATCACATTTTCATAACTAATAATGACCCAGTGATGAGTTGCCAAACCCACACACTTTCTATGTAGTCTTGTGCCACTACCCACAAGAATCGTCATTCAGTCAGTGATGACAGGATGAACCAGGCTTAGACAGCATGGGGGAATTATTTATCTGCAGGGACAGATGCAGACCTGTAACATCTGTATAAACCCGATAGCGTTTCCTTCCCCTGTGGTGTTTGTTTTGACATCAAACAGCCAGAAGACACAGTAGCAGCAGCACGCTAAACATTGAAATAACAAAAGCAGGCCCGGGAACCTCTTCGCACTAGTGTCACCTCCCAGCATGCATTTTGTGCAGTTACGGTCAGGCCCCTGGAGGTGGTTTCTGCATTCGATTCAGGATCACCAAGATTTCCCCAAAATGCGTCACTAATAATAGGCGACAGGTTATACACACGGTAACCACAATCGCAATGCTGAGCATGAATGGGTGAATTCTGCAAACAGTATGTCAGTAGTCGGGCATGGGAGAGTGTACCTGCCACATATTTCTACCATGCATTGTGTGAGGCTGTAATCTGGTAAAAGAGGTCGCAGGTTCAAATTTGAATTCATCCAGTGTCTGCCAGCATGCTTCAAACGGGGAAAAAAATTGTATGATGAATAGTAAGTCAAACTGTTATGATACCAGTAATTAAGTTAAGTGTTACATTCCCTGGAGGGTAACTCCAATTTTGGGTAAGAATAGGCTAGTTGAGAGACTCGGCTAGCTAGGTGTGGGAGTGAGTTTCTCTGCAGCATATCTCCGACTGTCACACATACCATGTCCAGTTTTCACCAGCAAGGGCATGCCAAGGGCATCATGACCCTGGCGGACTATGGGAAGATGGCCCCTCCTCTTCTCTGAATGAGCATCGATTTTATTGCTGCGAGAAAAGCTTTAATTTTTTTTCTATTCAAAGGATAATGAAATTGAGAAAATCTATGCTTTTTTTAATGTATTTTGTAATTAGAAGAAGTTGCCCTACATGCAAGTTCGATTCAGGCAGACTATTATATTGTGCATGTAAAGAAACAATTTATGAATATTGATTGCAGAGACTGTCTGAAAAATTGCATGTGAATTAACGTTACTGCAATAACTGCTCCCCCCACACCCCCCATTAAATGCAGTTTGTGATGGCAGAAGTTCATTCTAATTTATTCTGGGAATCACTAGTCAGGTGTTTAAGAAAGGTGTCTTGTTTTTTTTGTTTTTTTTACCTTTTACAGTTCACAAAGGGATCGCAACACTCTGCCAAAGAAAGGACTAAGGTGACTTGATTCTTTACCGTTTCGCCGTCATTTTCACCAATTTGCATTTTAATTGGTCTTGTCACTTCCGGCGTATGCTTAACAATGTCCCTGCCTCCCTGTCCGTCTCCGCAGTCGCTATAGTTCTGGTCAATCAGATGAGGACAGCAAAGAGAGGCGCCACTCCCACACCATTGTGAGCCTGACTGAGTCTGAGACTCCCCCGATGCTCCCGTCGCCCGCCTCCATCTCCCGCTCATCCACCGGCAAGGGCCCCTTCACCAACGTGGGTGAGTGACTCGTCCGGCGCCCACTGCTGGCACGGGAGGGAAATACAGGGAGAAATGGCATTGCTGAGTTGTCCATGAATATAATGTGAAGTATATTGGAGCAATTATAAGACACTCTTATTCAGAATGACTCGCATAAATGATGATGCCAAGTCATCAGCGTCACAAGACAACCAATAGTTGTAGTCAGGGCATAAGCCTTACAACATGTGCCATATTAGCTGCAAGTGGGGGGATTGAGGACGTAGTGTTTTAAGTAGCAAATGGGTTTGAGAATATAGTGTTAGATGTAGCATGCATAGGGCTTGTAAAACCATGATAAATCTTTGAGGATAATTTAGTCAAGACGCAGTATAAACAAATGTTTTTCCAAGTATAAAAGGCTATGTGAAAGCCTCAGCCCTGCAGTCATAAAATCCCCTTATCACAGTATGATTCTCTGTGGACTGAATCCATTAAATTATTTTGCGTAATTGTTTGTCATTTGCATAAACGGCATGCACGAGGGATGCTGGATAAACTACGGTCTGTTTCACATCCCCCGCCCCCTTCTCTCCCGTCCCCCTCAGTGGCCCCCACCCCCAGCGGCGGCCCCCCTCGAATGACCCGGTCCAACAGCATCCCCACCCACGACTCCGGGTTCGAGCTTTACGGCGTCTCTCCGCTGGGCAGCACCCTCTCCCTGGCCGACCGGCCCAAGAGCATGATCCGCTCCGGGTCCTTCCGTGAACCCGGGGATGATGGTGAGTGTCCCGCCCCCCCTTTATCTGAGCCAGGCCGGGGCTATGCGCCATTATTTACTCCACCCAATCACAAGCCTTATTTTTTTTTTTTTTAAACTTGTTTTATCAGGGTAATTTCACTTCTTTCCCTGGCTCAGTAAGCGAAGGCCTACTGTTTATGATGGTAGCCTGGCGTAGCGGTTAGCGAAAGGGGCTAATAACTCCCCGCCTTCATTATCGACTCCTGAGTGGTAAAACCACCGCTGTGCCCTTGGGCAACGTGCTTCGTATGAACAGCTTCAGTAAATATCCAGCTGTATACATTTTTATCTTAAGTGTAATCCATGCTGTGCAAGGGTCTGTCCCTTTGTGGATCGTAATATTGGACTGTTACTAACTAGGACCTGGTTTAACCAGCCCTGAGCCAGAACCCCACGCCCCCTCCCCCAGTGTGACTGCTAGTTGTACAGCCTCTCTGGAGCTGTAGTTGCTGGAGCCTTCCCCTCTGTTTGGTTTGTTAACAGCTCCCTTCTCATATGTTGGAATTATGAGAAGCCCTACCGGATTTCACCCAGGCTCATCGTCGCTGTGCCAAAACAGCGGTTTGCGTCACTCGTTTACATTTTTGCATCTCCAGTATGCAACCGCAGTTTGCATGTTGCTAATCCCAAGCCAATAAAAAGCAGCTGTTAAAGGAGGCAGAACCATAAAGCTCTGGGCTGTAAACACGAACGCAACAAGCAAATCTCTCCCCTCATTAAGCTGTGGTCGGTGGAGCAAATGGCTTTACCTCGATATGCCGCACAGGCAGAGTAATATTAAAGAAATGTATCATTTTTAAAACAATAAAACTTGTCATAACTTCGCTCTCTCTCTCTCTCTCTCTCTCACTCTCCTTTTTCAATCTCACCTCTCTTTCTCTCCCCTTTCTTTTCTCTGCTTTTTTCCATCGTTGTCCTTCAATCTCTTCCCTTTATTGTTCTATCTCTCTGCCCTGATATCTCTCCCTCTTTCCCTCTCTTGCTATCCCTCTCTACAGTTCATGGCTCCGTTCTCTCCCTGGCGTCCAGCGCTTCATCAAACTATTCCTCGGTGAGTACACTCCTGCCGACTGTAGCAGGATTTAAGTCCGGAAGGTTCCCCCGGCATGCCCTCTGAAAATACAGCGGGCAACGTGATTATCACCTCCGTCAGAATAGTGCAACGGCGTACAGTTCTACAGACCCCGCCAGAAATGGATAGATTTAGTCGCTTATTAAAGCTGAGGGAATTAGCCTTCAGGATCTGGTTTTCTTCAGCTAGGCCTTTTCACTGCACCCCTCTGAGTCATTGGCCGAAAAGTCTGAGCAATTCGCAATTTTTCATCGCAGTGCATTAAACTTTCACACTCGTCTGCACCGGAATCCATTTTGAATCTGTTCAGAATGAAAGTGGGTACTGGTTTTGCTTGCACGTGATTGCACACATACTCCTTCACACAGACATAGGCTCCGAAAGTGTGTGACCCAGTACACACAAATTAATAGGCAAAAGGTTTTGTACAAAAGAACAGGTGAAATTGAGGTAAAGTGCATGGTGCGCAAGGCGCCCTTCTTTTCTCTGCCCCACCCCCCCTTTCCCTTCTTGACTTAGCTCCTCCCCCTCACTCTAACCTTGCTGCTTCTGTAGGCCGCAGCTCTGACCCTCACCCTGCTGTAGTGTTAGTGCCTTATTATCTCTCTCTCTCTGTCCCGCACGCTGGTTCAGGCTGAAGAGAGGATGCAGGGAGAGGTAAGTTCCTTCTGTCTAACCCCACTCGGCCCCCACCCCATTCATTACTCATCCCCACCTCCTCCAGGGTAGTCAACCCCTCTGATATCAATAGGGGGCGCAGGGGGGGGGGGGGGGTCTCCACTCACCGGTCTGGTGTACTTCCATGTCTCCACCTTCGTGGAGATTTTGGCAGGAAGACTCCATCTTGAGGCCTCTGTTGTTTTCTCTCCTCCCATCTACATGCTTCATTTCATTTCACCCTTTATTTTTCAGCGCTCCACCGGCTGAATTCATTCATCGCTCCAGCTCCCATCATCCCGTTCTGCCTCCCCCTTCCACCAGTGCTTCACTTTTCCATTTCAGTTATTCTTTAAATGGGAAAATTGAAAAGTCTGCATATCCTGATATACAATACATGGTACTACACAACATTAACCTTTGCAGCTCGGAGAAAGTAATCTGTCATTAGGTTTCAAACAAATGTTGTCTGCGCAGGTATCGCGTTGCGCTCGGTGGAGCCAGGCGGCGACGGTGTTTTGTTAGAGGCCGTAAATGGCTGACAGACTCTTGTTCGTTGCTTTTGGCAGCAAATCCGCAAGCTGAGATGGGAACTGGAGTCCTCCCAGGAGAAGGTGGCCAACCTGACCACACAGCTGTCTGCCAACGTACGTATTTGCGCACACCTTGCTATGCCATCCCTCTGCGTGATACCCGCCTTTGTGTCCATTTGACAGAAAGGCAAAGACAGTAAAGGTCCGCAACCACAATTTCAGGTGCACATGCCTACCACAGTGTAGCCAACAGTGGAGATGACAGAATAAGATGGTTCTGACATTAATTAATAAGGCAAATTCATGATTCCTGTGAGGGCCATATGATTTGGTCCAGGTACTCTTTGCAGGTGACTGAGATGCAGCACAGTTTCACCTCAAGGGCTCAAAGGTTTGCAATCACAATTTAGGCATCACCAGCCAATTTTAGTCAAAGCAACATACAAAAGGAGCATTTAGTACGGTTAGACACCACGAGATCTACAAAAGATTAGTGAAGCCACAGTCGAATCAGTACCATTATAGAGATGCATGTCATAAGACCGGCAAAATCAAAGGAAAGAAGGGTTCACTTATTTGATCTGGATATGACCTGGAATACTCCCCTTTCTATGTTTGGAAAGCACTTTGAGCTGCATTTTAATGTATGAAAGGTGCTATATAAATAAAGTTATTATTATTATTATGATTATTATTATTATTATAAGCACCTTATGATGCTTGTTTGTGGCTTTTAAAGAAAAAAATTAACATGTTTCACATTTTTAATATCTGGTGTTTTTGTGATGTGATATTAATATTCTGTACTGTATAACATCTACTGCTCTTCTGATGGTCTTCCTGTTGAAAGACAGGGTAAAAATAAGCACATCGCATGCCACAGCAGCAAGTTATGTCAGCCAATGCTACACATCCATTAAAGAGAAACCCAATTTCCAGTGGCAAGCTGAGCATAGCTGAAAGTGCCTGAGAGAGATTGAAAAGTGTGTTAAAGCTAACTGCATTGAGCTTTCTCCTTATAGGACACGCAAGTATGTGTATATTGGTATACCAATAAAATGAACCAAAAATAATGTTTCTATGCAGTGTGCCGTATACCATAATACAGCAAACTTAGGAGGAGAAAACTTAGTCTGTTGCCCTTCCTATTCCTTCTCTACCCTTGGAAGATGAAAATGTTTCCCTTCCCATTTGCCTGATCTGGTGTCATAATGTCTTGTAAAAAAAATCAGGGGTAAGACGGTTGAGCTCCCCCCACTTTACCACTAGAAAGTGAGGGAGTCCCACCAATCACAGAGTATGCTTGTAACAACCAATAGGTCAAAGCCGCCAGTAATTGTTGGATATTTTCTGGTATAATTCTAGATCACCCTTGGAATATCCAGGAAGTAGCCAGAAAGTATCCACCAATCACTGCCTGCATTGTTCTATTAGTGCATACTCCATGATTGGTGGACCCACTCTCATTTTTCTCCAAGTAAGGCAATGTAAATCTTTTCTTATCCCATTTTAGTTTGATAAAAAGCAAAAGTCCTCTGTAGATGGTTTATGACCACCTGTCACGCAGCACTTTAAATTTATGACAAATCTACCTCTTGCTGAAAGAAAATTGTCATTCTTCGAAAAAAAAAAAAGAAGAAAAAAAAAGGCACTTAAATTTGTTACTTTAAGGCAGTGAAGTACTTTACGGTACTTTAAGGCACTGAATAAAGGCCTTAGAGAGAGGGAGTTGATAAAGGAGGAGTACATCATACATTTTCCAAAACCTCAATCCCTCCAACACAGTGTATTCTTTCCTGTCAGTTATCAAAGGCAGCGTAGGAGGGAGCAACCAGCCCCTGGGGGCAGTGAAATCTATGCGCTGACCTATATAAGCTCCTCCCCAGACGTGATAAACCCCCCCCCCCCCCCCCCTCATGCCAGCACTGCGGAGGATGCAGTCACCTTGCCTCCGCTACACACAGGAATATATAGGGAGAGATTTACAACACCAAGAGCTGTGGGAACGGAACGCATCGACGCTCCCAGGCAGAACCACTTAACCACTGCAGCCTCCGCTGCCCCGTTAACCCAGACAGGCCTGCCCAACGCAGGGCCTAACGCACAGCGAGGGTGGCGGCTTCTCTACCCTATTGTAGCAGGCGGGGGGGTTTCATCTATCCGCTGAGCCCGTCCTTCCGTTTGCCTGTCTGTCCGTCCAGTTCTCAGAAATGGCAGACCCACCACCTGCCTCCCCAGACCCCCATTACCTTCAGATTTTTTTAAAACTCAAAGAGCATTGGGTTCCTTGCATGTGGCTTGAAATATGTCTTGTTGCATTTAAAGGTTACGCGTCTGGTTTTTGTACTCTGGACTGGTTTTACCTGCCGTTGGGAACATATGTTGGTGTTCTGGATAAAAAGCTATTAATTTGTCTGGGGAAACAAAAAAGAAAAAAAAGACAAAACCCCTTGTTCTAGTGTGCAGGAAAGGCTTTTTGGGGGTATGAGAGATAATATTAATTGCCTTCATAACCCAGACTAATGCAATCCGTATTCACCCTCGGAGCATGTGTAACCCTACTTTATGCTTTTGATAAGGGAGGGAACTATTCATTCCAGGACGTAATTTAGTCGTGATGTGCGGTGTTCATTTTTTTCTAACACAGCTAAGACACTGGAGCCACAATAGCTAGCGATTAATGTCCTGAGGCTTACACCCCAACATTCCCACAGCATTTATGCAGGCCTTTTGACAAGGTTATTTGCGTCATTGGTGTTAAATCCACATTCTGTCCAAGAGTATTAGTTTGCCGTCTTGGCTGTGGGCAAGGGACAGACAAGTCTTTTTTTATGCTTTGTGCAGGACTCTTTCAGAAACATGTTTTGGTGATTTTATTGGAAGACTCCTTCTCCTGGTTCAGAGGTTTGTGTTATATGAGGACACCGCGATTGCCTGATGTTGCCCCCCACCCCGTAGTCGTCAACCTCACGTTTTCATTCGTCTTTCTTTTCAGGCAAACCTGGTGGCCGCCTTCGAGCAGAGCCTGGCCCTCATGAGTACGCGGCTGCAGACCCTCTCTTTCAGCGCCGATAA
Source organism: Synaphobranchus kaupii (assembly GCA_029718625.1). Lineage (NCBI taxonomy): Eukaryota > Metazoa > Chordata > Actinopteri > Anguilliformes > Synaphobranchidae > Synaphobranchus > Synaphobranchus kaupii. The sequence goes on along the minus strand of CM056378.1, from coordinate 97,260,306 downwards.
GAAGGTACGCCTCCATCTTTTTTTTTTTCTCGCGTCGCGGTCCATCGGGGTGGGGGGAGCGGAGAGGGGAGGGGCCGTGCGCGCTCATTCATTCACACACCACCTGGCAGCAGCATCCACGCGGAGGAGTAATGTTCATCTCCTTTGATCAGCGAGGAGAAGTGCGAAGGGCCCATAAAGGGGTTCGAACGTGACCTCATAACGTGCTCCGAGCCAGGGGAGGGCCGCGTGCGGGGCTTTGATTCTCACCCTTCAGGCCGATCCGCAGCTGTGACATGTGCGTTTGATTTTCGCCGGGGACCCGAAGGCTGAGGGTGTTCACCTCCCCAGCTAAACTGCAGGCACCTGAATATCCGCGAGCGCTCGCCAGACCTTCAGCAGAGCTGAGCAGATGCGCCCTATAGCACGTCGGGGTTAACGTCTATCGCAGTCGTGTGTGACCCACATTCTGATATTAACACGCTGCGTGTAGGAGAGGCGCCTGGAGTTTTGGGGGAGGGGGGTTGCTCGAGAGACCTCGGTGATGCGGTCCGAGGGGAACCCTAATTGTGTCCTGCTGTTCGGGTTGTCCTTTTCCGTCACCGCTCGAGGGCCCATGCAGGGACGTGACCATTCCCAATGAATTGTGAAATACTGAATTTCAGACTACGACTTGGGCCACTAGTGTTCGGGTTTATTGACAGTCAAATCCCTCCACCCCCCGGACAAGACATTTGGGGTCTGAAAAGTCAGCATTTCCTGTTTTGTGAGGAAATATTCAGGAACAGTCACATCCCTGCTGTGACAGGCAGGCCAGGAGATGAAAGGAGATGTGTGTGTGTGGTGGGGGGTTGGCTGGGCATTTCCTCAGGGGAGGGAATGAGAGAATAACTCCAGCATTCCTGTGCAGTCATCTCCTGAGCTCCTCTCCTCTAGTTAATTAACCGGCGACTTACTTTTTTTTCTCCTCCGTCATTTATGCCTTGTTGCTCCCGGGGAATGGAAGAGTCTAGACTGTCAGCGAGGTGGTCTTTGTCTGGGCGTAAGCTTCTTTTGCGCAACGACCCGAAAACGATCCCCCTCCCCCCTCTCTCCCCCCCAGCCCTAGGCAGCCTCCTCTTAAAGCTCGTCCATGTGCACATCGCCTGTGAATGGTCACGCCCACAGCAGGAAGAAAGCCCAGAAACCCCTCAGCCTTTTTTTTATGCTTTTGATTTGCCGATCGGCTGCTAGGGGAGGGGGCGGAGCTCTGACCGCGGGCCTCTCGTCCCTGCAGGATGGTGAGCTGGGGGACATGCGCGAGACCATCGAGCTGCTGAAGACCAAGAACACGGAGGCTCAGGCTGTCATCCACGGGGCGCTCAACAACCCCGACATCGCCCCCAAAGGTAGGAGGAAGGACCCACCCAAAAAAAGACAAGCATTTTTGCAATCGCAGCAATCAGACATCATAAGGCATGAATGTGTAATGATGAGGACAGGCCATGTTGCTTATTTAATACTAGTAATGTACCTGCAATCTAGAGAGTATCTTGCACAGTGTCGAGCCTGCACTCAAAGACTCTCTAAGGGTGAAGTAAATATGGCCGAGCTAAGGCTGAGTGTACCCCTTAGCAATAGTAATAGACTTGCATTAGCTTAGCATGCATCACTGCTCTGCCATACCTCTTCTGCTTAGCTGCACAAGATGGAAAGCTTTTACTTGTTTAGATGCACCATGTAGATATCAAGTCCTAATGCCAGCCACTTTTTCCAGAAACTTCATTGTCTTCTGGGGTCAGGACCAATAGCAGCTGTCCGTCTACATTTACTGTTCAAATGTGCATAGTTCTCAGGGTCGAATAGATCTATAACGGTAGCTTGTGATCATGATAATGAGGACGACGGTAGTAAAGATTGTCATGGCGATCATGATTTTTTAGAGTAACCTTTTAGAGATCCTTGAGAGAAATTCCTTGTTCTATTGTGTTTTTAGGGCTCAATAATAGTTTTTATGCATATTTTCATTTGTATGCTTTTTATTGTGTTATGTTATGATTTTGGTGGGCTGCACAATAAATTGTCCATCAGGGACAATATACATTTAAAAATGCTTTTCATTTCCCAAATTTGGAATGCTCAATGCATATATATATATATATATATATATATATATATATATATAATCAGCATTGCTGTAACCTCCGCTATAGATTTGGGACAGCGCAGACAAGCATGTGCTCTCCTCTCAAACACATGATGGCAGCCCCTGCTTATCGCGCTAGTAGTAGAGTCATAGGAACATGCTTTGTATGGATTTGCAGGCACCCAACGGGGGTCATAAGCGAAGGACTCTCCCGTCCCAGGGCGACATGAGCCAATTGGCTGTGTTGCGCCTGAGGGGCTGCCGGCCACGGTCACCACTAACGCGATCCAGATTTGATACCAGACCGTGGTGCCCATCCATGGGCTAGAGCAGCGCCTGAACAGCATGAGACACCCAGCGGCCCAATATAGTTTTTTTTTTATTGGTGGTGATTGATGGAGATTGATGATCATGGCGGTGGCCGCCTCCCCCTTCCTCTCTCCGTTTTCCTAGAGCTGCGGATCAAGCGGCAGAACTCCTCAGAGAGCATCTCCAGCCTCAACAGCATCACGAGCCACTCCAGCATCGGCAGCTTCAAGGACGCCGACGCCAAGAAGAAGAAGAAGAAGAGCTGGGTAAGCGGTCTTCACCCTCTGGAAGCAAACGCCGACCTCAGCCCCCGAGAGACTACGATTTGCGGCGCTGTCAGTTTTACAGTAGCACTTGGAGCTATTGGCAGATAAAGCCTATTGCAGGCTTGCAAACGTGTGTGTGTGTGTGTGTGTGTGTGTGTGTGTGTTTGTGTATTGGAGGATAAAGCATATTTAAAGCCTATTGCAGGCTTTCAAGTGTGTTTGTGTGTGTGAGACCACCATTTGCATATCCCCCAATGGCTGAGCATTACTTCACCCCATCTCCCCACCCCCCTCCCCACTCAAATTCCATCTGAACAAAATCCCCCAGTATGATGTAGGATGATGTCAGTCTCATCAAGCCAAATATCGCCCCCCGAGTCGCATTCCGTGCACTTCCAGGTAGAAAAATTCAGCCTCACTGCCATGAAAGTTAGCGCTTGAGGAGTAAATCAAATCAAATGTTGCATTGCCCCATGCCATTTTTCCAGTCATTGCAGAGTCCACAAGGGTCCTATTAATTTCATACATTTGCTGTACTGTGCTCCGTATTAAGTGAGTTAAAAAAACAGTGATTTGCCTGAATATGCAACTCGGCATTGAGGAACTGCTTTTGCGGTTAGATTGATTTCCACGCTTTTCCATACGGCCAATTAATCCTCCAGCTAACTTTGTTTAAATGCAGACCTTTCACTGCTAACTAAACTGGGCATGTATGCTAACACCTTCTCTAGTGCTCCCTGGTAATTTTGTGGTCGTCGGGAACCATGGTTAGCAAACCCTGTGTTTGGCAGCACAACATTAGTGGTATGCAAAAGGGCTGAATAGAGCAAGGTTTTAAAACGAGAGCCAGAAGCCTGTAACAATCTAGAAATGCAGTGATATTGCAGTGACAGTGATGTGGACAGGGTGTTTATCAAGAGGAAACGTCATCTAGAAGCTCTCTTCAGATCTTTGTGAAGAAAGCTCATAACAGAAGAAAACGCAGAGTGAAAATGCACGTGCACTCACTCCCTCACTCACTCATACATACGCGCACACACACTCACTCACTCTCTCACAAACACAAACACACTCGCGCACGTTCAGTCGGCCCTCACAATATGGAAGATTTCAGCCCAGATTTCTGGGCGGATTCAAGGTGACTCCTCTTCAAATTAAGCCGGCGGATAAAGCGATGGCAGAAGGTCGATGCTAGCCTTCCCCCTCAGGGTCTCTTGCTCACAAAGCCTGGCGTGTTCTGCCGCCCGCGCCAGAGATGAATACTGTAATTACCTTTCATCCACAGCCTCCTCGCTCTCAGACTTATTCGCCCACTATTTCTGGTCAATTAAGCCACTTTTTTTCAGTCTTTCTCCTCTCAGAGCTTCGATTGGAAGTGCTTGACTTTGCTGAAATATTCTGGCCGATAAGCCCCAGGGTATCCCCCTCTGGATCTTTATCTAACTCCATTTCTGAAATTGGAAGGAAGGAGAATTTAAATAGGTGTAGAGATTCTAGGTTTAGAAGACTATACTGTAAAGATTTTCAGAACATGCTTTATTGTTGCTTCAATTGTATTTGCAGTTATACAGTATATAACTTTAGATATAAAGGTTTTCACTGCTTTGCTTCGTAGTCCATGGTCTTCTTTATGGTCTGCATCGATTCAGAAAAGTCGTATTGGCTTGTCCAAGGTGGATATTCCACAAGTGTACATCTGCTCTTGTTTCCACCACAGCTGTTGCATAGTAATTTGCTTGCTTTTTCCATTTATCCCTCTCCATAACTCTCTCCACCCTCTCTCATTCTCTCTCCCATTAGTTGAGGAGTTCCTTCAACAAGGCCTTCAGCATTAAGAAGGGGCCCAAGTCTGGCACCTCGTACTCCGACATCGAGGAGATCGTCACCCCCAACTCCTCGGCTCCCTCCTCCCCGAAACTGTCTCACGAGGGCGGGGACCCGCCACTTTCTCTGGAGCCCTGCACCTCCGCCTCGTCCTCGGTGTAAGTTCCTGTCGCTCTTCTGGTTTTAGAACGGGTACAGTTTCAGGGTTAGAGGGTAGGCGAGTGTTCCCATTGGAGATGTGACTGACAGGCCCCAACCCCCCCCCCCCCCCCCCCCCCCCGCAGGATCTTCGAGGGTTCCGAGGAGCAGGAGGAGCAGGAGGAGCAGGAGGAGCAGGAGGGGGACGAGAAGGTAGTGTCAGACCTGCGCTCCGAGCTGTGGGAGAAGGAGATGAAGCTGACGGACATCCGGCTGGAGGCTCTGAATTCGGCCCACCAGTTAGAGCAGCTGCGGGATGCTATGAACAACATGCAGGTGGGGGAGGCTCTTAATTATGGCTGCTAAAAACTTAAGTTTATGCTTTAATATATTTAAGATAATTCCACAGGTTTTTATTAACTATGAAGACTCAGTCAGTACACAACCCAGACAGTATTGAGACAGTATTTAATTCCATTTGGTTCAATAAGTCTTCATATGCAGAAGGCTGGAGTGGCCCCTGTATAAGCTGACTCTGTGTGACCTGCAGATGACTGTGGAGAACCTTAAGGCGGAGAACGATCAGTTGAAGACTGGAGCGAGTCCCAAACCCTCCACCGGGCCCCCCACCTCCACCTCCCAACCGTCAGGCTTAACGTCCCTGCTGGGCTCATCGCCACGGCAATCCCTGACCATGTCCCTCACCAAGTCCTTCAGCCTGAGCCTCAATGAGTGTAACAATCCAGGTGAGTCTCAATCAGAACCATCACCGCTTTAAACAGTGACCCAGGCTACTCTTCTTATCACGACCAGCACAACTGACCAAGGGTACGGTTTTTATCAGAACAAGCACAGCTTTAAACAATGACCCAGGTTACTGTTCTTATCACAACCAGCACAAGCCAGCACACACTTTGTTTGTTAGAGACAATATACTATTTCATAAATTCATGACCGTTACAGCCCACCCCTGTCGCAGCATAAAGCATGAAAACCAGATGTTTGCAAAAATAGATACATTTATTAACAAAAATAAATAAGTTAACAACAGGGCAAAACCACAGAATCACGGGCATGGTGGAACCCCGATGGTCGTCGCACAGTGAGCTCTTTCTTGGCCATCACGTGTCTCCTTAGAAAGGGCTTCCACAGATGCTGCCAATCCTGAAAATCAAAGACAACAAACGCAAGGAAATGCAAAACCAGCTATCTGCCACTAGGGCCCCAGGTAGAGGCATACTACTATACAGGAAAAAATAGGGGTCACGGGTCCAGTGTGGCCTCAAATTGAAGTGATTTGTATTAAACAGCTGGATGCAAAACAAGGTAAATTGTTCCCAGCACGTCAACCTCTCAGGTTAGGGATTACTCAGCGGTTTGATCGTGAGATTGTCTAGGCTTTATTTTCCCTAACATTCCTCCCCTCTCCTCCTGCAGACATCTCTCCCGTGGAGGCCCTGAGCATGCCTTCCCAGAGGAACGACGTGCCGCTGCGGGTGCTGGTGCACTTGCCTGACCAGCGACTTTTCAAAGACGTCAGTATTCCCGGTTCTCTCGAGCCCCTTCGGGCAGCTGCTCTGTCACTGCTGTGTATACAATGTACATATTCGCAAGGCTGTTGTTCGGGAGGCTCGGATAGTTTAGGTGGTTTGCTACGTTGCTTTACAGCAAGCTCATATCCATACCTGTATTGAAGTAAAAAATGTAGCTGCGCGTAACATTCTCGCAACGTTGTCGCAACGCTGGCGCAATATGTGTGTCTGCTTTAACATTGCGGTCAATGTGTCATTCTGAAACATCGGTTGTCCTGATGCGGTTGCCGGATCTCCATTCTTCCTCTTCCAGGAGGTGAAGCAGCAGGACTACTTCATTGGCTCGGTGAAGATTAATGGGAAAACAGACTGGGCCGTTCTGGATACAGACGTCAGCCAGGCCTTCAAGGTGCCTCATCCCATCTGTATTCTCTTATGCCACCTGGGTCAAATAATTACTTTAGAAACCAGTAAAAGTCCTGCAGATTACTGACAATTCGAAAAGAACCGTTTTTGTTTTCACCGAGACAAAGGTGTCAAGAAAATAATTCTTTCCTATAATTGTATGATTGTACATTTTTGGTTTGTAATATATTTACGTGAACATTTTCAAGAGATCTGCGGGAAGGCGTGTTTTTAAATTTTACCAGCATCCTGCGAATTAAAGTACAGTAGAATCCCCTTATTTGCATAAATGAATATTGTATAATATAGGTATTTGCATAGAATTGCCAAATCCCAAACCATTTCCCATTCATTCCATTGTAAAGAGAACACATATTCGCATAAGCCATTATTGCATATTTTGGATATTTGGATCGAATTATGTCCAATTACATTACCTAATTATCTAGAAATATACATTAAAAGTTGGTAAATGCACCATAAATAAACTTACAATTGCTCCGATAAAGACACAAAACTGCCCAAATTTACAAAGGTAGACAGTTTTCTTTTTGAAAATCATTTTGATAGCGGAAGACTGGTTTGCGCACGCTGTGAGGATGAGGAACGACTTGACCTGTACAGCACAAGTTAACATAAAATACGTAAAGTTCTTACATGCCATGTTACCTCTACTCATCTGGGCTCCTCTGTCTAATCGACTCGTCGCCCGATAATCGCGAAGAATTTTCTGACAAATGGGTTATGCAATTAAGCGGATTCTACTGCATTTAAATTGTGTATGTGACCCAGGTATGGCTGTTGTAGGACTCTCTGTGCAAGGAATATGACCCCTCATCTGCTCATTTTAAGCTCAGGCTAATATTGGTCTCCTTCTCTTACCAGGACTATATCACCAAGGTGGACCCGACCTCCAGTCTGGGCCTGTCTGTGGACTCCATCTGCAGCTACAGCATCAACCAAGGCAGGAGGGTGCTGGACGGAGACAGCCCAGAGACCACGCCCTCCTTGTGCATGGGCAAGGGTCCCTGCTGCATCACTGTGGCCCTTAAAGGTGATTATTTACAGGACTTTTTCATTTCTAATTTTCAAAATGGTGGTGGTCCATCACGACCTGCACCACTGAATTCCAGAGTAGTGGCCCATAATGGCGTACATCCCTGAAATTCAGAGTAGCAGTAATGGCCTTCTGTACATTCCTGAATTTTAAAATTTAATTGGATCACAATCAACAATGCACCGCAGAATCTAATAGCGAAGCCGTGGGCTTATAGTAACATACCTCCTTGGATTTCAGAGCAGTGGGCAGCCATAATGATCTCTCTTCCTGGAGGAAATGTGAGAGTGAGTCTTCACAAATCCCAGATGAGTGGGAGTTCTCATTCTTTATCAGTGACAGAACACTAGTTCACGTACGGTTTTTTATTTACCTCATCGCGTGGTAGCCCCACCCACTGTGGGAACCATGTAGTCTCAAGCTCCTCACAAGCTCCTGGAGCTGTGTTTTAGTGTATTATCGCTTTGCTTTGAATGGTCATGGGGATTTTCTTTTGCCAAGCTTTCTATTTTCATCAGCAGATTCAGGGCATCTTAGAACATATGTCAGGAAAACACAGAGTGGTGCAGATATATAAATAAATACCATTGTTTCAAGCCATTATGATCTACAGGGAGCCTGAAGCAGCTTGATATGCTTTTGTGTTCCCTTGCAGTCCCATGGGACAGGGTTCTTGTACCACGTCTAAAGGCTTTTTGATGCTACCCTCTCTCTGAGGTACTGAGTCTTTCTAAAACTGCGGCAGCAACAATATAATCCCCTCTCTCTCTTCTTTCCTCAACCCCCTCTGCCTCTCCTCCTTATCGCCGTGTCTGTGTTGGTTTTACAAACCACTACACACCCACTCTCTGACCGTGGGCTGGCCCTGCTTTCACAGCAAAGATTCTGATAAGGAAACCCTTAATGCAACAGCCTAAAAAGGCACTGAGGAAGTAGCCTATGGCGCTATGCTGAACAGGCTCTCGAGCCCCCCCCCCGCCTTCCCGTAATTCGCTTGCGGTCGAGAGGCCTTTCCTGTCTGTCTGTGAGGCGAGCGAGCCGCTCGGTGCCGTCTGACTCACTCTAATATAATCACCTCTGTGCATGTCCGAGTCACCGCAGCTCCACTGCCGTCAGACGCAGCCACCTCGCATTAAAGGCCTCGCTTTTTTTCCCACGCCGCCGCGGCTAACTCAGACGGCCTTAAGCATCACACAAGCCGGACGACCTGCCGTGTCCTGTCCGAATGGGCTCTCCTGACGCAGTGACAAGGATGCAGGGGAGCACTCTGTCTGGGAGACCAAATCAAATCAAAATGCATGAATCAAGGTTACTTTTGTCACAATATGCTTCATAACATACCCTAGCCTAAAACCCCTACAAAAATGAACCTATGGTGACAGTGGCACATAAGTACTCCGTAGGTGGCCTAGAGGACAAAACCTTGGGAGAAAGCAGATCCAGTGGGGGAGCCCATCCTACTCTGGCCAGATGAGGGCGAGTTCTCATTCATCAGTGACAGAGCACTAGTTCACATGCAGTGTTTTAGTTACGTCATTGTGTGGTAGCCCCACTCACTGTAGGAATCATGGAGTCGTAATATCCTCTCTCCGTCCTGGAGCCATGTTTTAGTGTATTATTGCTTTGCTGGCCAGCTCAGGGTGTCTAAATGATGGGGAAATATCAGCCAAGGCCACCAGGAGGCTGAAGCTACAGACATCCAAAACCCAGTCCTCCTCAGTTATTTAACTCCTGTTCTGCATCTCCTGTTCTTTAATCCTGGTTTTTGGCTGGTGAGGTGTTTTGAGTATTTCCGTACATGAGTATACACATCTCTTCACAGTCTGTTCTGGTTGATTTCTTAATATTCATTCATTGTCTTTGAGGTTGGGTATAATTAAATTTCCATGCAATGATGTCCTTAAGTGATGGTCTACTAGCCAGATGTCCTCTGCATAGGGAATAAACCTTTATAGAAACAAAATGGCCTCAGATTAAATTCTATCTGCTGTCATAGCTTCAACTTCATCTGCGCTGAATTTGATGTGTGTGCTGGAACAGTGTATATTTTCTGAGTTTATTTGTTATTCATCAAGGTATCATCTCACTCAAGAAAAACTCAGTTATTCTGTTAGTCTTTCTCCTCACTCTGTTTTGAGAGCTGGGGTAGCAGTGTTAAGGTCTCTCTCCTCTCTGTGTTCAGGGCTGAAGTCGCAGTGTTAAGGCCTCTCTCCTCTCCGTGTTCAGGTCTGAAGTCGGCGTGTTAAGGTCTCTCTCCTCTCTGTGCTCAGGGCTGAAGGAGAAGTGTGTGGACAGCCTGGTGTTTGAGACGCTCATCCCCAAACCCATGATGCAGCACTACATCAGCCTGCTGCTGAAACACCGGCGCCTCATCCTGTCCGGCCCCAGCGGCACCGGAAAGACCTACCTCACCTCCCGGCTGGCCGAGTACCTGGTGGACCGCAGCGGCCGCGAGCTCACCGAGGGCATTGCCGTCACGTACAACATGCACCGCCAGTCCTGCAAGGTGACGGGCTCTCTGGGGGGCTCAGGAGGGGCCACTTTGACCTGTAGGGTCACTTCATTTGTTTCCCCTGCTATCAGTCTTGTTCTTTCTGGAAATAATAGGGTGTGGTGGGGTACAGAATTGGGGTCACTTACATTTTAGTGAAGTCCCATTTCAATTGGAATTCAGTTTAAGTTAATTGTGTTATTTGAACCTACCCTGACATCACTGACATGACTGTAGCCAGTGAATGTTAATTTTCTTACTGAGAGGATATATCCACTGAGGTGAGAGTTTGTTCTTCCTGTTGGGAAAAGACTGGAGCGACCACATCATGGGTACACTCATATACTGAATTATTATTAAATTCATTATTATTATATTATTATTATTATTTATTATGTTGCTGTAATCTAAGTTTGGAATGATTGTCTGCTTTGGATGAATGTAGCCAGTGATTTCTGAAATGTAGAAGAATTTACAAATTCATATTTGAACAAACCTATTATGAACTTTTATTTGTTTGGAATGGAATACATTGAAATCAATCAATCTCAATGTCTAGAAGTTCTGTACACCTTCTTGTGCTCTCATAGTGGCTGCTCACATCAGGAAAATCAACAGTGTTGATAACATTCCTTGTGCTTCCTCTTGGTTCTCAGGACCTTCAGTTGTACCTGTCCAACCTGGCCAATCAGATTGACCGGGAGACCAGCACAGGAGACATCCCATTGGTTGTAGTCCTGGACGACCTGAGTGACTCCTCCTCCATCAGCGAGCTTGTCAACGGTGCCCTCACCTGCAAGTACCACAAATGGTGAGCTGCCAAGGCATATTTATAGACCAAGGGGAGAGGTTAAATGGCGCAATAAAGGGAGTTAAATAGTTTTCACCTACAGGACTTACACTGGTTATGAATCTTGATGTATGACCCAATGCTCTTTAAAAAGTGTTCTCTTCCCCCCTCCCTTCTCAGTCCATACATCATTGGAACAACCAATCAGCCCGTGAAGATGACTCCCAACCATGGCCTACATCTCAGCTTCAGGTATGCACTCACGATGGGGCCACACACAGCGGAAGAAAGAGTCTTTATGTAACAGCTTTAAAACCCCACCTGTTTTTTGTTCCCCTTTCATTGAAATGGACCAGTGTTCAAATCTTTGTGCATGAGGAACCTGAAACACATTTGTTTGGTTTTGCAGGGGTACTAAGAACACTAAGAACAGGAAATGACCATGTAGCCCACATTGGTTCTCCATTTCTATGTACTTACTGTATGTCTTTATTATGACATTGCTTTAATTGCACATTGTTTAGATTGTATCTGCAGTGCTATTCATCAAGCCTTATTATGCTGTATTCGGTGAACTAGGAGTCTTGGATATTTCTTTAATAGTTTTAATTATTAAACATATTATTAACTAAATCAGGGATCGCAAACAAAACTCACGACGGGCCAGTATGTCTGCTTACTTTTGGTGCGTTTCTGCACTTAAATTATTTTTTTAAGCAACTAATTATTAAAGAGTTTGCAGCGCTAATTTCCAAGGACTAGATTGGCTGCTGATTGAAGGGAAACCAGAAAGCAGCTGCCCTCCATGACTCGGGTTAGACAGCCCTGTGCTAAATAAATGCAAACATAAAGCTCTCTCTCTCTCTCTGTCATGTGACTCACGCCCTCCTCCCTCCCCAGGATGGTGACCTTCTCCAATAACGTGGAGCCGGCTAACGGCTTCCTGGTGCGCTACCTGCACAGGAAGCTGGTCGAGTCAGAGAAGGAGAACAGCCTGCACAGCGAGGAGCTCCTGCGGGTGCTCGACTGGGTGCCCAAGCTGTGGTACCACCTGCACACTTTCCTGGAAAAGCACAGCACCTCTGACTTCCTCATCGGTACGGGGATAAAGTATTCAAATCAAGTATTTGATGCAGGTCTGGTTCTTAGCTCTGAAAAGTATAAGCGTATTTATTTTGGCAGTGTTCAGCAAAAATAAATATGTGTGAGCAGAAAATAAGATTCTGTACGCTTACATTAATTTCTGGAATTTCTCTTGGACAGCTAAAACAGCTAAGAGGGGCTACATTTTCTTAATTTTAATTGGAGCCGTAATCGGATTGGGATTAAGGATTTGATCGGCATGTTTTTTTTTTAACTTACGTGCAGGCCCCTGCTTCTTCCTGTCTTGCCCGGTCACTGTGGAGGAGTTCCGCTCCTGGTTCATCGACCTGTGGAACCACTCCATCATCCCGTACCTGCAGGAGGGCGCCAAAGACGGCATCAAGGTAATGTGAAATGAACGGGGCGTGTGGACAAAGTGCGCGAGCGCATCACTCTGGAGCTCTGATTGGATGAGTTTATTCATGCAAGCACGTGATCCCAGCGACCATTCTGTAAAGTGCGTGACTGTTACTTTGGAGCGCTGATTGGTCAAGTCATGTGACCGTGCCGTCCTCTACTCTGGTGTTTCAGGTGCACGGTCAGAAGGCTGTTTGGGAGGACCCAGTGGAGTGGGTGAGGGGGACCCTACCCTGGCCCTCTGCCCAACAGGACCAGGCCAAGCTCTTCCACCTGCCCCCTCCCAGCGTGGGCCCTGGCAGCACGAGCCAGCCCCCCGAGGAGAGGGTTGCCAAGGAGACCCCACCCAGCTCCCTCGACTCTGACCCGCTGGTGAGTCACTCTCATGCCCTGATGTCATATGGTTTTCACAGCCTTACACGGTGCTAATTTTGTAGTCTACTAGGCAACCTGAAAGCATTAAAATAAAACATGAGTCAAATCTTTCTTGGGCCTCCTCATGTTACGGCCAGACGTTTTTTATCATTAGTCATATTCTTAGTCCAGGATGGATGAAAACAGGATTACTAAATGTGAAAGGTACATGTCAGACCAACTGGATGTGGAAAACTGGGAAGCTTTCAAAGTAAAGGATTTGTATGGAAGGTTAAGGATTTGTCGGCTACACTGAATATGACCTTGTAGTTGATCCCTCATATTTGAGTGTTTTATGGTAAGATGTTCTCCCTTCTCTATCTCTCACTCTCTCTATCTCTCTCTCTCTCTCTATCCATCCATCCATCCATCCATCCATCCATCCAATCTAGATGGCCATGCTACTGAAATTACAGGAGGCAGCCAATTACATTGAATCTCCAGACCGGGAAACCGTTGCGGACCCCAACCTCCAGTCCACACTTTGAACGACACAAGGAAACTAATGACTGAACACTTCTGATGGCTAGTGCTGTTATTCCTTTATTTGTTATTGAGCCTTTGGGCTTGCCATTTGTCTTTTATGTGGGTTTCGCAGAGACAAAAAAAGAACTCTCAGACATAGTCTGTCCTGTATCTACTACAGCTCCTCAGATATGCTGTGACAAAAGCAAATCTCCCAGGATGTCATCTATAACTCTTTAAAAAAAACAAAAAAAAAACAGAAAACAGCTGTTTGTACTGGCCTTTTTAAGTTTTATTAAATCTACAAATGCATGGCAATCATTACAGCAGATTTCAAATGGAATTATTACGATTATTATAAGTTTCAAATTATTTTTTTATTTTGTTTTGTTTTCCTCAAAGAAAATGTTATACGGTCCTATTTACTAAAAATACAATAAACCCCTTGTTTGGGAGCCATTGCTGTTCCACTGTTGCCCTCCATACTACTCAAGGAAACTGCTGCTGATTGGATAAACTGAAAAGTATTCTTAAACCTCATTGGTCCTCACAGCTTCTGGTCAGAGCTGGGCACACAGAAGCTGCAACAGAAAACACTTGCTTGTCACACATCTCTAGGGTGCCCCAGTCAAATGTGATTTGATTAATGGTCAAGACGAGATCAGCGGAAAATTTACTGACCCATAAGTAAACTGCTCAAAATCATAGTCTTTGTCTATGAGGTTGTCTATTTTGAAATCATTTTTACCAATAAACAGTTTTCAATTTTGAACTCAGATTCTTAGACCTTTTAATCTCTCTGTGATTACAAGACCAATCAGTTGAGAACTCCAGAGCACCTTTGAACAATATATTTAACTCGGTTATAGTTATTTTAAATAATTACCCAGATAGTATTCAATTTTTGCAACATTTCAGATATGTTCTGCCAGTATTACTCTGGTGCTAAAACATTACAGTGACTTTGTAAGAATGTTCACTGAGTACCATCTTTAAAAGCATGGCAATCGCTTAAGAAAACGATAAACATTTTTTCCTAACTGTTCATGAAATGCATTTTGGGATCATTTATTAGATTTAATTGTGCTAACCAGTCAAATGTGTGAGTTTGTGGACATGTCCTTTCAGGTACTGAAAACGGTTAGTGAACTAGCCAGCTAGTCTGTTATAGTGTTAGCTACTGTCATGCTACAGCTAGTGCTACCTATTTAGCTGAAAAGCAGCCAGTGCACTGGATAACAAAAGCCACAGCATAGTTATTTTTCTTCTCCGTAATTGTAATCTAAGTACATAGGTTAGGTATTGTTTTTTTTATTTATTTTGTTTTTATAAACCCAATTTATTAAGCCTTTGACCACCAGGTGTGAGACAGCGTGTGCCCTCTGTTTGAAAACATTGTAAAGATGTCTATAGGACCCAGCTGTCCAGGCTGTGTAGACCAAATCTCCAACACATATGCAATTTTAAATGACCACACATTTAAACAAATGGTGCTCAAACAAACGCCTTAATTTAGAAAGTTGCGATATTATTTCCTTGACTGCAGACTTTCTCACTCTGCTATCAATAGATAACTGTACTGTATATGACTTAAGAGTTCTATTCTATCAAACCATCAGTGTACACTGCCTTCAGCAGGTAGCAGAATTAATTGGTCTTTTTGAGACTAACCTCAAAAAGAAATGGTGCATGGACTTGCTTATTTTGGTTAACCATTTTACTTGATACTAGCCAAAATGCACTTTATTTAGTTTCCATTTTGTTGGTAGGTTTTTGTCAGCAAGTGTACCTTAGCGGAGATTTGTGGATTGCGCTGTGTCTTGCAAAAATCAGAAAACGTAACTACAGGTGCAGTTCACCTGCAGGTCGTGCAGTTCACCTGCAGGTCCTGCAGGGGCAGTGTTCACTATTTCCTGTAGCTCTGCACTTTCTTGCTTTGTGCTATTCTTATTTAACTCCTCATCATTCATATAATATGCAGTACCATGCTATGTCAACCCAAACTCTGCAACTTACCGGATTTATTAGCTATATTTATCATTTGTATTGAGTTTTATTTTTTACATTCTACCATCTACATATTTTGGAATGGGAATGTCACTTATGGAGTGATGAAATTAATTAAAATGTTAAAGGTTGTGTCAAGGCTACCCCAGCATGTCAGGTTTCCCATGCCTTACCTGAGTCCATCAAAATATGAAGCAAAGCCACGATTAAGATGATTAAACGTGTAAAAGGTCGGCCACTTAGGCGATACACATTTTTGCTAGACATTGATCATGGAAGATTCAAAAAAGACGCTGAAGGTTATGGTGATGATTACCAAAACGATCATGATCATTACATCTCTTAGAATTTTCGATGCTGTTTTTTTGCATGGTGGATATTCAGCGTTGAGATCAGTAAATATCTGTACTGTACCTACTAAGAATAATTTCCTTTCATACAACTTTATGCTACTTTGTTAGCAAATACAACAGTACTGCTAACTGCCTGCTAGCTGATATTACAGTTGCATCTGAAAAAAATTAATAACTGAACCCCATATCCTGCTCGAGGGAGCCATTTTAGGTCGTAGCATATAACGTCATATTTCAGCCTAGGAAAAAGGGTCATCTTTGGGCATTGGCACATTTGGGGAAGACACTTCATATTCAAAGGGTTTTTTTCCCCCCAACATAGTTATTTATTTATAATGTCTATTTAGAGACCCATGTAGAAAGTAATAGTTTTTAAAAACTATATATTCCTGTCCCAGTGGGAGGTATGTAACATCCACTACATATTTAACACCAATGTGTTGATTTAATGGAATATCTTGGATTGTTTGATATGCTGTATCTTTTGGTTGCAAATTGACCAAAATCCCTCTGCTAATTACTAATTACTAAAGTCTGACGGCAGTACTTAATTTCAGCATAAGATGGTAAAAATACCGCAATGTTCCCCCTAGGCAGCGCCTGGTTTGTAAATCATTCACTGTGTGTGACTCATAATGCAGTTAATGCGACAGCAGCTGTAAGCTTCTTGCCCTTAGGGATTGAAGTATACAGTTGCAATGCAAATTAATCTGATGTAATAAGGAAAGCCTGTTGGGTAGAAAGTGCAATAAGACTTTGTGGTTTCTTAGTACGACTAGTGGATGTTCTTTTATTACCCTTGTAGTGAGGGTTTTGCTGGACTGTATGTCTTTCTTGCAGAGCAGGGACGCTCATACCTGGCCCACGGGCCAGTAGTACTGCTGGTTTTCATTCCTGCCCTCTAATCGGGGACTAATTTAAACCTGACATGTAAGAGTGCAATAGAATAGAATAACTTTTATTTTCCCTTTTGGGAACTTCAGTTGTAGCCACCAGCAACAACAAAAAAGACATAGACAGTGGGGCAGACCCACAACACACAAACAAACACACCAAATAATGACATACAATATCAAATTAAGTGAATTAAATTGGAATACAGCCATGATTAAAAATAGCCCCCCGCTGTCCCGAGATGTCCTGTGTCATTTGGCAGTCCAACACAAAAAATCTGTCTCCACGACTTTCCTCCATACACGCAGTGTTGCGGTCTCTGTACTGTAGAAACGGAGCACCGAACTGCGTCAGCCTTCCCACTCGTCGCCTCACTCCTCCCCCGCACCATCTTCTCCTTCCCTTCCATGGTTGCCCTTTGAAGACCGCCTGCACTCTCTGATCAGTCCCGACATCTTCAACTCGATGGTAAACTTTGTTGCTGCAGATCCAACGGACATTCCCAAGCATATGTTGTGAATGCGTCTCCATGGTGATGACCACAAACAAAATTATCCCGACGAGACAATTTGCCAATATCATCAAATCAAGCGTCAGGAGTGCCCTGAAAAATCTCCAGCACCACAACAGACACACAGCGCATGAAAAAACAAAACACAAAAGCCGACACAACAAAATACATTCGTATTAACAAACACGAACACGAGAGACAGCTGGACTACATGTCGCTATTACAGCGCCACGTGACGTCATTGACATTTTTGTAGGCTGTAGGCTATTCCACTTTAATTCACTTAATTTGTTTGATTAATGCAATGATTCTATTGAATGGCTTTATTTGATATGTTTGTGTGTTGTGGGTCTGCCCCAGTGTCTATGACTTTTTTGTTGTTTCTGGTGGCTACAACTGAAGTTCCCTAATTGGAAAATAAAAGTTATTCTATTCTATTCTTTTGGACTATGAACTATCAGGCAGAAGAGAAAACCAGCAGCACTACTGACATTGAGGAACAGATTTCAGTATCCCTGCTCTATAGCCACATCAGATGGACGCAGTGATTAAATGTTACCACTAGAGGGCGAAGTTGACTCATAGGGCCTTGGTCTGAAGTCTTTGTTTGCACTTGTTTAGTATGGAAATTGTCACAAAAGTTTTGAGAGATTGGTGATCTACAAGGGCGGGCGAGCCCCAAATCAAACGTGAAGATGCAGAGGCCAAAAGTTGCAGTCATAGACCAGTAAGTTCCCATAACGGATCAAGTAAAGATGAACAGTTTCCGTAGCTGTGAATTGAAAATGCATGCACATCTTTGTACCCCGAGGAGAGAGGTGGTTTTGGGGGATTAGTTACAAAAAGAACAAACTTATCTTGATACAGAATTCCCTGCTCTCAGATAATGCTTGTAAACTTTTTTTTCTTTATATAATCCTTAGAAGGTGTCCTCTGACACAGTGTAATGGAGAATGTTTTCTATGTGTGTTTTTAGGACTTTGTACCAATGCATTCTAACACAGTAAGATATAAATATGAATGTCAACACTTTACTAATAGCTAGCAAACAAGGCAGGAAAGCTAATCAGGTGAGTCTGGTTCTAAATTGCTAATTTATTTTAGTAAAGCCAGTGCAGTCATGCTCTTCAGTCAGCATTGTGTTTTGAGTCCTAGAATTTCCTGCCAAAACATTCACTGTAGGTCACCCCAAGCTTCTGGGAGTTTTTACCCATTGTAGGTTACTGCCACTACCAGAAATATAATTAACAGAATTTTGTATGACTTTGGCTTTTTGTGCTATTGCTTTTTTAATCAAAACTGTTTCAACGATTATTTTGCTTAAAAAGAGAGAACAAAAATGGCTTTTGCAATGCCTTGCTCAGGGGATGGCTTTTAAAACATTGTAACTGTGGTTTTAATTTCAGTTGAGACCGATCTTCTCTGCATAGCTTTAAATTCACTCATAAAAGTTCTGGAGAAAGAGAAACAAGTGCAATTTCTGGCAAGAATAAACACTGGTTCTGAAAAAGTGACAAAATTGTGAATTTAAAACGGGATATTTTCATTAAGAATATCATATGTGCAGGAATGACATTTTCCCCACAGTCAAAGGGCACATTTCTGAGAGCTCTCCCTCCAGAGTCCCACTTATCTGACGCCAAATAATTGGCCTGTTTAACAGTGATCCGCCTAAACTGACATCTAAAATGGTGACACTAAAGGTTTGTCTGTGGGGGGAGAATTATAAAATAACAGTCTTTGATGTGTTAAGGTGGCAATGGCCTCCCTGAGCAGGCAGGGAATGAAAGTCATTTTTTTGTTGTGTCTTACCAGTGTGGCTTTCCCTGTGTAAAATCCTGCTGACTGTTGTGTGTGTGTTTCTGTGTGGGTTCGCGTGTCCTGCTGGAGCAACTATCCTGCGTTTGAGAGACTATGCAGCAACTTCTACTGGCTTTGGCAAAAAAGCAATCATCTAGAAACTTCTATATTTACAGTACCAAACCAAATTTGAGCACGTTCGTGGGAAGTCATTTTACATGCAGGCATTGTTCTTGTTGAACGGGAGACCCTCTTAATACATAGTCTTAGTGGTGAAGTCCCCCCCCCCCCCCGCCAGGAAGAGGAAGTACAGATAGACAAGGATGATGTGGTCAAGCCTTAATGTAAATGTATTTGTGTAAAGGTTTTAGTGTGTCAGATTCAGACGAAGATGTATTGGACACTGTGGCCTTACTTCACCATATTTGGACACTGTTTCAGTATCTGCGCAAAATTTCCTTTAATGCTGCTCCGGTCTCAGCTGCTGTTGACCTGCTTTTTTTTTTTTTTTTTTTTTTTTGGACGAGCCAAAGATTCTGGTCCTTCACATATGGCAATGCATTAGAGGCATCTATCAACTGGTTTCCTGATGTAAAAGATGTTGGTTTGACTGGTAAAGTTGTACATAAGCTTTTTGCTTTTTTATGTTTTGGGCACAACATCAAAAGGGCAGTCTTTTTGCAACTGTAGTGGATTGTCGTCTTTAGGTCTCTATATTCTCAAGTGTAGATTAACCAAAAAATGAACTGTGGACCTATGACTGGACCTATACTGGAAAAGACAGTTTCCTTTTGACATTCAGCTCCATGGCTCTCCAAGTCATAAACAAAGGTAACTGAAAGTGTTGTTGCCTTCTGATCATTTTATCCAGTAGCGAGGGTCAAACAATGCCAATTGTTCGCCAATATTTAGAGATTAAACGCTTTCTAACTCTCTGAAGCCCTTACAGGTTGCTGAATAGTCACACTTAAGTCTTAATCGTGCAAAGCTTGCTATTGATAAAAAAAGAAAAAGAAAAAAAAGTACAGTGTAATGATGATGTATAATGTAAATGACGTGCAAATTCGATGGGATTCTTAATATTATTGCATGTTGCGTTCGGTGTGTTTGCATTGCAGCCTTTTTTCCATGGGACCTACCTGTATTTTTGAGGGATTTTTTTAACGATTATCTTCTTCGTCTCTCCCTTTATTTTTAAGAAACGGATCTTTCTTTTTCCTGAGCGATCCTTTGTAAACATATTTTGTACAGGACATAACAATTGTAAACAGTGTAAATAATTAACGCTTCCGCGACAACAATCACGTAAAAAAAATAAAAAATAAAAAAGATTTAAGTAAAACAAAAAAAAAATGTCCGGGGGTGTGGTGGAGTGTGTGTCTGGCTGGGTAGCCTTTTTTTATATTACTTCAGTGCTGAGTAGCCCTATTCAGGAAAAAAGGGCACTTGAAGGCATGGTTTCTTTTTTTAACAACAAAAAATTCATCTGTCTAACCTTGTTCACTTGTTTCAATAAAGTCATGCCATACAGTAAAGTTAAATGTTTCTAATTCTGTCTAAAAAGACACGTGAGCATAAAAGACATCTAATGAGAACATAAACGAAGAAGGCTGAAGTGTGCAGTCTTTCGTAAGACTACAGTATTGTGGAATATCAAGGACAGGTGTCAAGTGAAGGAGGTATGCTCAATGAAAGAATAATCAAGGCCTTTCACTGCAAAACTCACCAAGTTGTGAGTAAAAATACATTTTGTGTGTGTGTGTGTGTGTGTGTGCGCATTTATATTTACCAACTGCTGTAGAACTGCTTGTGTGCCACAATCTGCAGCAAACAGCACAGCTTAATGTCTTGAGATTGTAATCCCAGGTTGGTGTGCTGTTGGACAAAGTGCGTCATTAGATGTAAAAAGATAACCAAGATATTGTCCATTGAGAGCAACTTAAAATTAATGTTCTACAATTCTAGGAAAATTGTCTAAAAATGAATTGCCATTGCTTTTATCAAGTACACTCTAGCCTATACTGTCCTCTGTTTTAGGGTTCGTTTTAGGGTAAAATCAATTAGCTCTTTATATAAACACTTAAATCCAAATTAGTCTCCCGTAATATAGAGTCATTGCATCCTCAATGTACTGAGGCCAAATAAATGAACATAACTGTTACTTAAGATGGAGAGGACTGAAATTCTAGGCTGTAGCGGAACAATGTGCATTACCGTTGTCTTGGTGCTGAATTTCTTTTGTTTTATTTTGTGCAGCAAACAAACGGAATGGTGTTTAAGAATTGGACAAATAAACTGCAGGACATTAATCTCCTTACACAAAATGAAGAATACATTTCACCCATGGTCTGGTATTAAATCCAGACCATGCCATTGCTGGAGGTGGTCAGCAACCCCACTGAGTGATGCATAATTGGCATTAGTGTTACCCACTAATTACACACCAGCATCCGCCTCTGGTCAATGTAGTCTTCCTGCACAAGCTGCACATGAAAGGTCTGTTTCAATATCTCTGCAAGCTTAACTGGCGGACTATGGAGTGAAAAGAAACAAGCGACTTGACATTTTCTGTTTTGGAGGAGAGTGCACGGTTCCCTGAGCTCTCCCGATTTGATAGAGGCAGCAATGAGTACAGACAAATTGGACAGTACAAACTTGGGAGAAAACTAATAAAATGAGGGGAAAAGAAAACACTAGTTAATGTGAAAGGAGGCCTGAATCCTCAGCTGTGTCCGCATCGGAGACCTTTCTACTGTGCCCTGTGTACTAGCGTACTTTTTACTGCATAGTGTTTAGTACGCAACATGCAATATGCAAAAAAAATCTTCCATACTATTATCAGTGAAAACACAGACATAAGTATATCATCCCAGGATTTTAATTACAGTACATATAGAGAATCCTACGTAACAACTTTCTCATCCAGTGTACTCAACAAGAATACTCAATAAAAGGGTGTTGGTTCGGACACAGCCTTAATGATGATATGATGTGGATTCAGCTTGCTCAGCAGAGGAAGCCCTACCACAGCGGAGCACCAGGGAATTCTGGTGTAGATCAGATATGTGGCTGACTTGCTTTCCCCAGTATGAGTGTGGCTGTGGACAGATGGTCCTCTCTCTCTCCTGTATATTTCTGAGTCTCTCAGGAAAACCACTTGTTGAGGATTTAAAAAAAGATGGTGAGTTTGCGTCTTGACACCTTCTCAGACGAGGATTTGTGGAGTGCGCGAGACACAACACTTCATAAATCACATCCACTATGTCCATAAATCTCCACTTTAACTGGACAGGCTTTGCCAGAACTACCTACTAAAATGGGATTTGTCTCATGAGTCAGCCCAGAGTAATACATGAAAGTCAAATTTCAGCATTCCATAACTGAGTGCTGTCACGAGTTTGTCGCCCCTTGTTTTCTTTCTTTCTTTCTTTTTCAAAGCAACTTGTCAAACAATTATCACATTGCCACTAATTATGCACAGACGATGATTGACAGCGATGTTTACAAGTGACACTCCCATTCAATTCAATCACTACCCTGGACATGCTGCAGTAATGTGGTTTACCTATATATTTTTGGGAAATAATTGTATCAGTCTAATAAGTAGTATATAACTAATATAAAACTGAAATAACATTTTAAAGAAACAAAGTAACTCATTACCTGTTTTTATTTTATACAGCCTTTTTTTGGTCATTTTTTATCGAGGGTGTCAATAATTTTTGAGTCTACTGTAAATGGTAATAGGGAGTTATGGGGAATCTAATGGCCATCTAATTATAGATTACAACCCTGACCATTAGACTTTGTTTCTACTTGCTCTTTGTTTACTCATATGATATGAGCAATAGATGATGCATGTGGTATTGGCTTTAAATTATCAGTCTAGTAGGTTTATTTTTATTAAGGTAATGAAATTACTGCATAAAAAGACTAGTATAGCACTAATCCCATTCAACATTCACTGATGAATTGGTCAATAAAGCCAAGTATTAAGATATGAATTTATATTGGCAAAATGTTTTATCCTCTATCAGATTCATGCCTGTTGTTTAAAAAAAAAAACTTTGCAACCAATCGGTAAGATGATAAAGATAGCTGGGGGTGGCTAGGCTACAGATTTAGGTGGGGATAAAGGGGCACGTGTCCTCACCAGTAGGCCTACGTATAGGCTAATGTGTCCAGTCATTCTTATGCGCAACAAAGGCTTAAAACAAAGGGAAAAGAGTAACGGTTGTCACAGTGCCAGGAGCAATGTAACAATGTAGACGTGTTAGCCTCCGATGTACCTCTCTAGGTGGTGTATGCTGACTAGGCAGGGTCACCAGTTCCCTGGTGGTGCTATCGTAGGTTTGTTGACCATGATATTGAATTTCAATGTTGCAATTTTGCTACATTTATTTGAGTCCAGATTCAAATGTTGGAATTATTCCACATTCACAAACACATGACATTGATTTAAAAAGCTAGGTTAGTGTAATATAATATTTAATCTTTCAGGCTATCCTTTTCATACATATAATTAGTCTGTACTAAGCGCTGCAGTCTAATTTGAATAGTTTAATATGTTCAGAGACAATGATGACCACTGCTCACGGCATAGTCTACTTATGTCATAGTCTCGAAAGAGGGCGATATTTTCTCCTAGGGGTAGATTTAAGATAGGCATATTTGTATTTAATAAAACCCTGAATATATTGTCATAATCCCTTACCTTTAACTAATCCAAGTGAAATCCTCCCTGCGAAATGCACTCTTCATTTGGCGCAGCTTGTTAGTTTAGGGAGCAATTTCATAGCCTACATACCAGACCAACTATTCACCTGCTGTGAATTATTTGCGTTATCATAGCCCCTAGTCAAAAGATGTCGACTGAGGACGGGGAATTAGCCTACTTATGCGTTGAAACACATAGGCTATTGCTCAAGTAGCCGACGTGTCCGACTGCTTGACCGGGTGCCTTGAGAAAAGCAAGGGGATGACCCAGCGCGTGACGTGTAACACGCTATATATATAAAGTTGTCAAGGGGTGGGGTCCCCTGGCTTCAAAGTCACCGCTGTATATATTTGTCAGCCGCCTCTTGGGGCGTTTAATTCAAAGGATTGGCTGTCCCTCGGGGTTCTCGAGCACCATGCCAGCCAAACCAGTTCTCATCAAGAAGGCTCCTTCCAAGAAGGCAGTCCCTAAGAAGGCGGCTCCTGCTCCTGCTCCGGAGACCAAACCAGCTCCCGCCCCTGCCCCCGAGCCCATTCCCGAGGAGCCTGTCCCAGCTGAGGCTACTCCAGCCCCGGCAGAGGCGGCACCTGCAGAGGCTGCCCCTACGACCGATGCAGCGCCTCCAGCTGAAGGGGAAGCCGCTCCCGCACCCCCTGCAGAAGGTAATGCATGGGACGAAAGATAAATAGGTACATTTAAAGATTCCCAGGGCGTGTAGCGCTAGCCTATAGGGCCAATCAAGTTTTCTTATTTCTTATTTTTAAAACACATTGCCTCGACTATAGGGACGTGTTGCATATACTGCAAAAACGGTTGGAAAACAAAGATCAGACTAATTATTATTAGTTGAAAACTTCTCCTTCGAATTTTTCAAAAATGTCTTAACACTAGCTGTATCATAAGGTCTAAAATACATTTTGAAATAAATTTAATAATTTAATTAATAATGAACTAACCATGCCTAACCATAAGAAGCAACAATTAACGGCATTGACATTTAACGTAGCCGCTGCTGCTCCTGCTGTAGAGGAACCTGCTGCACCTGTACCAGAGGCCCCCGCTGACGGTAGGCTAACCCATCAGCTATATTAAAACTTCCTATACATTTCTTTTATCTCTCTATTTAAATTTATCTTTATCTCATAATTGACTGGTCGGCATGCTTTTCACAAGTTTTAAAAATGTAGCCTAATATGCCCATATTAAAATAACCAGTGGCAGAACTAGGCCTACACGTAGGCTACTTGTTTGTTTTCGTTTACGGATAACACTTCCAGTTGTATGGCTTCAATAGGATATAACAGCAGTGATGATTTACATCTAACATTTAACATCAGCTGCGCCCGCTTCCGCCGCTGCACCAGAAGAACCCGCGGCCGCTACTGCTCCCGCCGAAGACAATCCAGCTGAGGGTAGGCTATATGGGTTACATGTTTTCTCGATCCATTGCACACTGGCACGAACTATTAGCCTAACCTGAATCCAGTAAAGAAAAAAAAACTAAACGTAGACTATTCTATGATTTCCATAGCTGTTATGATCGCATTTAGGCCTATAGGCTATTTAACATTAACATTGCAAATATATCATGTACTAACACCAGCAGCCGCCGCTCCTGCCGCAGAAGATCTTGCTGCTGCTCCAGCACCGGACGCTGAGAAACAAGCGGATGGTAAAATAATTATGTCTATAGGTAGCCTAGCCTATAGGGCAACATTACCAATTAAGATGTTTTGCTGAACAATGATTTCTCATTTTCTACCCACAATGTGGCCTATTACAACTTTTTACAACGTTGCATAAGGTTAGCCTATGTGTATGGGGAATAACAATTTTGTTGTGACTTTCATATTACCCCAAACCACAACTACCCACCAATTTTGTAGCCGTTTTAAACTTTGTTCTGTAGTAGGCCTAGGTTTAACACGAACCCTGGGTTTATAACCCGACCGAATCAGGTGAATAGCCTGCAACGTTTTCACTTTCCATAACCTAAAAAAACGTTTTAAAAAGTTAATTTTGTTAGTTTGGTTTATTCACAATTAGCTATTTTATTTTAACTTTACTGAATAGGTTAGCTGCCTGCAGAGCAGCAGAACCCAGGTAGCTAACCCGCAAGTTGCAATCTAACCTAAAACATCTAACATTTAACATCAGCTGTTGCCGCCCCAGAAGAAGCTGCTGCTCCCGCTGTACCGGACGCTGAAAAACCAGTTGATGGTAAAACAATACTGATAATAATAATGCAGTTCAATGTATTATGCCAAACAATGATAAATTATCTTCTAGTCGCACGTAGGCTATGTGACAGAACGAATGGCTAATAATGATGTGCTGAGTTAAAATGCATATAGTGCTTGGCTTAAAATGCTGTCTAGTTTATCCAGTAGCTTACACTGTACCTTTACAACACGATAACGAAATAACGTAAGAGCTCTGTGAAATGCATGTGAATTTTCATAATTCAGCACTAGGTAGCCTATTAACTTGTCTTAAATGTATAACGTCAGCCGGCCCAGCCTCTGCTGTAGAACCTGTTGCTCTCGCTGCTCCCGACGCTCAGAAATCAGCCAATGGTAAAATAAATAAATAAATGAATGAATGAATGAATGAATATCAAGCTGATGAAGATGCTTGATAATGGTAAGTTATTAGTAAATTCGATTAACTTAACTACATGCCTTAACAGTACTAATCAATCTATAGCCTACAAAACAAGCCTATAACCTACTAATAGTTCCCCTTGTTTTTCTGTAAATTATTAACATTTAACGTCAGCCGCAGCTGCTGCTGAAGAACCTGCTGCCCCCGCTGCACCTGAAGCTGAGAAACCAGCTGATGGTAAAACATTAATTTTATAACATTGGGATGTTTGGTTACCTGCTTTATGTCCAATAAGGGCATAAGTAACTTGTGTTTTACAAAAAATATCCATATGGTTCCAGCGCTGTTGTCTTAGTGACTGTATTTTAGAAAGTCTACAAATGTAGCTAGGGTTCAATTTGTTTTTTTATTATTAAAATATTGTTTTCTTTTCCACAACAGGAAAAGCTCTACTTTTTGGAGCAAATTAAACCTTTTAGCTAGGACCACATGTTTATTTTCACAACGTGACATGCAGAGATTTAAACTTGTATTTATATTGTTATCCTCCAGGGGTCCCCATAGGCACTCTGATGCCGCAGTCAACTGACTAATCATACAATTGCCTTTCTAATTGAGACTTTAAACAAAAAAATAGTTGATCTAATATGGGGAGGGTCAGAGGAAGGAAAGTGAACATGGATGGAAGTTTAAATGCTATGAAAAGCATGTAATTGAGCGAATGAGTGAAGCAGTATCTGTCTGGTACACTGCATACCGGCAGATTGAATAAAAGGCTTGACAAAGAGGCTATCGGAACCTCTAGCTGGTGGAGGACTGAAGTACCTTGTGAGAAGACAAACTGGTGGCCCTACTTAGAGCACACTCCTGTCATGCAAACCAAGGTTCTCGTAATCCTAAAAACTATTATAGGCCACGTGTCTTCAGATTGAACCCTATAATTTTGATTTCTAGACTCATAGCCAAAGGGTAGGCATTAACATTCTGCAGCATTTAATGTATAAAATTTAACATCAGCCACCGCCGCCCCAGCCCCAGAAGAACCTGCTGCTGCTGCCGCCCCTGCTCCGGATACTGAGCCCCCAGCAGATGGTAAAATAGTGCATCAAGATTTGACAAATTTCTTTTCTCCCCGCCAACAAAGCGCACCAGCCTTTGATTGGCCCAGAGGCTACACGTGATGCATCTATATTTGAGAAAGTATACACTACCGGTCAAATGTTTTAGTACACCCACAATTTTCAAGTAATCAGAGATAAAATAAATAAACCTTTAATTTTACAAAAAAATTATATCTTAGATTCATCAAAGTAGCAACCTTTTGCAGTATTAACTGTTGAGCATATTTTAGCCTTTTTTTTCTACAAGGGCAGTCATATGGTTCACACCAACACTGCTCTAGAAGTTCCCACAGACGTGCTGCATTTGTGGGTTGCTTCTCCTTGACCTTTCTGTCCAATAGAGCTGCAACTATTGATTATTTTCTTAGCGATTAGTCTATCGATTACTTTTTCGATTAATCAAATAATCGAGAGGCACCCCCCCAAAAAAAATTTTTTATTGATATAACAATGACAGATCTGAACAAAAATGTCATAATTTCATCAAAGAATTAATAATAAAAAGAAATAATAATTTATTATTTATTTAATTAAATATACATTTTATCAAACAACAAACCAATCACTCATCCCACCCTCAATTTCTTCCCCTCTCTCTACCCTCCCTCCACTTTACCCCTCCTCCTTTCCCATCTCTTGGGGCAGGGATGGCAGAGGCTCTGGACTCTTCGGCCATTTCCAGATAGAATGTCGAAATGGCAGCGAAACGTTTAGCCGCGAGATGAGCGCTTTGGAGAGATTATAAAAAAAAGAATAATAAATTTAAAAAAATGTAGAATTTTTTTATGTTCAACTAATCGACAAGGGTAAAAATTTAATCGATGATTTTTAATATATATATATAATCGATTAAATCGATTAACTGTTGCAGCCCTACTGTCCAATTCATCCCAAACTCGCTAGATTTTTCTTCTCTTGTTGGAAAATGGAAATGGAATTTGTTCACCTGTTTATTTGCCCAAAAATGTATTTTTTTATTAACTCCGAAATTTAGGTCACTATCCTGTGATGTTAAACAATATATAATTTGAACTTTTGACTATTCCCTTCTTACCTTGTGCCATTTGAGGTTATTTACAAAAGGTAAACTGATTAACTTACACTAAAACAGCAATAAAACACCAGCAAAGTGTACTAAAACGGATTACCGTTTGTGTAATTGTCGGCGGAGGGAAAAGAACGGCTCGGATTGAATTAAATTATGTTACCTTCATATCTTATCTTGACAATTGTTTAACAAACGATGATAAGTGCCAACAATTAGACTTATAAATAACCATATGGTTCCCATTGTTTTGTCCATATGTGGATATATACCATCTCAGAGTAACGTTCTACAGCCGTCGGTTAACATGTAAAATTTAACATCAGCCGCCGCTCCCGCTCCCGCTGCAGAGGAAACTGCTGCCGCCCCTGCTGCTGCACCAGACGCTGAGACACCGGCGGATGGTAAATTAACACGAAGGAGGAGTTTCTTTTCCCTCCGTAGAGAACTGCGAACTGACTGGTTTGATTGGCTGAGTGGAGCCATGTGACTTATTTGAGACGAAAACGCATTGTCAGCGGAAGGAAAAGAAACGGAGCGTTACTTGGTTTATTCTTAGTTACACTCAGTGGCCACTTTATTTTATTTTTGTTTTACCGACTACCAGGTAGGACCCCCACCCCCCTTTCCCTCCAGAACAACCTGCATTTTGCAGCATGGATTCAACAAGGTGCTGGAAACGTTCCTTAGGGATTTCGGTCCACGCTCACTCGATAGCATCACGCAAGTTCCTGCAGATTTTTCGCCACGCATTCATGCTGCAAACCTCCCGTTCCACCGCATCCCACAGGTGCTCTCTTGGATTGCGATCTGTGAACTGCTGCCATTTGAAGTAAACTGAAGTCACTGTCGTGGAACCAGCTTGAGATCAGGTGTGCTTTGGGACATTAGCCTATTGGAAGTGTCAATTTGAAAAAGAGGCCATAAAGGGGATGCACATGGTCAGGAACAATGTTTAGGTATGCTGTGGCATTCAAATGATGCTCAATTGGTATTTAATGGCCTAATGCGTGCCAAAAAAAAAACATTCCTCACACCATTACATCACCAACACCAGTCTGTGCCATTGACACAAGGTAAGGTGGATCCATGGATTCATGCTGTTTACGTCAAATTCTGACCTCTGCGTGTTCCAGCAGAAATCGAGATTCCTCACACCAGGCAATGTTTTTTTTCCAATCTTCAAATGTCCATCACCGTCCTGTTGTTAAGCTGTGTTCTCACTGAATCCAGTGAGGTGCCACAGTTTGACGATCTCTATTCATTTTATATTGTGCAGGAGATGCAGCCGTGCGGTGCATGAAGTTATGTTCTGAACCAATGCATTGGGACATGCCGGACCCTCAAACTGTCCGTTTGAAGGACAGTACTATGTGAATAATTTAGACGGGTTCCGTAGCCTACCATGGAATACCTGGTAGCACCTGATTGGTAGACGCACTGCGGTCCTTGGTTTCCGCTCAAACCAGAACAACATGGTGGCCTGTTCATAAACGTTCTTATTCTAAACAGCCGCTAAAATATGGCAAAAAATAGGCAATGTAGTTTCTGAATCTGGATTAATATTTCATCTGCAGTGCCTAGTTTGACAGTTTGTTCCAAATTGTGTGAGCCAGGTGAGCTGCACTAGATGGATCATTTGCATAGAGTTGGGAGAAGTCTACTTTATGCAAATGCAGAACCGGCAAATTTACCGCACCACTTGTTACTACACAGCCTTGTTTCTCTTGTAATCTGAAAAATGCTATCAACATAAAAACTATAATTGATGTTTTATTATATAATAATAAATATCATTCATTGTGACACACTGCCCCTAAAAACCAAAAAAGCTTGAAGAAAGGTTGACATAACATCACAAAGGGAATAAAAGTTTAAGAAAAACCACAATAATGATGAAAAATAATCAATACTAAGCTTCTGTCAAAATATTGAGGTGAGAGTAGCATGAATTTATGGGCGTGCCACTAAACACAAGAAAAATGATGTAATAGTGATGTGTGCATGGGCAATACCCCTTGGTAGGACAACTCCATTGGTCGGATGAAATGTCAAAACACGTGTAGTGTTCTGTGGCAGGCTACGGAACCCACCTAATTTATTTACATAGTACCACCCATCGAATGGACAGTTTAGGGATCCGGCGTATCCCCGTGTGTCCTGAGAACGTACCTTTAGCCAACAGCAGCGCAACCCAGCGTGGTCTTCTGCTGCTGTAGTCCATCTACTTCAAGATTCAACAAATTGAGTATTCAGTGATGCCCTCACTGTTGTAAACAGCTGTTATTTGAGATGATTTGCTGTTTGGAGGAGCACTCTATTTTGTGTTAACGAGCATGTGTACCTAATAAAGTGGCCACTGAGTATATAATGACTAGTTATATGGCTCAGTAGCTACTGGAAACAATCTTACCTAATGGCTCCAGTAGCTGCCAAGCAATATAACTAGCCGTTTTAACAGCACTTGCATTTTGTTTGTAATGTACACTGGCTATCATTCACCATCTAACATTTAACATTAGCCGCCGCCGCCCCAGCTGCTGAAGATGTCACTGCTCCCGCTGCCCCAGAAGCTCCTGCTGACGGTAAACTAGCTTTCTAAGGAAAACCATGGAAAACTTTGCAATACAGTTTCTCCAGGTCAGGATGCCTCTGAAGAATGTAGTACAAATTAGTACACTAACAACTGTTCACATAACAGACATTATACAATATGTCCCAGGCTCCTCAATCCCATTTCTTAACTACCCTACATGTGTTACCATAGTGCAATTTAATCGATTGTGCATGTGCTGCTGTAATCAATAGCCTATAACATCTAGTGTTTGGTAACAGCTGCCGCCGCTGGTCCTGCTGCTGAAGATGCTACCGCAGAAGTGCCGGCAGAGGGTAGGCCTAATCCAATATTTAAAAACATATCCTTCTTTGCGGTGTTGCAAAATTCCAGTGCTAACAAACGACTGAACTTTCAGGGTTTTTTTTTAAATGGTAAGACCATGGAAGCAGTTGGATTCAGGGTTTTTTTTCATGGTAAGACTATGGAAGCAGTTGGGATTTTGAAGAGACGCGTTACCGCATCGTGATTCCATTTGACACCAGCCATTTTAAAGGTTTTTCACTTTAGCCTACCGTGAGACACAGATTTGGATGTTAGTATTATTGGAATCATGGAAAGGAAGGCAGTTGACTGCAATGACGGCTTTCATAATTTTATGAATCTAATTTAAATGCACTTGAACATAGCACCAGCTGCCGAAGCACCAGCTGCCGAAGCGCCCCCTGCCGAAGCGCCCCCTGCCGAAGCGCCCCCTGCTGAGGAGCCCAAACCTCCTACGCCTCCTCCCCCAGCAGGTAAACCGATCTGAGGAGAGCCTCCTTTCTTCTGCAATATTTTTATCACTTTATTATTTTAAGTAAAATTATAGCAAATAGTTAATAAACCAAATATTTTCCTACAGCAATGGTTTGTTTTTATTTTAATGTATTTATAAAATTTTTTTGGGTTGATGTCCAGTTCCCACCAGTGAACCTCTGAATCTGACTCTTGAAGATGTTAATGATAGCTCAATTACAATCAAGTGGAGGCCACCAGAGACCATTGGTGATTCCGGTCTGGATGGGTACACTGTGGATTATTGCAAAGACCAAAGTAAGTATAACCCTGGGCCAAAATATTCTTGAAGCATTTGAGTGCTCCTGTTGGAATTTTGGGCAAATAGTAGGAATATCTGCAAATTTGTTTTGCTTTTTCCACTGCTACCACAAGGAAATTGGTGGTAAATGAAAAGTTTCGAAGCATTTAATTAATAAAAATCTGTTATTGTTTGTGAGATTGCCAGCAAATGCTAAGCACTATTTCACTCTAGGCAAGTTGGGAGATGAGGTCATGGAGCACTTTTAAACCAGCTCTGAATTCCTGCTTCCATTAGCATGTTTAGTCATGTTTTGCCTTTTGACCTCAAGCCAGATCGGAATGTAGCTGTACTCGGCAAGAACTGCAGCTCATTTGAACAGTATGCAATTACAGTTCCTTAGGCTACGTTCAATTTAATTGGCCTATTTACCAATGTTATGATTCTTAGCATTAATTGAAACCTCACATATTACATGAAATGTAAATGCTAATTCATTAAGCTTTTTTTTTTTCTTGTAAAATGGAAAAAAAAAAACATTGGACAGCGCTTATTAGCTTACACTTGGATATTTACATAACTTGATATTTGCCCAGAATTATTACTGCGTATCCCAGGATGTAATAAAAATGCAATTGAAATAATTGATAAAAGTGTTATTAATGATGCATACAGGTTTCACAGTTCAAGAGAAAAAGGTTGTGCATGTTGATTCTGATTTCCTCTTAACCTGCAGGAAATATGTTTTCAGGCATTTGTTTGTTTCCCCCAGTTTTATATAATAACATACTGAGGTGTTGCCTTAAAACCATGAATTAACGCCTTACAAATGTACGATGCCAAATATGTTTAAACTCAGACCTGATGTGAGACAATATGTGATGAAACTGGCTGTATGATAACAAATTAAGGGCCTGATTTACTAAGACCTTTAACGTGTGGAAAACCTATCGTGTAACACAACCAATGATTGGTGCAAAACAAATACCATCCATGACCAATCATTGGTCATGTTATTGGTTTTGCATGTGATAAAAGGCTTTGCACACGTGTTAGTGCATCAGACCCATTGGTAGCACCTGTCTCCAATGTGTCAGCAGTAGATTGATTCGTAACTTTCTCCTGCCCTATTAGGAAGGCTGTTTGTCAATGACTGTCACTGTATCTCCAAAGCCCACATTTAGAGCAGGAAGTTATGCTGATGTCACGGCGATACCTGTGATATGGCACTATACTAACTGAAATTAAAAATATACTGCAGAACAGCATTTTGGAGTTGTGGACAGTTAAAAGCACCACATTTATGTAATTGCCATATACATTTTACCAGTGCCTTAAAGGAAGTGGATACTAAAATATGAATAGTGATGTACATTTACATAGCCCAATAGCAAGCAATTTCTTTAAATTTGAAATTGTGCAGTAGAAATGGATTATTTGCCCATATGACCCTGAAAATGAAATGCATTGATCAATTTGAATCTGCATCCCAGAGATTTGTCAGCATTAGAATCTGAAAATATGAGTGAAGTGAAAAGGAAGACATGATCTGCAGAGGTGCTTGATAGAGCATCTACAGAGTTCATGGCAGTAGGTTATGCTTTCAAGCTGCATATAATTTCAACGTCGATACATTAACCTCTACAAAATTACAAAATTTTGTTGCATTTATTCTGGCTTTACACACAATGGTACTAATTTCTTTCAGCAGAATTTTCTTATGTTCTTCCTTAATGATATTTGTATTAGAAATGGGCCTGAATTCTCAAATCATGCTTTAACTACTGATTGTGAGTGCCGGCCATTTCCTTCGTTTTGCTCCTTGTTTGGGCTTGAGTGTGCCAGCATTAAAGGGGCAGTTCACCCAAAAATTAAATTTCGATATGTTTCCACATTCCACCCAGTGTGCTATCTATCCATCCAGGTAGTTTCACTGATAATTCACTAGTTTTGTAGATATCTGCTGCAGCTCACCATGATATCACCCTAATATAACGGACCTTAACAGGTCCAAAGTTTGTGGCCCTCAAAGGGCCAAAAATGTAAATTAGAAAAAATGAACAACGTCTCTTTCCAAATATAATGACGTAATGTTACTCATGAACATCCAGAGACCTTGTTGGGCACGGTTTTTTCGAAAACTACTTTCTACTGAAGTACGACGACTATACACACAAAGGGGCCCCATCTTACACGCGGCGCTAACCCAAACGCGAGTGTCTTTGCTATCTTACACCCGGAGCAGGGTTCATTATAGGCCCTCCCGCTTACGTCGGTTAAATACCAAGTGATGTTGCGCCCATAGCAAGTGAACTGGGCGTGTTGGTCTTAAGATGAGGTGTGGCCAGGATTATTTTTGGCATATTGCTATCTTGAGCCAGCAGAAAGTGCTTGCGCTAAAACCACCAAAAACCTGGTATAAGTCATGTCGCAGTTGTTTACATGTTATTTTAATGGCGCATATAAGTGTGTCTACATAGGCGTGTGCACAACACGTGTACACCCTCCTGTCTGTTACACACAGGGGCGTACACAAGCATGACTAAAAATATCAAGGATTACAATGATGAAATATTTTTATTGTTTGGCTATATCACAAAATGCATAATAATAAAAGGGTCCATTGGTCAAAGACCACATAGCTGTCCCTCAGTGAAGGGAAATGCCACATTAAATTGCTTTCAGCCCACTCCATCGACATCCAGGCGATGTGCGATGGTATGTGTAAGGTTACATGTATAGACTATTCGCAATTATCCTGGATCAAGCTATGACTTAGCCTATATTTGCCAATAATTCCTGTAATCTTCTGTGGGGACAATCTTCTGTTACAGGACTCAGGACAATGGCTATCCATTAAAAAGGAGCTGATAACACCTACCGTATATCAAGTCTAATGCGCAAATTGTCATTTACACCTAATGCGTGAATTGTCATTCAATGGAAAACGCGCGCACTGCAATAGACAGACAGAAAATGCGCTTCACATGTCATTAGGCTACAATACAGCTCTGTTCATCTAGGCCAACAGTTTGTAAGTAAATAGAATGGTTTTGACTGAAAAAAGTTGAAAACCTTGTCCAGTGAATATTGCATTCATTGTTTTTCAAATAGCTTAGGCTACAGTCCCCGGGATTCGCTGTACGTTTTTTTTTTTGATAGCCTACGGTTAAAAAATGGAGATAAATTTCACCATGTTAACTGAATTTTAGCCTTATTCTTCATATTAAAATGACATTGTCCATTTTTAAATTACAGTGACCAGGCTTCCATACTCTCAGCTTATTAAAACCCCGCTGATTTCACCTGTTATAGGCCTACTATAACTAAACAAAATTATTTTAAAGAAAACAATCAATTCACAATTCATTTTAATGCCATTCTCTGCATGTGCGCTTTAACTTCATGCAGGAGCAGGTCTGTTTCACCTGCTTTACATTGCACTTTTCATGGTTTTCCAGGGAAAGTGGACTTGTTTTTAAAGCATTAAGCTGCTAGTAAAACGCGTTGGTCACATTTCCATAAGCAGGACATTACAAAACAAGGGAAAATATGCGTGGACCTCTGGGTTGCCAACCTGACAGCTTCATTGTATTTAGTGTCATCATTAAAGCAAAATAACGGTATTATGTTATTAATCAATATTAGAATGCAGGTAATGAACTTTGGATGAAGCTTGAACTTTGAGAACTCCATGAGAACAGCCTCATGGAATTGATGTTTGACAATGCTTCATTGCATAATCAAACAAAATTTGTTAAACAAGCAGGCTAATTTGACGTTTTGTAAGGTGAGACGGAAGCCATTGGTAGCTTATTCTCAGCTGTTGCAGGTGCTTTTAACAAAATTTAACCACATATATTTTGTAAAATAACAGCACTGTCGGGAATTACCGGGAACTCATAATGGTTAGTCCGAATAATATTGATCATACTATTGATCCATATAGCCTATTCCTTGATCACACTAAACACACACGCGCGTGTTTCACCATCATATAAGCAATCCGCCAAGGTGGAAAAGGAAATGAGATATGACATTTTGATTGGTTTATTGCATGTCACGCCCAAGACACATCTATAATTAATGAAGAGACTAGGTTCAGCCCATTTGCACATTGAGCCATGTTTAGCGTTCAAAAAACACGCCGTCAAACTAGCAAAAGTGGACTTGGACACGCCCTAAATGCACTTTAGTTTAGACAAAGCGCTAAGATCGCCAAGATAGAGCCCAAAGTCTTAATCAAAGCACACCAGTATTCTGGGTTTTGTGTCAACACAGTGCGCCCTAGAATACTGGAGTGCTTTGGTTGATACATTGCATGGATATACACAGTTGCCGTATTTCGGAAGAAAGTAGAAAAAACATGTGGATGTTTGTGAGTAATCAGGTCATTATATTTGGAAAGAGATGTTGCTGTTGATATTTTTTAAAACGTTCATTTTTGGTGCTTTGAACACATATCTACAAAACTAATGAGTTCTCAGCGAAACTGCCTGGATGGATAGATAGCACTACATGTAACATATCAAAATTAGATTTTTCGGTGAACTGCCCTTTAACATAATAATGAGTTGGGTGTGTGTGTCATATATATATATATATATATATATATATATATATATATATATATATATATATATATATATATATATATATATATATATATATATATATATATATATATATATATATATGTTATACATGGGAATAGGTGTTATACTATATTGTTTGCATGTTGTAAAGATGCCTGTAGATCTAGTCTGGCCCAGATCATAGCTGGATTTTGGGAATGGTTTCCGCACATAAGGACCAGTGTTTGAGTAATCCAGGCATCACACAAATTTGAATGTCATGGCTTAGTATTGCTGTTTGTGTGTGCTTTATCATTGTTCTGCACATGCTGTCACACCCCGCAGCAACCGATTGGGTGGTGGTAAACGAGAAGCTGACAGAGGCCAATCGCATGGTCATCAATGATCTGACAAAAGGGGACAGTCTACACATCCGTGTGGTGGCTGTCAATGCAGGTGGCTGTAGCCCCCCCGCTGTCCTGCCTGAGCCCGTCAAAGTGACCGAGATTGTGGGTGAGTTATTTGAGTGTGTCTCTCAACAAGGCCAGACATCTAGCTAAATCTTTCGTCAATTTAGATAAAAATTTCACTAAATGTTTCATACATTTAGCTAAATGTTTTATATATTTAACTAAATATTTAGCTGAATGTTTCATGCATTTAGTAAAGGTTTTGTACATTTAGCTAAATTATTTATATATGTAATTAAATATTTAACTAAATGTTTCATACATTTAGTTAAATGTTCATACATTTAGCTAAACTATTATACATTTAGCTAACTGTTAAAAACCACTAAAAAATAAAACATTTATCTTATATATATCATTTTCGGATTGTACATATAATATTTACACCAGTTTTTTCAAAGATAATAAATGTAGGAAAAAGATATAGTTTTTTGTTAAATGTGAGGAAAAAAAGTGATGTTTCCATTAAATGTGGGAGAAAATGCAGAGTAAAATCATATCGTTTAATGTTGCATTCAGCACACTATAAATACCCTGCCTTGTCTAATCTATCTGGAACAGTCATGTCATGTGTGAACAAACTCAATACAGAATTTTTCCATAGATAGACCTATGAGTGAATGGGGAAAACCACTATCTAACACTGATAATTTAACCCAGCAGTGTTTTGGTTAAAGGGGTGCAAGTGTAATAGCCTAGTTGTAAAGCAATCCTGGTTTAGTTTGCTTGAGCAGTTTTTTTTCATAAGTTGAACTGACTTTGAACGTGTGGGTAACTAAGGTGTTACTTCCCTATAGAACGGCACAGGAGGGGGCCCTTGGGAGATTCAGCCGAACTTCTCCATGTGTTGATGCATATTTGCGTGCTGATAAGGAGGTGGGGTCGTGTGGCTTCCTGCTAGCACCCCACACCTCAATGGGCTCTGCAGATGTGCATCCATAAATATAGGACCTTGCGATGACAAGTGCTTTCATTGCCCTTAAATTATAAACATAAAAAGTGTTGTCACTCTCACCCAAAAATAGATGGCTGCCAGTGCTCATTTTTGACCTCATGGTTTCCCCAAGTTCTGCTATTTGACACTTCTTTTTTCTTGAAAAACAAGTTGACAAATGAACGGAGATCTGTTTCTTAACCAGGTCAGGCAAAGAGGCCGTGCTGAACTGATTTACGGATGGGAAACTGAGCTAGGTAAAATTATTAGTCTACGGCTGGCTACGTCATCTCTAGTAATGCAGTGTCACCACCTTATGTCCAAAGGCTGGCCCGTGCTGGGACGTGATGAGTGCTGGGCCATTTGTTATAAATGTCTTAGAGTGAACTAGTAACCCCTCTACTTGTAGTTATGTTTGAGGAGCCCTAGTGTGGTCAGGGAAACAGTGCACCCAGAAGAGTGTCAAAGTTTCGACCGAAAGAATTGGAATCAAGCGTATGTGGAAGTATGTTTATTTTGGGTCAATATTGGTTCATCTCTTTAGGAATCAAATTAGGTTGATTTTGAAGCATCAGCAAAATATCTAGCCACAGCCCTTGCCCCAAAATGAGAGATACAGTGTTTGTAAACAGCGCCGTATCCATTATAGAATGTTGGAGGGCAGGGAACCGTAACTCGAGCCTGACTCGACCGTATCTCGACTGTGGGCAAGGACCCCTGATGGAAGCGCCGGATGTCGTGCAATGCACGATGTATATTGGTGCAGAGATAAAGGAACGCTATGAATCATATCCCTCAATGAGAACATCCAGGCCAGTCATGAATGGCAGGAAAATAACTGGGAAGTGCTGCTATTAGTGTGGATCAAGAAGAAAAGGTTTTGGGTTGCTTTGATTCCTCAGGTGGAGTGTTTGCTTGAGCTGGGTTGGGTCATGGTGGTCATAGAAGAGTGACAGTGACAAGTGAGTGTACATGATGGGGGTGGAACTCAAGCTGGCCAAAGAGGGGGGCACAGTAGGGGATAGCTGTCTATATCATATGTCACGTAATCCTCTGAGCCCAGCAGAGAGATTTGTCAGGTAGTCCGAATCTGACATCCAGTATTTCGCTTAAACGGAGCAGTCCTGCAAAGTGAGTCAGGTTGAGACGCCATGTACGTAAATGATCCACAACATCACACGATTCCAATAACCTGACAGACTTTTCCCCTCATCCACAAAAGTTTCC
The DNA here is from genome assembly GCA_029718625.1 of Synaphobranchus kaupii. Lineage (NCBI taxonomy): Eukaryota > Metazoa > Chordata > Actinopteri > Anguilliformes > Synaphobranchidae > Synaphobranchus > Synaphobranchus kaupii. Next base: position 97,221,122 of record CM056378.1, on the reverse strand, counting down.
GAAGCCAAGGGGAAAGTCGAATCGGCCCACATCATTAAGGGTTTTAAAGGTGGAAAAGTTTGAATATGCGGAAATGGAGGCTGTGGGTCTCATGATTTCAGTATTACTGTAGGTCAAACCTGAAACAAGCTTAAACCTGGAGTGCTCGCTCAGTTGAGTGAGTGCTTCAGTGTCTGCTTGTCTGTAGTTTTTCTTTTAATTATGTGTTTTTATCAATGGATTAGATTTCTTTTGTTGCGATTTATGTGAAACAGTTTTATGTCTCTCTCAGTTTGATGGTATTATTTAAGATTAATGTGGAATTAGGGGACCATATTACTGTCTGTGTCAGCTGAACAGACCATGTCATACCTTGGTTGGCCTTCTTAGTTGCTTAGTTGTTCAGGTCAGCAGTAAACCTGTCACATCCAGTCTGTGGACTTTATTAAGAGATGTTTCTTAAGATGTTTTAAATGGTCTTTTAGATTGTTTGTCATGAATATGTTTGTGTGTGTATGTACAGTATGTGTATCTGCATTTCATATGTACAGTATATATCTTGTACAGTACTTTGGTCAACAGTTGTTGTTTTTAAATACATATCTACTTCAAAGGAGCCCACTCATTTCATAGAAACTACTGGGCTTCACAATTAAGTCACGATTTTTCAGTCAGGTGACTATTCAGATCTTTAGAATTCAGGGGAACTTAATTTTTTGGTTAAAATGACATATTTTTCACATTTCTTATCTTTCACCATCCAATTTCAGTTGTATAACCAGAAGCCATAATAGCTAAAACATATTAATGTTATCCCTGATTGGATTGTGTCAGTGTTCTGAATATATACAGGCAGAAGGTGGCACCGTATTGCATATAAAGGCCAATTGAGTGCTGGGTTTAATTTTAACTCCTTAACATGTGTCTCCCAGAGAGATGGTCTATTTAGGCTCTTAGTGACCTGTCATTCCCTGCATGCATGACCCCTCACATTAGATGTCTATTGCGAGTTTCACATTTACACATAATGTCCATGATGAAGCATAACAGCGGGTGCTGTTATGGTTAAACACTGGATATGAGGGCTAATGGTTTTCTCAGTTTCTCACTCTGCCCAGACTGCAATGAGACTGAATATCACTTTCCAGACTGCTGTCTGGAAAGTAATATTCAGCTGTACAGTTTTGTAGAGATATTGTATGCATGGTATTGTATAGTATGCCCTGTGAGCATGGCACACTAAGTGATTCCCCTTTGTAGATAAATCTGTGTGTTCTTTCGCTCACACACTCAATAATCCTCCCATGTATTTTGCCATACAGCACGTCCCAAAATCCGCATGCCGCGTTCCCTGAGATCAAGAATTGTCAAGCAGACCGGCGAGCAGATCAACCTTGTCATCCCCTTCAATGTAAGTCAGCTGCAGGAAAACCTACCCCCTGCTATCCCATTAACATATCAGGGGAGTGGGATGTGTATCCATTTATAGACTGGGGTCTGCCCAGATCTAATGGCAACTCTGTAGTCACTTACAGAGCTGAGAATATGTATTAAAACTAAATATATTATCAAGATATTGCAACACTGAACAATGTATGGATAAATATACAAATTGTGTCTGCTTTCAGATATTGCAATATATTTTGAATGAATACCTTGCTGTGAAGTATAATCATTATGTTTTCCAAGAATAATTCATACCGTATATTGCAGTATATTCCATAAATGGAGCTCATCTTGTTGTTTTGCTTATTCAGGGCAAGCCAAAGCCTCTGGTGACTTGGACGAAGGATGGCGAACCATTGGATACCAAGTCGATTAACGTGCGCAACAGCGACAAGGACAGCATCCTGTTCATCCGCACGACTGAGAGAGACCACTCCGGCAAATACGAGATGTCCGTCAAAGTGGAGAGCTTTGAGGACAAGGCCTCCATCATCATCCAGGTTGTTGGTGAGTACCCCGTCACAGGTACCTACACTGGCTTGTCATTTACTTGCCTATGAAATGATGGCAGAAGGCATTGGTGTCACGCTACAGTCCTTGAGGCCTGCAGTACTGCAGGTTTTTGTGGTTTCCTTTCAGTCAGCAGCCAATTTAGGCTCAGAATGAAGGTGTGCAGCCAATAAAGAACTTCAGTTACGCACTGTGTTTTGAAATGCACAAAAAACCAGCAGGCACTGCATCCCTCCAGGACTAGAGTGCCCTTCAGGGAAATTGATATGCTGTGGTCTGTATTTAGTTAACACTTTGACTTGTGCATTTTTTTCACAAGCAAAGCAATACAATAAAAAATCTCCATAAATACTGACATATAACTAATAACTGTTGAACACTCCAAACCATATATGGGAAGAAACAAACTTAAAGGGATAGTTCAGAATTTTGGACATAATGTCTCAATTACGACTTACCCATGATGCAGTTGATTGATGGAAACCATTTTCAGCTAATTCCATGCTGTCCCTTCTTTTGGACATACGCAGGTTGCTAATGCTAGCGCAACTCTAAGGTAACCGGTAGCATCCACTACCAAACGCAATTAAACACTCCACAGTGCACCCAAAGCAAAGACAGTACGACGACAGTCTATCGGGGTTATTTTGAGTGTTTATACCATCATTTTTGAAGTCAAACTATCGTTGAATCCTTTACTTTGTGTTGACCTATATTCTCTGCGGAAGTACGGCGGCGGTGCGATACTTTACGTTACCTACGAATGTAGTGCCGGCACTGGTCGACTACAACAACAAAGAAGAGCAACAAGTTGCAACTCCGCCGCCGTACTTCCACACCTTAGAGTTGCGCTGGCATTAGCAATGTGTGTATGTCCAAAAGAAGGGACAGCATGGAATTAGCTGAAAATGGTTTCCATCAATCAACTACATCATGGGTAAGTTGTAATTGAGACATTATGTCCAAAATTCCGAACTATCCCTTTAATATTTGCATTTATTTTAATGCTGGTCAAAATGAAGACTGATTGAATCCAGGCCTGTGGTTATCAGTGTGCAAGTGCTGATGGGCGTTTGTCTTTGTACTCCTTGACCTGCAGAGTTGCCCGGCCCCCCCCACCAGCATGAAGCTTGTGGACAGTTGGGGTTTCAATGCAGCCCTGGAATGGAGCCCACCAAAGGAAACTGGAAACACAGAAATCACAGGCTATACCGTCCAGAAGTCTGACAGAAAGACTGGGGTGAGTAGTGTATCCCGAAACTTGCAATTCATTAAAAATGGTTGATAAATATTCAGCATTAAGATATACTGTCAGCCACATAATATGACACAGAATAGTCAATGATAATGTAGTGCTAGAATAATTAATGTAAAAACCAATGCATCCCACACTTCAAACTACCAAGATTAGTTTTCCTGGATATCTGTTACCTTAGCTTTGGGCAATTTCTGCTGATGCTCCAAGTCAGCAGTAATCCATAGTAAAAAAAAAAACTGTGGTAGTTTGGTATTATAGTGGCAATGTGAGTCAAATTAAGCATGCCAGTGCAGAGGAATCAGATGGTCCATTAATACTTATATATAACACAAAATCACAAGTCCTGTAAATGTTCTCTAACTGTGTGCTTTTTTTAGAGACAGTCAGACAGAACACAAACTACCCCCCACTGCCTTAATGGTGACTCAAGCAAAGAGTGAACCCATTTATGTGTAGGCAAGCCAGCAAGACATAAACTCCAAAATCTGCCTTAAAGGTGCAGTAGGCAAAATTATAAAATTAGTTTGTTACATTCCAGCAGCTATCAATAAATCAAGTGTTCTGAGAAAAAATCCGGTTTCTGTGAGTGTCCTGGGCTCTGTATTAGGCTGTCAAGAAATCTCAACCCAGTCTTACAAAAACCAACCAATCAGGGCTAGCTATGTAGCTACCAATCAGGTCAACTATCTACAAGCAAAAGATCTTCCCCGTAGAATAAACCCCTCCCTGTCTGTCTGTCTCCGCGCGTGCACAGCTTGTTTTTTTTTTTTTTTCCTTTTCAACAGCACTCGGAGAGTTCACTCACGATATGGCTGGCTAGCTAACTAGCATGTGCAAACTTAGCTATGGAAAACACAAACAAACTTCCAATTTCACCTTTACTAACAACGACGTACACTGCCTAGCATAGTAAGAAACGGAAGACCCCGGCGGAGAGGAAAGAAGTCGAATGGAAGCGAACTTAGCTGCTGTGGAAAACGCAAACAAACTTCTAATTTATATGTCTTAAGCGATAGCATTGTCACTAACAAAGCTAGCTAGCTGGGTTCCATTAATGTAGATTTATGTGTTATTCATTCAAGTTTATATGTTCAATGGTCACGCTCATTATAGTCGGTGTTGTCTTTCTCCTGTGAATCAGACATGACTATAGCAAGCTAGCTAGAACAGACTCCATTGGCTGGCAGCGCAGCATTGGCTCAGTGTTGCCATGTCTGTGGTTTTACAGCCAAATTGGACTACTTTCCATGTACAGTCGGGGGGGGCGGGGAAATGAAAAGTCACAAAGCACACATTTTAGAAAGTAAACAAATAGGTCTATTTCTACTTAAAATATGTTAAAAGACTGCAGCTTTAAGACCTGGGGTGTGTCCCAATACTTGAAAAATGCACCCTCCACCTACCACCTCCTCTCCTGCATGCCCCGGATACGGATCTTTGTGTTTTGATCTAATGTTGCTGATTACATCTTAATTACGTATTAATGGTTATTAACCATTAATATGTAAACCGCAATGTCAGGTACATTGTGTACTGTACATGCAAACACTTGTACTCAAAACGTTCAGACAGTTTTGCATACTTCCGGTAGAAGAGGAGTGGTAGTGGAGGAAATGAGGTGGGGAGTAAAGAATATTGGGACGCACCCTTGATGATTTCTGGAGAGAGGGGTGTTTATTTACTGAGCATGTGCAAAGTAAAAGGTATCATGGGGTTTGTCCATTTTGTGAGCAGTAGGGAGGGATCCGGTGTTAGAAGACCTTTCAGACTCATGGGCTGACAACACTTCCTAACAAGGTCAAAATATTATGAATTTTGATACATGAATAATAATAATAATAATATAACGTTAATTAATAATAATAACACCAATAATGTTGTGAATTGGTCATCAATAATAAGTATTAATAAATTGTAATAAACTCACTGCTCCTCCCAACATTGTCGGGGAGGTAAACACTGAGCGTTTTTCTTTTCTCCATCTCTACTCGCTCCATGGCACTAGAATCAGCATCTGTAATTAACCGATGGGCCTTGAGATTTGACCTGTTTTAAGCCCGAATAATGACGACAGAGCTTTTAAGGGACGTGATTGATGGCACCTTGGGACTCATGGGGGGTGTCTGGCTTAACTCCCTGTGAGTGATGGAAGGGGACACGTCGGTGATGGAATGATGGAAAGCTTTATTTTCAAGATTTGGGGGGGGGGGGGGGGGGGGGGGGGGGTCAGGTTGGCGGGCACTGTGAGGTGATGTGAGGACTAATTTAACTGCTTACCAAGTCTGTAAATCTACACCGGGTGTCAAGGCTCTGGGCTCTGTATAAGACCATTCCTCCTGTCCTGCCTGGTCTTGTAAGTGATGGACTCGCTCTAACTGAATGTTCTGGAGTCAGTGTGATTGGGGTGGGTGGGGGGAGGGGGGGGGGGGGCGCTGTTATTTGAACACAGTGCATCAAGTGGATTCCTAATATCAACGGTATGTCCCCTAGAAAAGCCACTGAGCATATGGAATAGTGCTTAATCAGTCAGAAAGATGGTCACATTAATCATATCACTTTGCTTTCTAATTGCGTAAATTTTTCTCTTTCTTAAAAGAAATGCCTTGAAAGATGGCTATGTTCTTTCAGTAACTTTTATTAAAAAAAAATATAAATGTTGCCTTTTAATTTCATGGTGTTTTATGAAACATGAAATGAGGGACCACAAAATGAAATGCTGTTGACAGTCTATATAACAGTGTACAGATGCACAGTACATTACTCTCCACAATTTGCAAGAATCTTGACCAGAACTAGGAGATCAGAACACATTGCTCCTGTCCTTACATCCCTTCATTGGCTACCTATCAAATTTAGAGTTTATTTTAAAGTACTGCTGTTGACTTATAAATCACTTCATGGTCTAGCCCCTTCATATCTTTCCAACCTGCTCACACCTTATGTTCCCACACGTATTCTCCACTCCCAATACGCAGGACATCTAGTTGGATAGACTAGGTGAATTTATGCCCGTTTTAATCTCACCAAAACTGTCTCGAATATGGTCTGGTTTTATTCCCAGTGTCTTAATAAATCATTCTTTGGTTACATGCCCTGATGTCTATTTAATATTATGCTCTTATTTTGTTCCTTAGCTTTTTTCAGTCATATTCCAATTTCTGTGCCTCGGCTTGTGTGAAAGCCACGTTGTGTTCACTCTCTTGTTACAGGAGTGGTTCACAGCCCTGGAACACTACCACAGGCTCAGCGCCACCATCTCTGACCTCATCATGGGGAACTCGTACATCTTCCGCGTCTTCGCAGAGAACAAGTGCGGCAGGGGCAATGAGTCGGCCGTCACAAAGGCAGTGGCCACTGTCCAAAAGACAGGTGAGCTTTGCTCCGCTCTCTGTAGCCGCCGGATTTCAGCACATGCTCATTAACGGAAGTGCCGGACGTAGAACGCTGCCTGGCATTTCCTGTAGCGCTAAGGAGATAAAAGTCTAGTTTGACCAGGCAGGTTGGATGTCCCTGTTGAGGGCAGCATGGGATTTCCTAAAAAAAAACCTGATGAGACAATGCACCGGCCAGCGGGTAAGGTTTCCACAACTTCCTTTGGCGTTATAGCAAAGCTATCGTGTTGCTACGGAATTACAGCCACATTAATGAGAACCGTATGTGTTACTTAAGACTGTATTTATGGAACCAATTAGCGAGCCATGATTGTGTTCCCGCAGAGCTGGGCACAGGGCCTGAGACACTAAAAGGAGAGCCCTTGCTGAGTACTAAGGAGCTGACACAAGTTCCACAAATGACTCTAGGCGTCAACTGCATACATTACTTTGTGGAATTAAGTTTTATTCTCTTCTACTCTATAGGTTCATCCAGTATTGAGAGAACTGAGCAGTTTCACAAAAAACTCAAATGTCTTGTGAAAAAATCCCCCTGTAAGAAGAGTCAAAATGCAGATGGTGACCTACTCAAAGGCCTTTAGCCTTTCAATGCTCTTAAAGTCACATAAGTGGTGTCTATAGATGATAAACGGTATGTGCTGCTGTGCTGTTGTGACCTTGCTGTTTTGACGTCTCGTAGGTATCGTCTACAAACCCCCAGAGTACCAGGAGCACGACTTCAGTGAGGCTCCCAAGTTCACGGCACCTCTGAGTGACAGGGCGGCGACTGTGGGCTACACCACCAAGCTGCTGTGCGCCGTGCGTGGCTCCCCCAGGGTAAAGCCTTCACTATGTACTTCCCCTGAGCCCAGATTGCAATCATAGCAAATCTAAATAATATGTTTAGTAGTTATATATAAATAACGAAAGGAAATAAATACTAGCCTGTAATATTCAGATGAGATTGTATAAGATTTTTTTAAAAAGTATCCTGAAAGCAACAAAGTTCTTATACTGCCCGCTACAGAAGGATTTAGTTATTTTTCTGTCACCCTTCCCAGTATAGCCTAGGATAAGGAATACACTTTTTATATACACTGCCTGGCCAAAATAAAAGTCGCCGTTGCACCTGTCACGCATAGTGCCCACTGTACAAGCCTCTGGAGGCAATGTTATGATCTGGGGTTGCTTCAATTGGTCAGGTCTAGGCTCAGCAACGTTATGCAGCAATAAAATTAAGTCAGCTGAGTACCTGTATATACTGAATGACCAGGTTATCCCTTCAATGAGCATATTCCAGGACGACAATGCCAAGATTCATCGGGCTAAAATTGTTAAAGAGTGGTTCAGGGAGCATGAGGAATCATTTTCACACATGAATTGGCCACCAGAGTCCTGACATTAACCCCATTGAAAGTCTTTGGGATCTGCTGGAGAAGACTTTACGAAGTGGTTAGACTCTCCCGTCATCAATACAAGATCTCGGCCAAAAATTAATGCAACTCTGGATGGAAATAAATGTTGTGACATTGCATAAGGTTGCCGAAACAATGCCACGACGAATGCGCACTGTAATCAAAGCTAAAGGCGGTCCAACAAAATATTAGAGTGTGTGACTTTTATTTTGGCCAGGCAGTGTATGTTGTAAACATAACTAGCCCAGTTTATTGTTTGTGGTAAGCTTTTTTCCCCATGTGTATCTTTAGACCCATCAAAACATTGACTATGATGATCCACTATTGGGTCCCAGTCTCACCATTTAGGAACCACTGATGAATGTCACTTTGTGAAAGTATGTCTGGTCCTCCTGTACTTGAAACACCACAATCTTATTGTTTTTTTTGTTTGTTTGTTTATCTTATCACGACATTCCTTATGGCCAGTTTAACTTCAGAGAAATCACACCCCTGCAGATGGATGGTTCAAAACACAACAGCTTATTTGTATGAAATCTATGGAAGCAGAGTTCATGCTTAATTTGTTGCTGTAAATATAGCTTTTTCTTCAATTCAATAACACATGCCAAAATACTGTAAAATTGTAGTGTATGATTTTGGTGATTGATGCTGAACTACAGGCTTCATGGTCCTTGTGTGGGAACCTTGTTGAAAAAAATGAAGAGCTTTCCAGGTCAGCAGGTCACAATTAATGATGGGATATTGTTCTTAGTTGACCAAGGTGCCCTTTTCACCACACCAAATGAGCAAGCAGGGAATCATAGCGAAACACTACCAGCCCAGCTGGGGTTTAAAATAGGCCCACAGTTGTCCAAGGGGTGTGAAAATGCAGCTGCCACTGTAGACTCATCTGCCTTGTTTTACATCTCCTGTGAAATGCAGCCCCTAGAGGATGCCCAAGTTTACAGCACCCCTGAGTAACAGGGCCACAACCTTGAACCACACCAGCAAACTGCTGTGTGCCCCATGTGTGGGTCCCCTAAGGTAAAGCCATCAGCACAGTAATCTGTGTCAGTGGCTCCCCAACCTTTCTGATCCACCCGCCTGCCCTGCTAGGACTGTGCTGCCTTTTGTGCTCCCACAAAACAAGCCAGAGCCCCTTAGCGATGGCCGCAGGAACTTCAGCTGGGCACCCCGCCAGGAGCAGGAATGGAGTCCGGTTTCGGATGGAGACAGCTGAACGCACAAACACAGAACGCCCAGTCCCTCCCCTGCCTTTCTGGCACCCTGTTTTCCATGAGGACCTCAGCCTAGACTCAACCCGAGGTTGGGACCTCTTCCCACAAGCATCACTGGACACTTGATACAGTGCTGATTGATTTAAGCATCTGCAATCGAAACACTAGTCTCGACTAAGCAGCATTGATATATGCAGTGGTTTAATGCCATAAATAATAATAATACATGTTATTTATGTAGCACTTTTCCAAATGGCCAAAGATGCTTTACAACAAAAACGGATGGATAAATATAAAATACAAAATCAAAACAGAAAATAAGACAACAACGCAAAGAAAACTAAAATTAAGCAAGCAATTAAAATAAGGACAACATAAGGACACAAGAACTAGGTTACTAGAACCAAAGTGATAAAAGTAGCAGGTGAATATATTATGAACAGGTGAGTTTTAACAGCTTTTTTGAAAATGGGGTGTGATGGTGTGAGGGTTAGAGTAAGGTTTGGAGAACCAGACACGACCGATAAGGATTCTAAAAGCGTATCTAGAAAGTTACGCCACAAAAAGCGGATGTATCCGCACCAGGGAGGAGATAAACAAAAGAACGGGAGCAAAACTTCCCTAGCACAAGGCAAATCAAAGCAACCTCAAAAACGGAGGCGTATCTCGAGAACCAGCGAGAATCAATAACAAAAGAACCTCACACACTAAATCATTAGGCGTAATTGGAGGTTAGAGAAACAAAGCAAAAACTCGAAAAAACGAGTGAAAGCAAGGACCAGAAAAGAAAACCTATTATCCAAAGCTCTATAGGCAAAAGAGTTTGAAAAGGGTAACAAAGGGTAACAGGTAAAAAGAATAAGGATAACGAAAATGATTGGCAAGAAAAGAGAAAACCAATCTAATCCTAATTTCTTTAACCGGACTTGCTGCGTTTCCTATTCGTACAAACCAGAAATGCAGCAACCAAATTTTGTATACCTTACCGACTTCGTTGTCAACATAGCAAAGACAATATCGAAGTGTCGGATAAGCAGTCCTGGGCTATTCATAGCCAGCAGGAAACGCAAAACAGGTGTAGGGAATAATTTTCGTGCAAGCTACAACCACCGGAACGGAAGCGGAAAAAATCTGATAGAACATCCTGACGACGCCAAAAAGGAAACCAAAACATAGAAAAGCAAAGGCTGCAAATAACCATGACAGATGGAGAGTCTCTGATGTTTTGGGTTAGAGTTCTAGAGGGATGCCCAAGTCCGGTGCTTAGTCCTTACAGCTGGGACGAGGAGAGGGTGGCCTGAGCTTGCAAGAGGGTGTATAGTGGAGTAGGAGGTGAAATAAGAAGGGGCCAGGTTATTGAGGGCTTTATACACTGCCTGGCCAAAAAAAAAGTCGCACACTCTAATATTTTGTCGGGGCGTCTTTAGTTTTGATTATGGCGCGTCGTGGCCATAATTGTTCGTCGTGGCATTGTTTTGACAACCTTATGCAACGTCACAACATTTATTTCCGTCCAGAGTTGCATTCATTTTTGGCCGAGATCTTGTATTGACGACGGGAGAGTCGAACCACTCCGTAAAGTTTTCTCCAGCACATCCCAAAGACTTTCAATGGGGTTAAGCTCAGGACTCTTGTGGCCAATTCATGTGTGAAAATGATTCCTCATGCTCCCTGAACCACTCTTTCACAATCTTGGCATTGTCATCCTGGAATATGCCCATTGATGGGATAACCTGGTCATTCAGTACATTCAGGTACTCAGCTGACTTAATTTTATTGCTGCATAATGCTGCTGAGCCTAGACCTGACCAATTGAAGCAACCCCAGATCATAACACTGCCTCCAGAGGCTTGTACAGTGGGCACTATGCATGATGGGTGCAACAGCGACTTTTTTTTTGGCCAGGCAGTGTAAGTGCTGAGGAGTAATTTGAAATGAATTATTCACTGAATGGGGAACCCGTGGAGGTTTTAAAGAACAGGGGTGATGTAGTCTCTTCAATGGTTGTGGGTGAGAAAACAGCCAGCAGAGTTCTGGCATATTACAGGTTTTTTTAGGATTTTGGATGTTGTGCCATAAAGAATACTATTACAGTAGTTGAGTCAAGGTCAAAGTGATAAAGATAAATATGTGAATGAGGGTTTCAGCAGCTGAGAGGGGGAGTGATAGACAATGTTTTTAAGGTGAAAAAATACTTTTCACAATTTGATTTGTGTCTGCTTCAAAAGAAAGGGAGGCATTGAAAATTACACCAAGGTTGCAGATGTGGGGGGATGGGTGGACTGTGGAACCATCTATGCAAATGGATACATTTTCAGTGGGGTGGGTGTGGGATTTGGGACCAATGATGATTCATTCATATTTTTCATAGTTCAGTTCGAGAAAATTTAATTTCAGCCAAGATTTGATTTCAGTGAGGCAGTTTGTGAGAGTGGAGTGGGTGGCTGTTTACTGGAAATGTAGAGCTAGGTGTCGTTTGCATAGGAGTGGAATTGGAGACCATGATGACGGATGATGTGACCAATGGAAAGAATGTAGAGGATAAATAGGAGAGGGCCTAGCACCAAACCTTGGGGGACACCATGGGAGACTGGGGCTGTGTCAGATTTACAGTTATTGATGTTAATAAATTGATGTCTATCTGAAAGGTATGATTACAACCAGGAGAGTGCTGTGCCAGTAATGTTAATGCAGGACTCAGGCCTGGAGAGGAGGATGGAATGGTTGATGGTGTTGAAAGCTGCACTCAGGTAGAGAAGGATTAACATACTAAGGGAGCTCGAATCAGATGAGTGGAGGAGGTCATTAGTGACTTTAAGAAAAGCTCTTTCAGTACTGTGCTGTGATCTGAATCCATACTGAAACTGCTCAAACAGATTATTTGTTTCAAGTTGGTTTTTTAATTGAGATTCAACTATTTGTTTGATGATTTTGGACAGAAATGTGAGGTTGGAGTGGGCCTGGAGTTATTGAGGGATAAAAAATTCCCATAGTGATTAAACCACAGTAACATTAATATATCATAATTTTTGTCTTCAATTAAAGCACTTGGTATCAGAGTACTTATGAATATACAGTGTAACATCCACTTAGTCAAAGACTTTGTGATTATATCTGTCTCACGTAGCCTACTAACTAACTGCAAATGTTGTTGGTGGTAATCCATGTACCACTGTCTACATCTTTTATGATGCTGAATCATCAGTATTCACAAACCTTGTCAAGCTTGGAAGACAGTGGGGGAATGTGACATTTTTTAATTGCATGTGCCCATTGGTAAATTTTAAATTCTAGTCAGTAAGTGCTGCTACTCACTGACCCCCTGGACAAATTACCCTATTGTCGCATATCTAGTTTGCTCTTGCATGTAGTATGCAGTACGTTCACGTTAGCAAATACATAAGTGGCAGGTTTAAAGCATGCACAACCCACTGAAATTTTATTCCAGAGCAGCTCCCTCGCTGAACTGAACCAGGCATGCATGGAATTTTTTTTAAATTGTGCAGTGGAAGGGAACAGCATACTCTGAAACCAGTCGTACTCAGAGAGAGGTTTTAATCTACTATGTAACCACATGAGACCTATCAGTGAATAGGCCTTCGATTGGAGCCTTTTATTGTGCTTAGCAGAAGGTGCAGGAAAGTGAGAGTTCATGTGAATGTACCATAAAATATACCATAAAAATTAGCACTTGAAATCCATGTTCATACATGTACATGTACTTCACCACACAAGGGTCATTGGCAATACAAATCTATTATGCTTGATTACAACACTACTCAATTGTAGCTCATCAACAAGTTAGCAAGCAAATCAAGACGAATAGTTTACACTAGTTTTTTAATGGTAGGTCATTTTATTTTCTCTGGAGTAAAAAAAATGTTGAATACTGTAGCTCAATATATTTAGTTTTGACTTGACTGTCTTTTTTCCAACAAAAACTTTCATGTTTTTCTGTCTGAATTTTGAATGCCACTATTGTGGCTTTCCCAGTCGCCTGATGGGGGACCGCTGCAGGATATTTGCCAAGATAAATGTCCCAGTCCCCGACCAGGCACCCGCTACTTTTGGAAACCCTATCAGGCCATGTCACAAGACCCTCCTATGACACATTGTGACAGAGAGCAGAACAAGGCAGGGACATGGCTCAGAGTCCTGATAAAGCTTATCACGGCGAATGGGGCGGTGATAGCTAGGAATGCCACAGGCACCCAGTGGCTTCTCCGCCTTCAAAAACTCCACCTGGGTCTCTCATCATCGGTCTATTTTTGCCACCCATTTTGAGCACCAGCTGCCCACTTATCAACTCTCGCCCCTGCCCTCCTCTGCTGCAAAACGTGTTAAGCAGGCTGAACAGAGATGTCAGCGATTCCACAGCGGCGGATGCCTCTTTTGCGATGTACAAGACCTTATCTCAGCTTCATTAAGGAGCACTCGGCATTTGACATACAGGTGGAGTTGTGCTCTGAGCCTCATGGAGCCACATGGGTTGCCCTGGCAAAACTTAGCCAGTACTGGAAACTATACCTTGTCATCGCTGCAAAATCTTGACAGGTCAGCCTTGTTATCGACTCATTGCTTCTTCCCACTAGTGATTCTATGCAGGGGGTAGGGCAGTTAATGTGTCAGTGTACCGTAACAACCTCAGGAGTAAAGAGATGTACAGTTCGGAATTGAGTTGCAGCGTATCTTGTTAGTGTCCGGGGGCCTGTCTCACTCCTGGACCTGATGTAGGCAAGGAGACCCAGTGCTGTATTTCAGCAAGCAAAAGTTTGGGATGAGTGCTAAAATGCACCCCCCATGTGGTCTATTGGGTCCAGGTTGGGGACCTTGAAAAGAGGCGCACTCGAGGTGTGAAATTCAGTCTTCAGGCATGCCTGACAGGATGATACCAACCCTGCCACTCATGGCGGGACATGTCACCCCAACCTGGCCATGGCCATGGCTGTAATGGGGAATGGCCCTATTATGAATTATCCTGGGGAGAAAATGTTGACATCCACAAGCTGTGACATAAGGAAAAACCTTACTATTGTTGAACAATCTTTTTTAATTTATTTTAAAGTGACATAATGCAGGTATGGAATCAAATATGCCAGGAACACATGCGTTAAAGTCAATAACATCTATAATATAGTCCCTGCAATGAACTCCAAGTCTCTCTGTCTGTATGTCAGGGGGGTCTTCAATATTGGATGATGGGCTAAAGTGAAGTGATTCTATGTAATCCAAGCAGCCACCTAGAACTGATACCCAAATAAGAGAGGCAAAGATATGTTGTTGTACAATGAATTACATTTTGCAGCAAAATTCAGATTAATAATATCCATTTTTAACTGAATAAATAGGTGATACTATATAGAAAAATGCATCCATCAGGTAAATTATACTACCTTCTCCTTCTTCTTCTTCTTCTTCTTCAGTCAGGTAAAGAACACAGACTTGTGTACAGTCAACATGCATTGCAGTTGTGTATCACAGTGACCTTGATGTAAAACAGGTGTAAAATGATGTACTGTTCTCGGATGCTTATGTGATCGAACCTCCATCCTGCCTTGTCCGCAGCCTAAGATCGAATGGATGAAGAACCAGATGATCATTGGTGATGACCCCAAGTTCAGACAGATCAGCAACCTGGGTGTCTGCTCCCTGGAAATCCGCAAGCCGTGCAGCTTCGACGGTGGCATCTACACCTGCAGGGCCCGGAATTCCCACGGGGAGGCCACCGTGGCCTGCAAGCTGGAGGTCAAACGTGAGTCAGAGGAATGGGGCTGTCTCATTGGATGCGAAGGAAGCTCTTCTTTTGGCACCTGCTCAGTGTGTGCCTCCTCACTGCTGAAGCTGGCCGTCTGATTGAATTTCATCTGGGAATTGTAATACGCTGGCTTGCAAAGTGTCAATCATTTGGACACGAGCAGAATGTGATCTGGCTTATTTTTGTAAACATTTCTTCTAGTAATTAGTTACAAACAGGGAACATACAAATGTCCTTAGAGAAACTTTGACACAGCTCATTCAGGGGCATGAAAATTGTGGAACTCACAGTGGAACTATACTTTTTTTATTTTAATGAATAATTTACTAAATCTAATGCTTATTTAAAATAATATATAGTAGATATATTGAATGCTTTGCAGGTCTCATTTATTAGTAAATATATCAAGGCCTCGTACACTCTAGCACAAATACCCGTTGCGAAAACCATTTTCGGCTCAGAGCTAGCAAATGTTTAAAAAAAACCTTGGTTTTAGCAAGGGTGTGTACAGTTTTAGCCGTGAGTGTGTACAGGATCGGTCACTGGAACCTACACTCAGACAAAATGATAGGAAAAGGTACGAATGCTGGTCACTGGGGTTGTACGCTATTGGTACATAACATTGTACTCCCAGCCAGCAATACATAATTCATTTGTACCTTTTTAGCTTGAAAAGGTACTTATTATGCCCCGAATAGAACATTATTGTACTTTCAGGGTACATTTGGGAAATTTGTTCCTTAAAGAAGAAAAATGTACCTCCACTGTACCTTTATTTCTGAGTGTACCTGTAGAATAATTTTGCTTGCATCATAAATAAATGACAGTTCCATGGGAATTTCAAACATCTTCAGTTAATTTGTCAGTTGAACATTTGTGTTTATTTTATTATCATCATCATATTGTACCTCTATATTATGACTACCGATCGTGGTTCAGCAAAGACGGAGCAGTAGATGCGTTGCATCTTTGTAAACACTTGGAACGTTGCAAATGATCCATGTTGTTTATTTAGTTTTTGTTTTTTCATCCGTAAATGATGATATGATTACCAAGGAAGACCAAATATCAAACCTGCTGTCAACAAAACATGCTTCATGGAGTGCATTCTAGGTTTGAAAACCACGGTGTATGAACAGGTCGAAGTAGCGAAAACATTTCCGAAACGTTTAGAAACCAAAATCCTAGTGTGTACAAGGCCTAAGATATTTAAATCTAATGCATTCATAAATTGAAGACAATAAGTGAATCATGTTGTCAAGAATTTTCAAAGTATTTTTAATTTCTCATCTGTCCAATTACCTGCCACAGCTCCAAAGTATGGCTAAACATTATAACAATTATAACCAATTATTGAACTATTTATATATGTTTCTTTGCAATAAAACTAAATTTAGTACAATTTCTTTAGTACACTTTCAAATGCAATGTATACATCAGTCTTAAAGGGATAGTTTGGAATTTTGGACATAATGTCTCAATTACGACTTACCCATGATGTGGTTGATTGATGGAAACCATTTTCAGCTAATTCCATGCTGTCCCTTCTTTTCGACATACACACGTTGCTAATGCTAGCGCAACTCTATGGCTACCGGTAGCATCCACTACCAAACGCACTTAAACACTCCACAGTGCACCCAAGGCAAATAAAATATGACGACAGTCTATCGGGGTGATTTTGAGTGTTTATACCATCATTTTTGAAGTCAAACCATCGTTGAATCCTTTACTTTGTGCTGACCTAATATTCTCTGTGGAAGTACGGCGGTGGAGCGAACGTGGCCATTGCAACTTGTTGCTCTTCTTTGTTGTTGTAGTCGACCAGTGCTGGCACTACATTCGTAGGTAACGTAAAGTAAACGTAACGTAAAATCGCTCCCCCGATAGACTGTCATCGTATTTTATTTGCTTTGGGTGCACTGTGGAGTGTTTAAATGCGTTTGGTCGTGGATGCTACCGGTTGCCATAGAGTTGCGCTAGCATTAGCAACGTGTGTATGTCCAAAAGAAGGGACAGCGTGGAATTAGCTGAAAATGGTTTCCATCAATCAACTACATCATGGGTAAGTCGTAATTGAGACAATATGTACAAAATTCCGAACTATCCCTTTAACATTTTACAGTACCAAACAAATTCTCATCTCAAAGTTTGTTGCATTAACATAATTTCTCCTTCAAGGGTATCATGCACCTTGCATGTCATGCTTGTAAATGTGTTATCTAGTCTTCTGTTTTTCCAAAGGGCATTCAAAGCTAGATGTATTATAATTGTCAGATGTCATACATTCATTAAAACAATTATTTTGATAGTTTTAGGAAAGTGCAGTGCTTTTTAATGCTAATGAATGTTTAATGGTGTTTTGTCTAATATCTTTTTTTAATATCACTTTCCTCAACAGAGGTCATTCTTCCTGTGGCTGACAAGGGCAAAAAGTAATTCCCTCAACATGCACACAGGTCAGTGGACAAGTACATATGTGCTGTAGAGTATTGATACTATATCAAACAATTCATGAAGGTACTTTTGGTAACCACTCTTTTAATGATAGCATTGGTAAATCCAGATAGTTGTAGATAGGATGGTCCTTGCAATGCATGGCCTTTAGCAGGTCTTCCTGATTTATGGATTAGCCTTAATTTCAAATAAATAATGAAAATTAAGTCTGAATTTCTCATGATGGTTGTATTGTTAAGTTATTTTAAGCTAAAACTAGTAAAATGATGTGTGAGTAACAAAAAGTGTTTTCCTGCATTATTTTGTCAAACCAACTTCAATGAGAGCTGATTAAACTCCTTAAATCTTGTGGGTGCCTTTATGACTGGGCTCATCCAGAAATTACACAAGTCAGTGATTTTTAACCCCTGCACACTGGGTTTCATTGCCTTTAGCAGATTCCACAACCTCCTGATACGTTTATAAGGGATTCTTGTGTTATAGTATAGTTTTTATATTTATCTTTCAGTATTGTCATAAAGAGCAAATCACAAGCAACTGTACTGTGCACTGCTGATTTAAACAGTACTCAGACACAGTTACATCCAGTGTGTATGCACGATTGCACATCAGGTTAATCTTATTAAAATACCTATGTGTTTTTAAGAGAGTAGGCAGTCTGCCCTCGTAATGTATTTTGTCACTTCATTCAAATGGGGCAAAGTAGAGAGGGTTACAGATGGAGATGGGGTTACAGCACAGAAAGTGCCATGACTGAGAACACAACATGGCTTAGCCACACAGGGGCTGCATATGGGTTGAGAGTTGGCCGGTCTAAGAAACTGAGCTGAAAACAAGTCGGCATATTTATGTATTGCTGTATCTATTACATGCACAATGATGACATGGTATGACTAATGTAATGCTACTGTATATTTCACGGAAATAACTTCTATTTTCATTTATTTACTGAAATTTTCTCATTTCCACTTCAGACCAAAGCAGTAGCCTGCTTGCGCCATGAGGTTTCCTGATTGCTGCAATTAGCCTGTTGCTGAAATGGTCATGCGTAAACCTTGGGCGCAGGGTTTTGTTTCATGCTACGGTGGCTAAATGACGCACATCTCGGGGCACAGCTAGCAAGGGCCATCGGAGCAATGTCGATGGCCGCACAGCAACATTACAGAAACATCGAGGGAATTTTGTGCGCAGACCTAGCGATTGGTTGCCTCTCCTCAAAGGTGTTTAGTGCCTTGCTCTTGAAAGGTTGCTGCATCTCAGGGCACATGTGAAGGGAGACATGGAGGATACCACCTTGAGTGTGAGATAACCACCCACCACACCAACGGCTGCAAACTGTGACAGCATATTGACGGAATGATTTAGAAAATAAATTCTCAAGTGGTTCATCTTTCTCAAGCAAAGCAGAATGAGCTGCATTTGTATGTGATAATTTGCCAGGTATTGCAATCTGAAATTTAATTCCAAGCTTGTTTTGCCTTGGGACTGTGCTCGTCTGGAAATAATAATTTACTTGTTCCGTTTTGCATTTGTACAACGTAAGCAAGTGCTGAGCTTATGTTGTCACTTGAACTTTAAAGAGCAGCTAGTTTATTTTTTCACAGGGAACATAAAGAAAGAATGTATGACTCCCTACATCTGGTCATTTGTAATATAGCACCGCTTAACATAGTGGTCGGCTTCCATATGCCTCCCAGGAAGACAACTGGTGTTAACAGAAAATATCAAACAGTTGTTAGTTTTTTGTCATACACAACAAAATGATCAGCGCAAGGTCAACTCGGTACCTTTTATCTAGCGCAAACACATATGAACACTTTACTGCACAAGAAGATTGCACTGTAGGAACTGACGAGGGATCGCTTACAGCTACTGCAACTGTAAGGTTTGGCTGGGGAGGATAGAAGGTTACAGGTTACAAGGAAACTTACGAGGAATTTGCGATTGCCTGCCTGTACATTTGAACGTTTCGCTCGCATGTTTCATTGTCTATTTGGGTCCGGGTGGGACAGAGGCAGCTGTGTCCCCCTGCGTTTGGGTCCATACAAGGCAGGTCTCTAAACTAAGGGGAATGCGGCCTCTCCCATGTAAACGCTGTCAGTGGCAGGGTTCTAAAAATGACCCCATGACATCTCCATATGATCCTGCGCCCGACATCTTCACAATTCCATGACTTGGCAGCCGCAGCCCAAAGCTTCCCACTGACCTCTCCAGCACAAACGCTGCCCCCCCAATCACAAAAAATTGGCGCGATAATGAAGCTTCCCACAGCTGCTTTTGGGAGCCCACCTGTTTGGCTGTTAAAGGGAGACAACCAAGCGGATGCTACAGCAGAGAAGACTGATAAGAAGGATCATAAATAACGGTGTGACAGTGTTTTCACAGTATTTTTATTTTTTTTTTGGCATTTAACAGATGCTCTTATCACGAGTGACTTACGCAGCTTACATTTTTACATGCCATCCATTTGTACAGCTGTATATTTCCTGTGCTTTCCTGTGCTTCACCTGGCAGTCAAGTTCCCAACTCTTTATATTACGCTGCTGCCCTGTGATGATCAGCTGTGCACAGTGATGTCTGCTGCTTATTACCTGTTTTGAATGGAATACATTTATGTACTGGCAAGGTTATTGTTGTAAAGTAAAACGAAGGTGAAAACTAGGTGTGAAAAAACCTTATCGTAAACTGAAATAAAAATACAAATTTGTTTGAAAAAACTAAAACTAAATGGAAACTAGAAAACCCACTTTTAAAACTAACAGAAATTAAAATAAAATAATTTTTGGTTTTCGTCTTTGTGATCATTTATGTGCCAGGTAAGGAAGAGAAAATCTTTTACTTCACAAGATGGTGATGATATCCCATAGAAAAACAAATCAGTCCGCTCTGTCCGTGGGTACTTTGTTCTCACGCATTGGCAAATGAGGAAATGCCAGTGTGCGTTAACTTAACTACACTGCTGAGTTAGCCTTTAAACATGTAGAAAATGTTGGTAAACAATTCCTGTTCTGTACCTTTAAAGCATTACCCCTAACAAAACGAGTACCCGCCAAAAAAAAATAAACTAGCCTATGCATTTCCAAAAAATGAGAACTAAACAAAAACTAGCAAACACTCTTAAAACGTAAAACTAAAACGTAACTGAAATTGAAATCTAAATAAAAATAAATAAATAAAAAATAAATAAATAAAAATAAAGATAAAAACTCATGAAAGGTTCAAAGCTATAATGACCCTGTGTGCCGGTAATCCGAACGGCCACATCTTATGTTTGACATTAATTGAAAATAAGTATTTTAATACCAGCAAAATACCTGAACCTGAATATTTGAAAATTGAGATAGGATGCAGCTATTGTCCCCCAGATAATGGTATTTTACTTCCATAACTCAAACAAATAAATGAAGTTCAGCTTTATAAATGGGTTAAAGAATGGTATGTGACTGGAAAAAAAGAATACAGATTGACACATTTAATGAGGAAGTGGCTTTGTGCTATGCAAAAACATACTGCAATGATACCAATAAATGGTCCTTCTATAGAAAATAAGTAACGTCAGATATGGTTTTAATATCAGGCCTTGTTTTTTCACAGTTGCCTCCTCTTCTGTTTGTTGTCCCAATGTGTCTTACAGATGCAAATTAGGACCAGCAGGAGCCAAACCCATAGCATAAGAATGGTGAGTACCAGAAGTTGGACTGTATTCTGATCACAGACCGCATAACTCTAGCTCCACCTTCTGGTAGAGGAAGTAATTAACAGGCATGTTTATATGTCAGTACACCAAAACTGATGTGCTAAATATGCATCTTAAATACACATTTTTAAGTGCAGCATACTAATTGACCTGCTTCATAAATGTTCTTGTCTTTCTTAATTTCAGATGTAGGATCTTCCAGGACATTTATGGAAGTGGTTGAAAGAAAAACAGAAATGTGTAAATATAAAGAAAGAAAAAGAATGTTTATTGACTCCAGCTGGAGTATGGAGTTCAGAAAGCCAGGTCCTTCACGCTGCCCTTTTTGCCTTTTAAAAATCCAATTCTTAGCAAATTACTTCTGTATCATATGGAAATGAATTTTTGCATGACTAAACACTGTAAAGATGGAACCGGGTATCTGGAGGTATGTTATCCCTGGCTGAGTCCTCTATTGTGGCTGTATAAGTAGTTGCACCCAATAAATGAGTGAATCACATGAACGTTGTAGCAAAATGGATGTTGTATGAAAATGCATGGATGTTTATTAAAATTCATATTTTCATTCTGTGCCATTTTTAGAGGGAGTGGGTCTGGTGTAATGGTTTATTATGTAATTTTTGTGGATTATATTCACTGAGGTGAATCTTAATGCTGCATGCAGTGAACTACAGCAAGCCTTTTTTTCTTATACATTTTTTTTAACTTCCAGAAATCAGTAAACTCATATGTTTCAATAACAGTTTATATCTCTAATGCTAATATGGGCATATACTTTAGAAGTAGATACATTTTATTTTGATAAATAATCAGGTAAAGTACACACACAACCTCTGGAGGCATAAATTTGCTGTGCAAAGCTGATTTTCAGTTACTTTAAGTGTATATTCTTGATTTAGACCACACACACCTGAATCTTTCTCTTTTTTTATTTATACCATTTATTTACCAAAGCAACATTAAAGGATAATCACAGGGCTCATTTGTTGTTGAGCTTGGTTTCAAAGATCAATGTGTGTTTATCCAATATGAAAACAAATGGCATACAAGGTATTTTCATGACAAAGACAGTATTCTAAATTTCTACATTATAGTGAAATACATTTGAGTGAAAAACATTAACAACACCCTTAAAGGTTGTATCAGCGATTTTGATTGACGTCACTTCTGAAGCGAAATCCCAAACAAACAGAGCCAGCTCCAGCTCAGAGCCAATTATGTTATGTTTTAAAAAATAGTGTTCAAGCATCCAGAATTATAACCACGTTAATAACGTTTGTAAGAAACCAAACCGTTTGTAAATCCGTCAAGATTGCAGCGAGATAAGAGTATTAGCCTATTAGTATCACCCACCCTTTGTCGGTGATTGGTTGGAATACTGTTTATTTTGGTTTTGAGTGGTTGGTAGTACCATTTGTTTTTGTGTACGATCTCGGAGCATAGGCTGCCTACAGAGACGCGGTTTTTTGACGGCCTGCTTATGGGGCGGGCAGCTAGCGGATCGTGAGGAAAAATCAGATGAATGTGATAATTTATGTTTCGACCCAAAATCGCTGATACAACCTTTAATTATATCAAGGTACATAAAGTTATGTGCAAAAAAAATTATGCAAGCACATATGGGAATAAAATGAAAAATATATAGTTCTGTGATTTCCTGAACATTACATAAACACTGTCTGCCCCTTTACACTGAGCAGTGTAAAATAGAATGCAATCGAATGCAATGAACAGTACTGTGAGAACCGCAAAATGTAGATGAGACTCTCATGCACAAGCAATTTACAAAACATATGTTTTGCAAATAATTTTGAGTTTAATAAATGTGATGCCAGATATTACAATCAGCCCTCAAGCCCCTAAGATGCACATATACATATGTATGTATATTATTTGAGCAGATCTAATTTAATAAATGATACAATATCATGTAATATTTAGCAAAGCAATAAAAACTAATTAAAAGTCAAGCCACACTATGGTTGAGTATCTGCAGTTTGTTCATCCACTTCGTCTCCACTGTGCACCACATCCTGGCCTAACACTCTTTTCCAGAAGGCAGGATTCACAATGATTGACAGAAAGAGGAGGACTGCGACACCCACACAGATCCGAACCACATTCTCCACAGCAACTGAGGGACCAAAAAAAAAACAGGAGTCGAGGATTGAAACAGCCTGCAGGCTAACGTAATACAAACTAGATGCATTTCTGAATTTGTCCACAACTTTTAAGTTAAGTTATATTTTATTGACCCCGTGGGGTAATTTGTCCTCTGCATTTGACCCATCCTACCTACTTAGGGGCAGTGGGCAGCCACAGTGCAGCGCCCGGGGACCAACTCCAGTTCTGACGCCAGTGTCTTGGTCAAGGACAATGGCAGGAGTTTACCTAACCTGACATACATGTCTTTGGTGTGGGAGGAAACGAGTGCCCGGAGGAAAACCACGAGAACACAGGGAGAACATGCAAACTCCACGCAGAGAAGACCAGGACCAGGATTCAAACCCAGAACCTCTTTCTTGCGAGGCGACAGTGCTAACCACTGCACCGCCATGCCACCACCAAGTCTCCATGGATGAGCATTGTATGTACAATATTGTAACTAATGATTGTTGCAATCAAATACAATCACTGAACAGACCTGGAAAACACCTTTGTTAGGCTTCCCCGTTATTTATCATGTGCAACTGTATGTGCAACTGTAGCTATGACACAATAGCCAGACAAATTATGATCATAGGCTAACCAGTTTCCAGGTACAACTTTGTTAACCAGGTTTCTGATTTTTTAAATTATTATAATAATTAAAACAAATGCATTAATATAAATATTATATTGTTAATATATGCCTTCATACTGTAGTCTGTTCAGGAAATGCCAATCAACTAAATATGCAGATCACATTACAAGTGCTCGGAGTAACGGCCAGTCAGTTATTCGCTAATTACTCTATCGTGAATGCTGTAGCCCAGGGTTTTCAACCTTCTCTGATCCGACCCCCATCATGAATTAAAAATGGTTCCATGAACAAAAAAATGGATTCATATTGTTTGAAATGCTTTCCCAAATCTATACTCATTGCATATCAAGTCTGGCCAGGGCTAAAGTACCTTCAAGGACCTCCAGGGGTACTTGGAACCCCTGTTAAAAACCCAGAGTGTAGCCTATATACTAGCCTTGCAAACCGCACTACGATGCTATATGTAAAAATCTATTGAATCGAATTTGTCAGAAAACTGCTTTGTTACCTGTTACTGTCCCTGAGTGGTACACTCTGCCCCCCTCTGAGTGATAGAAAGTATACAGGAAAGGGTCTTCACCCCCCAATGTTTACATCAAAGTTATGCCATTGATTGATTTGAGGCTCAAGACACCACCATGCCAATAGGCTTCTTTTTTTTGCTTTAGTATAAAATAATATAATACATTTTTAAGCATGTCATTAATGACAAATTCAACTTACCAATATTTGTATTTGTAGTCATATTTGTAGTCATTAAACCTTCACTGATGAGGGAATAGTACGGCCTGTCCGTACTGGTCCCTTTACATGTATATTCACCATGATAGGAACTATTCGAAAATCCCACTGTGAGCCTCTCCCCAGTGTGATTTAATGGGATCTGCGTTCCGTCTCTGTACCATGTGTAATTCCAGCCAGCAGAGGTTCCATGAAGCTCACACCTCATTGTTAGACTGCCTTCAGTGAAGAACTCCATCCATCCTTTATCCAGGGTCACTACCGCCTGAGGTCGAGCTGCAACATAAGATATTGCTTATCATCCAACTCAACGTGTTATGTGTGACAGGTTTATCTCACTATCCTGCCACATGATACCAACATAAGGGAATTCCTCTTCACATCGGTGAGATTGTTTTGATGGACATCTGGAGAAAGTCCTTAACAGATAGAATTAGTGTGTTGCACTCCAGTCATAATATGACAGAGCCAGATTGTTGTTTGACATTAATGTGAGTAATCTGGCAGGTTTTATAGCCAATAGGACCTTGCTGAATTCATGAATAGAAAAAACAGCTCGGAATATTATGCCCAATATAGTATTAGGTTGTTTAAATAATGTTTCTAAAATTAATCACCAATTTTGTTTCAGGCCTGAGAACACAACAGGCCTGACACCACAATCATGCTTTGAACTGAGTTAAAAAAGACGAAACTGCAATAAGCAGCGGTTTATTCACCCTATCAGTTGGTGACACACTTTCCTGCATCGAGGGGCAGGCCATGATTCTGTGGTGCCAATATGTTCTCATAGAAAATAACTGCTGAGCTACAGATTTTTGGCGAAAATTAGTTAGATCATGAGGAGAAGTTAAATCATTCATTTGTATATTTGAGTGATGTAAGTGCATTCAATTGCATATATTCCCATTCATTATATACCCATTGCTCATGAGAAGGACCTGGATGGCAGTATAGTATTGAAGAGAAGGGTGTTTTCAGAAGGAGGTTTTCACACTAGTATAATCACAGTAATAGAGAAAAGATCTCGATACATTCATTGTACAATCATACCAATTGAAATGTATATTAAATTCTCTAAATCCTCAAGAGACAGAGAAGTGGCGGACTGCAGGCTCTTTAGCCACTGGAAGGTCTCGGTTTATCTCTCAGTCAGCCAAAGCAAACCAGAGACAATAGATATAGCTCATAGCTTGTGTGTATTTCTGTCTCTCTCTTTCTTTCTCTTTCCTGTCGGTCTCCTCTCTGTACTGCAGGCCTGTGACCCACTTACATTCCAGATTCAATGATATATTGCCTATCTTATCGCTAGAAAGCCAGAAGAGACACTTCATATTGAATCCTGAAAACAAGACCAAATAGTTATTGAAAACTGTTTGTGTGACGTTAGGGGCTGGGGGTCACTGTGCGCTCATCCAATATTCATGCTACATGATAAGCTAACCAATCATTGTACTATATGCTAATATGTAACCATGTACCAATCAGCGATAGAATTATGTATGTTGTCATATTCCTATGTATTAACTATGCACCAATCAGAAGTCCATGTATTAGTTTGATTAGTTTTGATTATGGTGGAGACTGCCTCCATCTCTTCAGTTCATGCTTGACCACCTTGTGTGTGCAAGTACTGGACTCCTTCTGCAGATAAATAAATAATTTTCTTCTTGGATCTACCTGGTCATGCTTGTTCATTATAAGGAGAGAAATTCCTCTGCTCAACAGTATGGACAGAAATAACACATGACATGCAAACTGTTGAAAGAAAATAAATCACATTTACCTTGTACACGCAATGTAGCAGAGTTGCTAGTGTTAGCGTATACAGCTGCTCTCTGTAGCTGTCCTCTGCAGGTGTATAGTCCAGCATGTGACTGATCAGCAGAGAGGATTGTGTATGTGTCTCCATTTACACTGCTGGAGTTAGCCTCATCTACAGGAAGCTCCTGTCCATTTCTGTACCATTTATATATCCACCCTGTAGAGTTGACCTCAATTATACACCTCAGAGTCACTATTTCAGTGGGGAAGACCTCTGTCCATCCAGACTGCACAGTCAGATGTGTTTGAGGTATACCTGTAAATCAATACAACAACTTCTAATTATGAACTGAAATCATCAAAAAAAACACTCTTCATATTTTAATACATATTATTAAAGAACATCAATCAAAACCGTGTTTGAGGTGGACCTGCAAACCAGTGAAACAACTGAAACAAAACACTCTTCACATTTTCCTTTATAAAATTATAAAAGCACATTATAGTTTCAATCAAAACCACATTGTACTTTTGTAATTGTTCTCACCAGATATGTCTAAAGTCAGAGGATCACTGAGCTCTGAGTAAAAATGTTCACTTCCTCTTGCAGCTCTACAACGGTATTCTCCACTGTGGGCCAGAGCAGCAGAGCTGATGGTGTAACTGGACCCATTAGTCCTGCTGCTGTCAGTGTTGGGCAAAGCTTCTCTCAGTCTGTCTTTGTACCAGAGATACTCCCAGCCAGCAGGATCTCCCCCAAATCCACAGCTCAGGGTGACTCTCTCTCCTGTGTACATCTCTCCACTGGAGGGATTTTGGGTAATAATAGGCTTTGGCTTTTCCCCTGATAAAGGTAAAGTGTGTGCTCAGTCTTGTTTCTTAGCATTAATAAACATATAGGCTTCATCACATATTATTGTTTTAAGCAGGTCTGCTGAAGAACAGCTACAGCCTCGTCCAGGCAAGGACAAGCGAGTCGACCTGTGGGACTCCATCGAGAGAGGACCCATGAAGCATCATATCAGGAATCTTCAGGCTGCATTTTGTGTATTAGTTTGATTAAATACTAATTAATAAAAAATTAGTTTGATTAAATACTTCAGGCTGCATTTTGGAACTCAAGACGTCATCCTGGATTTACTATAAGATTGTCATAACATGTTTTATGATTTTATATCCCTATAAGCTGTAAGATTCTATGATTTTTTATGGTTCTAGGTTGGTATAAGTTAATTTACGTACATTTAGTCTTTTATTTATGTTGCACTTACACTCACTGTTCAGGCAATGTAACTTGCCAGGTCTAGCACTGTTGCTTACATAACTGTGGTGAATACACTGGTCTCTTTCATTGTATATTGTTTTGCATAAGAGTCTACTAACTGAATGTAATATAATGCAATAATAGTTACAGCTTTAGCTGTATATCTTGTGCTGCCGGACTGCCACACATCTACATTCATATCCAGGCGTACATACATGCACACAAATGTGCACATGCATGCACGCACATAAACAGAAGGAAACACAAGCCAGTATAAATCTCCCCTTAATGTGCATATTAACAATAACTACTCAAGGCCACTCATAATAATTAATAGCAAGACAAAACAGCTCATGATCTTATGCAAAAACATGTCTCTTAGCCAAAATGACATTGTGTAATTTTTGTATTTATAAAAAAATACTTTCTTAGTTTAGTTTGACATGAAGAACATGTGACATGCAAATTGTTGAGAAAACAAAATCATATTTACCCCATACACTCAATGTAGCAGAGTTGCTAACCAAAGAGTATACAGCTGCTCTCTGTAGTTGTCCTCTGCAAGTGTATAGTCCAATATGTGACTGATCAGCAGAGAGGATTGTGTATGTGTCTCCATTTACACTGCTGGAGTCAGTCTCATCTACAGGAAGCTCCTGCCCATCTCTGTACCATTTATATATCCATTATGTAGAGCTGCCCTCAATTATACACCTCAGAGTCACTCTTTCAGTGGGGAAGACCTCTGTCCATCCAGACTGCACACTCAGCTGGGCTTCGGGGAGATCTGAAAATCAGTGAAACAACTGAAACAAAATCTTTTCACATTTTATTTTATAAAATTATAAAAGCACTTTATATTTTCAACCAAAACCACATTGTACTATTGTAATTGTTCTCACCAGATATTTCTAAAGTCAGAGGATCACTGTAGTCTGAGTACAAATATTCTCTTCCTCTTGCAGCTATACACCGGTACTCTCCACTGTGGGCCAGAGCAGCAGAGCTGATGATGTAACTGGACCCATCAGTCCTGCTGCTGTCAGTGTTGGGCAGAGCATATCTCAGTCTGTCTTTGTACCAGAGATACTCCCAGCCAGCAGGATCTCCCCCAAATCCACAGCTCAGGGTGACTCTCTCTCCTGTGTACATCTCTCCACTGGAGGGATTCTGGGTAATAACAGGCTTTGGCTTTTCTCCTGATAACGGTAAAGTGTGTGCTCAGTATCGGTTCTTAGCATAAATAAATATATACAGGCATCATCACATACTAGAGCAATATGGTTAAAGACTGAAGAAGATCTCCCAAACTCACCAGACACATTTAACACAAGTGATCCAGGGAAAGACTGGATAACAGGGTTCTGTCCTCGTTCAGCTTGACACAAGTACTCTTGTGAAGGAAATTTCTGTTTTACAATATGTGTGTATTATCATAAAGACAATCACATGATTATCATTAAGCATTTAATATAATAGATCAATTATATATTGAGTTAAGTAATTAAATAATGTATTCTTTGTGAACACTGAGTAGGTCATGGTTCACTCCCTCTGTGTCTCTCCTTCACATTCTGCTGAGACAGGCAGTCTGTGAGGCAGATGTTTTCGTTACTTGTTTTGAAGGTTATTGATAGTTATAGAGAGACAAAACATCAAGAATTGGATACCCTTGTCTCTGTATGTTTAGAAACCGCCCCTTGTGGCAAATCAGTAAAGCAACGATTATTGTGTATAAATCTCCTCTGTATGCTGTTTCTAAGGCAGAGTGATTCTGGTGAGAATCTCTCTCGTTCTAGAGTTTATCTCAATAAACTGAAATTCTTTTTCTTATTCTATTACATCGGTTTGTTGTGGTTCTGTTTGGACAGACTTGCTCACTGTGGGTTGAATGGGAAAAATCCACGACAATATGGCGTAGTCGGCAGGATTGCTAACTTGATTTTCTCCTACGCAGATTTCTCTCAAGTCGGAACGGCTTAAGACAGTGCGCACTGCCGGGAGTTCAAACCCCGATACCGCAACCCACCTTCTCACAGAGAGGTAACTGTAACCAGTGGCCTAGAGGAAGGACGGCGGCGACCGGACCGAGGAGAGTAAGACGTCTGTCTGGGGTGATCAATACGCAATCCATAGAAAGAGAATCACAGGTGAGCCACCACAGCAAAACGTAACTTGAGGCTGTATCGCGCTCAAATTCTAAAAAGTTTGATTAGTGACCGACGGGTCCGTCACTCTGTGGAGTGATTCAAACTGTGGAGGCTGTATGCTACTCCCACCCATGGACTAATATTTCTCTTTTTCTTTCACCTTTTTCTTTCTCTTGTAGTGAGCTCTGAAACATTTTTGTAATGTGGTATCATGTATTGTCAGTAGAGGCAAATGATATACACGGACTAGTACAGGAGAGGCATTTTTGCAGAGGAGATGATTATGGTCATTTGTACCTGTACGAGACACTTAATGAGGTTGACGGATATGGAAGTGGTTTTTCTGTTGTAGCTATACCTAGAGGTGAATGGTTAAAAGAGAAGGAAACGGCATTAATAGAAGTTAGGCTAAACGTTCACCCTGAAAGTGAGGGCAATTATCCAGAGGATAGTGCAGAATCTGAAACTGATTCTGACTAAAATAGGCCTAATTAAAAGGAAATTTTTTTTTTTAATTTAAAAAAAATAAAAATTAAAAGGCATAGTTTGGTTGTGGGACAAACGCACGAAAAATGGGTTCTAACAATTCAAAGAAGCAGGACTCTGAATTTACGGGTCCAATGAAAATAATGCATGACAAATATGGTCCGGCAACCACACACCAGCGTGTTAAATGGGAAAAATTAGGTTTCCCTGAAAACAAAGTAATTCAGTGCTATCTCCTGTTGTGCATTCCGGCGGCTCTTTGTATCCCAATGTAGCACAGCTTGCAAGCGTACACAAAATTAACCTGGACTTGGACTGTCCTGCGTGTCCTCCAGCTTATGTTCCACAGCAAGCGGCAGGAGCTCACGGACATCCCTCAGCCCCTGCTCTCCAGGCAGCGCATTCCAGTGCTGCTGCACAACCATCTGCGAGTGGGCCGGCGACCAGAGCGAGACCTGCAGCTTCAGTAGGCCCAGATTCCACAGTACAGGTAACTTCCCATAAGGGCGAACTGCACGAGGTAGATATACCTACCCCGTCACACACCAGGGGAGGTACCGCGTACGGCCCGAAGACGTTGGCACTTGTGCCGCAACTGGACACATCCTGGGGGTCAGACACTTACCCTATGCTAGAATGTCCCAATCCCAGGGCAGGACAAGGCGACCAGGGTCCGACGGTCCTGGTATATCGGCCCTGGAAGGTGTCGGAGTTACAGGCTGTCTGCGAGGATTTGCCGGATCCAACCCAGGTGGGTGGTGCTAAGTTCATGGAAGCTTTGAGAAATCTGGTAAAAACGTGTCAACCAACTGCAGGCGAATTACAAACTGTACTGATTAAGAAACTGAAGTTACGGTGGGGTAACGTAAAGGGTACTTGGTCTATAAACCATCCATACAATGATGGTGCTACTTTTGAGTATGTGAAACAAATTGACACTTTGGAAACCAGTATGAAAACCGAATTCCCTGTTCGTCTGAACTGGGAAGCAGTTAGACAGGTTAAACAAAAGCCTGGTGAAACTGTTAATGACTTTCTTGAGAGACTTTCAGATAAGTACGACGCACACAGTGGAATGGACAAACCGGAAAACAGCGAGACTCTTACTCCGTACAAGACTCAGCTAACCCACTGTTTCCTGGATGGATTGGATAAACACCTTGCAACCGCTATTAAGACCTCCTGTGTTGGCTGGCAGACTCGGAGACTTAAGGACGTTCTCCGTTATGCTGTTCACTGCGAAGAACAGGACCGCGACAAGCAACACAAAGACAAAAAGAAGAGCGACAAGATGACCTCTCAGCTGCAGCTGGCCCAGCTCAATTCCTACCAGGGGAACCGAGACGGTGCCGGTGGACAGCAGCAGCAAAGGAGAGGCCGCGGCAGACGTGGAGGACGGAATCAAGGGAACAGACAGAGACCCAACTCCATGGGACCCACTACCAT
The DNA here is from genome assembly GCA_029718625.1 of Synaphobranchus kaupii. Lineage (NCBI taxonomy): Eukaryota > Metazoa > Chordata > Actinopteri > Anguilliformes > Synaphobranchidae > Synaphobranchus > Synaphobranchus kaupii. The sequence continues at coordinate 97,189,420 of CM056378.1, read as the reverse complement.
GGTGGATTATGATGTTTGCCGAAAATGCGGAAAAAAGGGACATTGGGCTCGCGGTTGTAAATTTTCCGGTAATGCTGATAATTGGGACCCAGCACCCCACGGGAATGTTACTTTCCAACATCCTGGGGGTCAAACTGGATTACCTGGACAATGACATTTTGTGGGAGACGAGGAAACGCATGCGGACATGGGTGAGTTTGCTGGGTTCCTTTACCATACGGCTCCAAATGCGTTACCACTTTGGTCATTAAAAGTTGATGGGCGAGCATTAAACTTCATTGTGGATACGGGAGCTGGTCGGTCTGTAATAACAGCTAAATCATGGGATTCCTCTTTTTAGTGGTAAAACCATGCTCAGCCAAGATGCTGGTGGAAATACCACGACAGAGAAATTTACAGCTCCATTACTGGTGCAAGATTTCAATACGGGCTCAAATATTACTTTGAAACATGCGTTCTTGTTCTCCCCTGTATGTCCGGTAAACCTGCTTGGCAGAGACTTAATGTGCAAATTGGGTCTGAGTGTGCAGTGTACTGATGACGGTTTAACTATTGACAGATCTGCTACGGCAGAAACTCTAGAAATGTTTTACTATGCTTGGGATCTGGACAGATCCTCAGTCACAGCTAAAGCCATACAAATGGCCAAAACTGAGTGGACAGGCACTGGCGACAGACTGACAGAATTACAACTACATGTAACAGCACATTTTAGTCGAGGTAGAGATTGGGAATTTGAGAAGAATTGGTACGGTGATTGTAAATTAATTTCGACATTGTTTTTGGTTGGTCGCGATTTCTGTGCATTGTCTGTAGAATTGAGCTCAGCACATCAGCAATTCTATTCCATAGCGGGAAGTGCACCCCATGTTTCACTGTGCAAAGCCTCAAATAAAAAATGGGAGGAAACAGGACCATGGGTAAAATTATGTTTGGACACCACGGACTGGGAAAAGACAGGGGAATTTTCAAAATATTCTCCCTCTCTGCGTGTCACTGCGCACCAGTTTCCGAACTCTCTGACAGCTGTCTGCAGCATTCATGAGTTGTTGTGTGACACTCAAGCCTACTTGCATTTGTCAGACCCGAGATTCAGTGTAATTCCCTCTCAATTGTGGGCAACGTCCCAAAATGATGTGGGGCTCATAGCTGGAGTTACTCCACTTCAAGTAACCCCTAAATCTGAATACAGACCATGCAAACGTCAATATCCCCTACGCCCAGAAGCCGAAGACGGCATTGTCCCCGTATTTAATGCGTTGTTAGAAGCTGGTGTTGTGGTTCCCTGTCCTGACTCTCCATGCAACACTCCTATCTTGCCTGTAAAAAAGCCTGATGGGTCTTGGCGGTTCGTACAAGATTTACGAGCTGTGAACAGCGCCGTTCAACAGCGTGCTCCCGTTGTGCCGAACCCCGCGACCATTCTTGCACAAGTCCCGGGTAATGCTAAATATTTTTCTGTGATCGATCTAGCGAATGCATTTTTTAGTATTCCTGTTGATGTAAATTCCCAATACTGGTTTGCCTTTACATTCAGGGCAAAAAGGTATACCTGGTCTCGATTACCCCAGGGGTATGCTGAATCACCAGCAGTTTTTTCAGCAGCGCTGCAGGAAAACTTGGAACAATTCCAGTTTTCTTCAGGCCAAAGTACTTTGATTCAATATGTTGATGATCTCCTCGTCTGCTCTCCAGACGAGCACAGCTGTATTCAGGATTCACTTGAACTGTTGACATTCCTAGCCACAGAGGGCCACAAAGTTAAACAGGAGAAACTGCAATTTGCATTAAATACTGTTACCTACTTAGGACACGCTATTTCTGCAGAAGGCAAATCTTTGGGAACTGACAGAATCCAAGCGATTCTTGGCCTCCCTAAACCGGTTACAAAAAAGCAGGTAATGTCTTTTCTAGGCATGACAGGTTACTGTAGGCAATGGATTTCTGATTACGCTGAAATCTCCCAACCCTTGCAAGATTTGGCACATGGACAGAGCTTGCTGAAATCTCCTTTCAGAAGTTGAAACAACAATTGGCCTCTTCTCCTACTTTGGGCCTGCCTGACATGATTAAACCTTTTCTTTTGACTGTTGATGAGAAGGGCGGCTACATGTCTGCTGTTCTTTTGCAAAAGCACGGTGATAAACACAGGCCTGTGGCGTACTATTCTCAGCGACTTGATGCTGTTTCTAGGGGCCTTCCTCTTTGTTTGCGCTCCATTTCAGCAGCGGCTTTGGCGGTAACTGCATCTGCATCACTTGTTGCTTATCGTCCGCTCACTGTCCTTGTTCCGCATGCGGTAGCAGAAATTCTGTTAAAACAGAAAACGGCCCATTTCTCACCAGCTCGAATGCTTCACTATCAACATGTGTTGCTCTCTTTGCCAAATGTTACAGTCAAGCGATGCAATGTTCTGAATCCCGCTACTCTTTTACCTACACCTGAGGATGGGGAGCCACATAATTGTGTTCATGTGTTAGATCAAATTCTCTCCCCCCGTCCTGACCTCGCCACTACTCCCCTCTCAAATGCAGACTTTGATATGTTTGTTGACGGTTCTGCCAGTCGATGTCCCCTCACAGGTGACAGTCAGGTTGGCTATGCAGTAGTGACACAACACCAGGTTCTGGAGTCAGCCCGCCTTCCTGGACATCTCTCAGCACAGGCAGCTGAACTGTTCGCTCTTACACGCGCTTGCCATTTGGCTGAAGGTAAAACTGTAAATATTTTCACTGACAGCAGATATGCTTTTGGAGTTGTGCACGACTTTGGAACTCTTTGGCAGCATAGAGGCTTCCTTACCTCTACAGGGAAAACTATACAGAATGGACACTTAGTGAGCTGCCTCCTACAGGCAATTATTTTGCCTGCTGCCATTGCTATATGTAAATGCTCCGCTCACACAAACCAGACTGATGCTATCTCTCAAGGTAATGAGCAGGCGGACTTGGCTGCCAAGACAGCTGCAATCGTCCCCCCTCACACAACTCTCAGTCTGCTCACACAGGCTGCTGTTCCCACAGACACTCCAATGGCCTCTGTACAGGACTGCCAAGCTGGGGCCACACCCCAGGAAAAGGCCAAATGGAAGCGAGACGGCACCTACACTGATGGGGTCTGGCTAGGCCCTACTGGTAAACCCTGTTTATCTCGTTTTTTATTTCCCTATTATGCTAAATTGACTCATGGACTGGATCATGTGTCAAAAGGAGGGATGATATCTTTGATGTCCAGACACTGGGACACAAGCGGATTTTCTACTTATGCAAAAAACTTTTGTGAAATAATGTAAATAATGCTGGGAGGGGCCAGAAGGTTCCAAATGCGGCCCACCCGGCTCCACAGGAGCCTTTCGAGTACCTGATGATGGACTTCATTGAACTTAACCCATGCAGGGGTAAGAAATATTGTTTGGTGTTTGTTGACATGTTTTCAAAGTGGGTTGAAGTTTTTCCTACAGGGAAAGCTGATGCTGCAGCAGTGGCGAAAGCCCTACTAACAGAGCTTATTCCTAGGTGGGGGATCCCGAGGAAGCTGTCTTCAGACAGAGGCTCACACTTTTTAAACAAGGTGTTGGACAAAGTGACCGAGCAATTGGGGATCAGGTTAAAGTTCCATTGTGCTTACCACCCTCAGAGTGGAGGGGCGGTAGAGAGGGCAAATGGAACCATTAAGAACCGGTTAACTAAAGTGATGGCAGAGACAGGTCTGGATTGGGTCCAGGCCCTGCCAATTGTCCTTACAGGTATGCGGGGGAGGGTCCACGCTGCTACAGGGTTGTCGCCCTATGAGGTCATCACAGGGCGGCCCATGAGGACTGGATGTCACCCCCCAGGGCTGATGTTGGACAAGGAGCTAGCACTCGCATGGTGAGTTACTGTGTTCAGCTAACCAATGTTCTGAGATCTGTGCATCAACAGGTGAAAGCAGCTCTCCCAGATCCAGCCAGCGGGCCTCTACATGACCTGCAGCCAGGAGACTGGGTGGTGATAAAGGACTTCAGAAGGAAGAAGTGGCACCAGGCCAGGTGGAGGGGTCCTTTCCAGATACTACTCACCACGCCCACAGCCGTGCGAGTGGAAGGCCGTGCTTCTTGGGTCCACGCCAGCCACTGCAAAAGAGCTCCACCAGCGCCAAAGGAGGGATAAGGGTGAGAGACCCACCTCGACCGACGCGCAGGGACAACTAAGTTCTCACGGAGTTTAAAAACTCAGAGAACCACCACTTCAAGGAGCACGTGACGGTAATATCTGCTCCCAACATGCCAGACGACAGCAGGAACACCGAGGGGTACAACCCTTTGAGAAGATTAGGCTGCAGCCTGAAGGTAGGCCTATTGATACTAGGCCTCATTACACTCATCACAGTTCTGCCCATTATCCTGATTCATGAGACATTCTACACCATTAACACCAGTGAACCAAACGGTACTGTTGTAATGACTAAAAGGCCTAAAAGGTATGTCACCACCGGGAATGAAGCTTGGCTGACACCAGGAACTGTGAAGCATCATTTTGCTACTAATTCTTGGTGGCGTTATGCTGAGTGGACTGCAAAACAGCACTTTAACCGGTCTTGTTATGTTTGCTCTCACATGCCTCATTCCACAGCAGGCCCTCTTCTTCAGGTGCAGAATCTGAAGAAAGACCTCTCAACGTGTTTGGTGGGACTGAGTTCTCACCCAGGTGTGGGAATACGGTGGGGAAAAGCTAATTTCTCTGTGCCATTAAATCTGTCACGTTTGGGTACTCCAGTAGTAAATAGAGATTGTTCTTTTCTGAAAGATTACCTAGCATGGCCACAGGTGTCATGGAGAATGCCCGGTCCAGTCGTACTTAAACATAGTATGAAGTTTGGAAGTTGTATTATAGGTAATGGCTCTAATGCACTAGGTCAATTAGACAATGTTCAGTGTAAAAATGTTTTCTGTGATTGTCCGCCCATACATCCTGAAAAGTGTTTTGACTGTCTGAGTAATCCCCATAGTCGCTGCAGAGACGACCCTGACACATGTAGGAAGAACTGGTCACACGCAATCTCATTACCTTGGAATAGGGAACAAACTGCAACTTGTTCCGGGATAATACCATCCTCTCGCCTTGGGAGTCGACTGCTATCAGATTGGTACTGGCTTTGTGGAAATTCAGTCTACACTGCTCTCCCCCCTGACTGGGGTGGAGTGTGTGCCATTGTTGCCTTGTATGACTCTACATATGTGATTCCTGACCTTTCCACATATAGTCACTCCACACGTCGCATGCACAGGGTAAAGAGAGGGTTTTGGGATAGTAATCCTGTTCCTACTGAACATCGTCTTTGGACTGCAGGTTCAAAGTTTATACAGGCTTTGCTTCCTGGGTTAGGTGTTTCAGAGGCTTTTAAAGAGATAGAAGTTACTCGATACACTTTTCTCCAGTACATAAACTCCTCCATTTTGACCATAGGTGCTGTAAACTCTGAGTTGACTTCACTGCGATTAATGGTTATGCAGAATCGCATGGTATTAGATCAGCTTACTGCAGAGCAGGGGGGGGTTTGTGTGATGATTGGGGAGGCGTGTTGCACATACATACCACATTATGATGAGGATGGCCAGATCATACAGCAGGGACTTAGAAATATGACCAAACTCCGTGACTCATTGATGGAGAGAGAGGTTGATGCAAATAAAGATTGGTTCTTTAACCTCCTGACAGGTTGGAAGAAAACACTGCTGAGAATCTTTTTGCCTGTTATTATCTTTGCCACCCTGCTCGTATTTCTTTGCTGTTGTGGAATGCCACTGATTCGCGCCTGTATTGCACGCCTCACTCAAGCTGCTATAGGTCAGTACTTACAGCAATATGTTCCTGACCCTGAACAAGATAATGTATTCCTTCTCCGACAACTTCCTGAGTTTACTGACGACCCTATATAAAGTATAGGCCTGAATTATGTACCCACCCTGTCACATGGTTGGTGGGAAGACAGTGTTGTAATGTGAAGAGATAAAAGGTTGACATTCCAGGAGTTGTGAAAAGTCTCCATTACATGATGGGTTTTTATTTTTTATCTTTCTTTTCTTTCAGATTTTCTCTTGATAGTAATAATTTTATATGTTAAATAATCAGTAGTACATTATAGTGAAAATTATTTTTATATTCAATTCTATTCTATCCTGTTACTATATTCACTATGATTTTATTTTTATATTTTTATATTTTTATATTTTTATTTTTTCCTATGTTGATTCTTGTAATTAATCAGATATGGATGATGTGCGATAATTGCTAATATCCGGAAGCGAAGCTTGATTGCCCTAAGGGAGGGGATCGGGGGATTATTTTTTCCGGAACTGATTGGGTTTTCTGGCTCTGTGCTAGTTTTGTCCCATATAAGTCCTGAGTCTGCCGGTTTTTCAATTCCCCCTGGATTATTGGAGTATTGTACATATCCGCACGAAATGATTGTATTTGGTCTGTATAATCATGTAATCATTTATGATGTTATTAAAATGAATCACTTACTAATTGATTGAGTACATTAGGTAGATTGTAACAGAAAATTGTTAGTTATCATGAAATGATAAAAGGAGGGAAATGTGAAGGAAATTTCTGTTTTACAATATGTGTGTATTATCATAAAGACAATCACATGATTATCATTAAGCATTTAATATAATAGATCAATTATATATTGAGTTAAGTAATTAAATAATGTATTCTTTGTGAACACTGAGTAGGTCATGGTTCACTCCCTCTGTGTCTCTCCTTCACATTCTGCTGAGACAGGCAGTCTGTGAGGCAGATGTTTTCGTTACTTGTTTTGAAGGTTATTGATAGTTATAGAGAGACAAAACATCAAGAATTGGATACCCTTGTCTCTGTATGTTTAGAAACCGCCCCTTGTGGCAAATCAGTAAAGCAACGATTATTGTGTATAAATCTCCTCTGTATGCTGTTTCTAAGGCAGAGTGATTCTGGTGAGAATCTCTCTCGTTCTAGAGTTTATCTCAATAAACTGAAATTATTTTTCTTATTCTATTACATCGGTTTGTTGTGGTTCTGTTTGGACAGACTTGCTCACTGTGGGTTGAATGGGAAAAATCCACGACACTCTCCACTGTCTGACTCTCTTACAGAGTGCAGGACGTGCTTTTGTTGGCTTTTAGTATTGAGGGCACCGAGACTCTCTAATCTTCCCTTGGTGATTTTGCCCCATGAATATCTCCAACCAGACCCTTTCCTGATGTCACAAACTAAGGTAACAATTTCTCCTATGAACTTCACTGATGCTGGGGGATCTGTGACTAGGACAGCCTGAGGATGAGCAGCTGACACACACATAGGAATATAGAATAGATTTTTTAAAATCATGTTTTATGTATAATTTTATGATGCAAAAAAGAAAAACACAAAACCACTATTTGAGGAGTAATTTTCAATTACACTACTTACGTGACACTGTAATGTTATGGAAGTTACTGAAAGCTCGCTCATTCCCTTTTACAGCTTCACACTGATACAGCCCACTGTTTCTCTCTTCCACAGCACTCAGGACAAACACAGAGCCTTTAGTACTGGAGCCTGGAAATTGTGTTACACCCTGTCTGTGTTTGGTCCAGAAAAAGTTCCATCCCTCAGATCCAATAACCTGACAGGTGAGAGTAACTGTCTCTCCTGGGAACACAGCTGACCATGGAGGATTAGCGGTCAGACGAACCCCAGGACTCGACTGTACAGCTGAAACAGAGTTATAAAAAAAAACAGATTCAAAACATAATGCAGAGTTAGGATTATCACTGATTCAATGGAAATATACATTCTGCTTCTATAGATTGATATGCCATTTTTCCTAAATGTCCTAAATAAAAATCACACTTTATTTTTCAAGGAAAGTGAACCACCTTATGCATTTTTTATTAAAATTTTATTCACATGGGGGAAAGCAGGGTGAGTTACAGAGAGACAGAATCACAGTACAGAAAGGGCCATGGGCAGGAATCAAACCCCCAGCTGCACAGGAGGATTTGTATAAGAGTTGAGGGTTGGGCACCCGATGGACAGTGCCACGCACAGTCGACGAGGCGAAGACTCTTGAATGCATACAAATTCTTTAATCATGAAATCTGAGGTCTCACAAGTAATAACAATGATAGATGAGCTCCAGCATGAAATGCTGTGCCAAATCAGAGCATTTTTATCTGCAGCAGAATCTGTATACCAAGTGCATTTATTCCAAGAGGCCATCAACATATTTAGTAACATTAATTCTTGAGTAGTCTGATTTCTTCTTGGAATGTGTGTATACTGTCACATTATGCAGCAAGGAGTACCCGTATGCATGTTCCTGTCCTACCATGTATTTATGAATGCAATCATCATTTCAAGCATTCTTTATATTGCAACCACACACTTCTAGTCTGTCAGAAAGCATGCATTTTGGAAATTGGCATGATCTTTAAAAATTCTGGTTTATAATTGCTGTGAATTTGTTCCACAAAACAAATGGCTGGTAAATACTTCCCTGCCAAAGCATAGATTTAAGGAGCTTAATATCTATACCTCCATGTTCACCAAAAAACACCAATGCTGTTGCATCTGAAACAGAGAGAAAGCTATGTAAATTCCAGTGTCTGATCCAATGTGAAGATGAATGTGAAATTATATTATTCTCACATTGAAAACACCAATGCATTTTTGCAAACAGTGACTTGACACAATACCATTTAATGCTCCGTTTTTAGTAGCTAAATGTTCTAGATAGTACACAATTTTCGCTCACTACATGTTTCATGAAGTATAGTAAATTGATCACACCAGTTAACCAATTGTTAACATATGATCCTTCAGACACAAGAGACAGTCATAAGTTTGTAACATGTTGCAAGTCTTCATGAAGGTAGTTCACAATAAATTTAAAAGTTAAATTAACAGAAAATTCAAAGGTAAGCAGTCACACAAATACACTGCATGACTTCAGTCCATAACATAATTTATTAATTTAATCAGATTTTCCACAAGATGGCTGTTTTTGTAACGTCCCACATAGTATACATATTATGCTTTTGAATTATTATTCATATTACCAAAGAATTGTTGCTTGAATGTATTAAATTTCCCCTACTTACAAAGCAGAAGGAACATTGTGTCTGGCTCCATTCTTAATACTACTGTGTCAGTGCCTCACCAGACACCACAAGGACTATATCTCATCTCAGTTTCTGCAATGTTGTGCAAAGAGGAAATGCAGCAGGTATTGCAGTCACATTAGATGAAACTAATGCAATCAATGCCCGCATCTAGTTATGGTCTCTTCAGTCCTGTTAGAAAATGCATTTAAAATGGGTGTAATATAGGCAGAAAATGGAATGGTAATGTTTTACATCTTTCAGGGCACTAACACATGAGAATTACTAAGTAAGTAAAATAACAACCTACCCAAGTAAATCACTTTCACAACTTTAACCTTTCATTTCAAATGATTAATTTCCCATTTCAAAAACAAAACACTATAAATGTAAAAGTTTTAAAACAAATGTTGGCTGCTTTTTAAATCTTAACTGTTTTGACAGTAATGCGTTCCTGAGAGGCAGCTATAATTATAATTTATCTGGAAGCAGACTCTGTAATCTTTGTGGTTTGCCGATGTTGCTTAAATCCATTATGACAGAGTTGTTTCTCCTACAAGTAGGGAAAGAAATACAGGTATGACATCTTACTGACAATATGTACGGACATTAGAGGTGTAACGATACTCAAAATCCACGGTTCGATAGGACTTTCGATTTTGAGGGCACAATTACATTACATTTCTATGTTGGGTCAGATCAGGTACAGGCCTTTAAGTGCTGCCAAGCCGGAAGTTTACAAATATTAGCGTAGCAACACTATCGCCAGCTGTCAACAATGATTGACAACAATAGTGTAAAGCTTCCAGTTTAGTAGCAGTGGCCACAGGGGGTCTGCACAAAGGGGTTAATCTGCTAGTTGAGCACAACAGCAGTAAAACGGGACTTTGGTAAAGTTGCATAGTGGTTGTTGGTCGATTAGCTAGGCTAGTTAACCTTACTCTGTGGAATAAAATTCAGGTATGAGAATAATCATTCAGAATGTGTCTAAATAGTACTAGTATAAACAGTAATGACATAATCCTGGTAGGCATTGCGCAGGGTGTAAGGGCAGGGAGATTGAGGGAGTGCCCCTCATCTTCCACCCAGGTATCCTAACAGATAAATGCATAAGAGGGAATGATGAGGCCTAAAAACAATATATGACCATTATATTTAATTATACACAATGTATCATGTGTGTATGTATATGTGTGATATATATATATATAGATATATGTATATATATATCACTACAGACCACTGTATGGCCAGAGTAAAGGCCCTGTTCGGGGTTTATGTAGACGTGATATTCTGTGCTGGGCATCGCCTTGACCGGTGTGTGACATGCTTACATAAAGATGGTATTCGGTGTAGGGGGGTTTGGGCCAGTTGCAAAAACAGGTCTAAACCAGAACCAATACACACACACCAATATACTCACACATAGGCCTCTCACCATCAAAGACACACAGGCAGCACACATAAGCACACCGGAATAAGGGGCCCAGCCACATTTTTAATTGTTATTGGAAGGATCTGAGTGAGTGAAGACTCCCACATCCTACCAGGAAGATCCGGCTAGCTTATCAAGCTGAAGTGTCAAAAAGATATATATTCACGCAGTTGTGCTCATTAAAATTACAAAATGGGATTCAGTTTCCTAGCCTGGGCCCATCCTAATCTAGATCGTGTCAAAATGAGATATAGTCACAAGTATGCGCTCATCTTCGAACAAAGGACCATTCAGATGCAATTATAGGTATTTTTCTGCTTCATAGTAGAAGGACATGAACACGCACATAGGAAAAATGAAGACACACACTTCTTTAAGTCAAATGCTTCTGGCTGCAGGCCTCCCAAAAGGCCAGGAGGCCCGGCTTGGGGTTTTTGTCTGATATGTTCAAGGATGAGAGGAAAAAGTTTAAAATGAGTGTATGTGAACATTCAAGGATTATATTAGAGAAAATGTTGGCTTATATTTCTTAACACATTCACATGTACACAGTGGTCTGTAGAAATAAAACTTATAGTTTGTTTCGAGTTTGTCAGATTGAGGGGAGCAATAAGTATTAATTTATATCTGTGCGGGCAACAGAGCTATTCAGTGTGTCCTCACAGTAGTCGATAGCCTGATGTTCTTTTCACAAACTGATCACTGATTGCCACCATAGGCTGTATGTACGTAAATACAGTAACTACAACATAACACAAGTACTATATATCATATCTTGTGAACACTGTTAGTCAATCAATCAATATAAACAGGTAAAAGTTTGCATTAGGCAGGGGATTAGGCACCCTGAACCTAGTGCAAAACAGGCAGCGGCGGAATTGCAAAGTTCCGAGGGCACGTAAAAAATGTCATATAGTGCAGGGGAGAAAACTGAAGGCCCCCGTGTCTGATGAAGTATGAATTGACATACTGCCGTGGTACCGTCTAGTCGGCGTAGTTGTCGCATGTAAGTATGCAGGCACTGCGTGGTACGTGGATGACAGTCCACACCTAGCAGTGGGGCGTAAGAGATTACCTCTGTGAACAGGCAAGGCTGGTGAAAACGGTCAAAGTTTCTATACCCATAGCAAGGTGGGATAGGGATCAGACCGTCGGTTCCCAACCGGTTGGCTGGTTACCACTACGGGGCTCGGTGTTTAGACGCTGGGCTGGGGATCGCAATCGACTGGGTCACCGGCCGGTCGGGTCGCAGAGAGCAGTAAGAACATGAGTGGCGTCCCTGTAGTGGAGCACATGGCCGCCGCGCTCGGCTCAATGTACAGTCAGGCCCCTGTAAGCTGAAACCGAATGCGTTAGTAAGCGAGCAGTGCTTTCTGTGATCAGGGTTTCTTTAAAGGAGACGCCTGGGAAGCAGAGAGGCTGAGGGTCCTTCACTCAGAGGAGTCGGGTGGAAGGAAATCAGCGGAAAGGGATCCAGCCTGGAGCTGCACCCGAGAGAGGGAGGCTCGAAGGATCAAAGTGAACAAGTAAATTATATCAAAGGTTCTCAAAATTCGTAGATGAACATTAACTGCAATTTGATCAGGTCCACAGTTGGTCTCTTCAATTTCACTTTACTGTTCACATATGCTGTAGAAACACTTCCCTAAACTAATCCTAAGGAACTCATTAAGTGCTTTCTGGCAGTGAAGGAGAAAACTAGTATTTTGTACAACTTAGAGGAGATAATTGTGTCAAGTGACCAGTGCTTTCTAGATTTGCCGTAACAGTATTTATTGAAATGACATTGATTAAAGGGGAAATGTGGTGAGCTGTACTGTAAAACTGTGTTGCTAGTAAAGGAATTCTGTAAGAATGATCTATTGTACAATTACATTACACATTCTAGAGAGATTTGTTTGTTCCATAACCTGAAACTCAGCTGTTATTTGTATCACACTACTGTTAATGCTTACTAATATTGTGTTCCATATTTTGCATGTTAAATGTAAGGAGAAATGAACTACAATCAATAGTCTCTGTATTGCATGTGTCATATGCATTTAGTTCATTTTTGGTTTCTGAGTGTATTTATTTCTGTTACTTTATTGTACTTTTATTGTTTTAACTTAGTAGATCATTGTAATGATCACTTACTGAACTAGAATGGTCAAACAATGGCCAGGCCATTTCCTGTATATTTAAATCATAGCATTTCATCAAACTACAGTATAAATAAATGCCATATGTAATGCATAATTAAAATGTTGTACCATGAAAAGAAAAATGGCCTGGTGTAGGATTTCAGAGGATGGGACCTGCCCCTGCGAGGATGCAAAGTTCCGCCCCAAATAGGTAGAGATAAGGACAGGATAAAAGGCCTGGTAATTAAAAATGGGGGGGGGGGGCTTTTTACGATTGCTGAGATTGAATATGTGTTGGTCTGCGCAGACCAGACCGGGGTTTTTTTTGTATGTCATTATTGAATCATATGCAATAAACCTGATTGCATCAGACTCTGAAGATCATGGTTGTTTTTCTTGAAGAAACACTCAACTGTGTGGGAGAAACTCCCCAGTCCATCTGGCCCGGACTGGGGTCGTATATTTTCTTCGACAACTCGTTAGCTGATTTACTGTCAGGAGGTTCGTAAAAGCTAATACATAATTGTGAATAATTCGGGATATTTTGCTAGTTTTTCACTAGTAGATTCATTTTCACATTTCGTATTTCTCAATGTGTGCTCATGCAGCTAAAGCAAAGCAGCATTACATAATGGCTGGAGTCAGAATAAAAATGGTGCCTTCTTGCAAAATAAATTTAGAATTTTACGTGCAAGATTTATGAACAATAAGGAGCTTGCATTTTGTTTTCAACATGCGATTTATTCTGAGTGATTTATTCTAAAAGTATGGCCAGTGCGTAAGACCTTTAGTTTGTGCTCTCTGCAGCTAACTAAAATAAATTCTAGTGTCTGTTCTGAAGCTAAAAGCAGCATTTGTGTGTGTGTTATGCATTTGGAGGCTGCATTGGTGTATACGGTGTCTGCAACTGGTGCTGGCGGGGCACCGTTGGTAGGTAGTTTACACTCTAAAAGCAAGGGGCAAAAACCAGACTTCATTTGGACGCTCACTTCCTGCCTGCTGCCAGTGCTGTTTGCTCCTGTATAAGTCTTTCAGGCTATTTCAACGCAAGGAAATGCTACCATGGGTCTGGTTTTCCGCAATTCACTCCCTCTGCATGCTACTTCAACTGCTGCTCTGCGCGTGCCTACTGTAGGCACGCATTTCCTTTTTGGAGGTAGAATTGGTGGAAGACCTGTTAGCGTTTGGAAAGTACGGAGGAGGATAACATTGTGCTTCAGTTTGTAATCGATAGAGTTCTAAAATCCATGTCAAACCGGTTAGACTGGTTCACTCCTAAGGTAAAAATCTTTGTTGCCGCTAAGGGGCAGAGAGGAAATTTTCCAATTTTTCCTCCGTTAAGCACTCGGCTAGCAGCTGGTTAGCTAATTTGGCCACCTTCTTGCTGACGGGAGGTTTTTATTTGGTTTTTCGCCCTCTCAGGAGCAAAACTTAACATTCATAAGAGTCCGCTTCCATTATTAATTGGCTAACCGTAACATACTAAACTCCTCAAAAAATGTTCGGAAACGTTATTTCGGTCGATTATTCCTCCCCTTTAATAATACCAATTGGTATTGTATTTTATATCGTTGGAAAGCCTGATTAGTCACCTTTACAACGAGGTACAACTTGTAAGGATCATGCATTCGTGGAATGAGCAACACAGCTAACCGTGTGGGTAGCGGCCCAAAAAAATGTGCCAAAATCCCCTGCAATATTCTTCTGTTGGTATTCACTCTCGTTTTGAGCTTCAAGTGCTGGCAGGTGTATGCCAGTCACAGGTGTGTGACTGGCACCTGATTGGCACCTAATTGACAGCACTTGTGTGCATGGGTCCTGCAACTTTGTTGAGTTTGTGTGTGCTCCAAGCATAAACATGCCACGTTTGTCCCTTCAGGATAAGGCCCGTGCAATAGGGCAAGTGGAAGCTGGTGTTCCGGTACGCAGAGTGGCAGCATTATTTGGTGTCAGCCCTGGTACCATTTCCAAACTTAGGACCAAGTTCCGTGAGACTGGTGAAGTCAAAGACAGACCACGAAGTGGCCGTCCCAGGAAGACAACACCCCAAGAAGACCGGTTCCTCACCCTTGCTTCACTGAGGAACCGTAGGCTTTCTTCCAGAGATTTACAGGCAAGATTTGCACAACGGTACCACAGACAGATCTCTGATCAGACGGTGAGGAACAGACTGCACATGGCCGGTCTTCGTGCTTATAAGGCTGCCAGGAAGCCTGCAATGACTGCCCTTCACCGTCAGGCCCGTTTGCGCTGGTGTCGACAGCACCGACAGTGGAACCTAAGAATGTGGGGCAACGTCATGTTCAGTGATGAATCAAGGTTCTGTCTGCGGAAGCTGGATGGCAGGATCAAAGTATGGAGACGGCATGGAGAACGCTATGCAGATTGCTGCACAGATCGCGTGACACCTTTCAATGGGGCCAGTGTCATGGTGTGGGGCGGTATCTCTCTCACAGGCAAAACAGAACATCATTGAAGGCAATCTCAATGCAGTGAGATATCGGAATGAGATTCTGGAGCCAGTGGCGATCCCATATCTCCAGAATCTGGGACCTAACTCCATCCTCCAGGATGACAACGCTCGCCCCCACAGAGCCAGGATCATCACAGAGTACCTCCAGAATTTGGGAGTGGAGAGGATGGAATAGCCTGCCGTGAGTCCAGACCTCAACCCAATTGAACACCTGTGGGATCAGCTTGGGCGTGCTGTACGTGCCAGAGTGACCAACGCAACCATGTTGGCTGACTTGCGGCAAATCCTGGTTGAGGAATGGGATGCCATCCCACAGCAGTGTGTGACCAGGCTGGTGACCAGCATGAGGAGGAGGTGCCAAGCTGTTGTGACTGCGTATGGATCTTCCACACGCTACTGAGGTCCCTGACAGTGTAAAATGAATAAAGTGTAAAAATGGCTAATATGTGTTGTTTTTTCCTTATTACTGTGGGAGAGTGCAATCATCCAATCCACCAAGCAACTCAAAACGAGAGTGAATACCAACAGAAGAATATTGCAGGGGATTTTGGCACATTTTTTTGGGCCGCTACCCACACGGTTAGCTGTGTTGCTCATTCCACGAATGCATGATCCTTACAAGTTGTACCTCGTTGTAAAGGTGACTAATCAGGCTTTCCAGCGATATATAAAACAATACCAATTGGTATTATTAAAGGGGAAGAATAATCGACCGAAATAACGTTTCCGAACTTTTTTTGAGGAGTTTATAATCTGCTCTCAGCTAAACTTGATTTTTTCCTGAGATATAAATAAAATATTAGTTCTTAAAACAATTCAAAAGTGGGTGGGAACCTGGCAAATGAAATGTGAAGCTCTACATGTGGGAATAAAAACATAAGACAATACTTGAAATGTGCTTAATTTGAAAAACTGAGTATTGAATTACTGCCTACATCTTATAGCTTTAACAAAACAACCTTTATCGTGCTCAAAGGTTCAGGAGCTCTCATGCATCGTAAAGCTGCTGCTATTAAGTTTCACCTTGCCGCTTCACATTGCATATCTGATGGATTGCTGGATATTGCATGTTGCTGGATCGTTGGGCTAATTTCCTACAGCAAGGCTTATTCTGGTTTATAGGCTATGTATATCTGATGGAATGTCGGGCTATTGCTTTATTCTAAAGGCAAACCATTTGTAATGGAAAATAATTCAAATGGCTGAGCATTGTAATGGTAATCAAATCCTTATGGCAAGTTGACACTAATAGCTTTCTTCTGATGGTATTCCATACGGCCACAGTGGCCTGGCTTCAAATCGCAAGGTTCATGTGAAAATTAGAATGACTAGGTCAACTCAGGAATACAATAGCATTGCATTTCGTCACATCATCTCTTGAAGCGAGTGGGGTATTTGCCGAGTTGTATAGTGGATGCTCCACTAGTCACATAACATATTCGGGTAAGACTTTTGTTTGTTCTGTGCAAAATTCTGTAATCTGTGCTGTTGACATTTTCTACTTGCTTAAAAAATATACAGTATATAATAATAATAATAATAATAATAATAATAATAATAATAATAAATAAAATATGGTGGTTGCTGGGTACTGACTAAAAATTAGTATGTCCTTTTTCGATCCTGCTGTCATCAGGTTTCTCGTGCAGTGGTTAATGGGGATATCGATTCAGGACTTCCTGATCTTCAGGAAGCAACCGGTGCCCTGTTGTTACACATAGCTTTTCTCACTAGATAGTATAAGCCACACGGCCAGGCCGGCCAGGCTACACATAGCCTACTTAGGCATCACATTGCGTAGTATGGCCAATGTCTGATCCAAGAACACAGCCATGTTCTGTCTCTGTGCTGGAGGGATATCAATATGGTCTTCTTGATCTTCAGGAGACAGCAGGTGCTCTGCTGTACACATAGTCTACTGTAACATAATGCTAGTATAGCCAATGTCTGGTCCAAGATCACAGCTGTGTTCTAGCTCCATGCTGGAGGGATATTGATATACGTGTCATGGTTTTTAACCCTGTTTCCCTATGCGGTCGTTTTCCTTAGTGGCCACGCGAGGGCGCTGCCCTTTTGGTAGATGCTTGCTCCGCCCTGCTGAGATTGCAGAGTTTCTGTTAGCGTCCACACCTGTGCGTGGTCACTGAGAGCTATTTAAGCCTCCCGTTTCCTTCGTTCGGGGCTTCGAGATTGTTTGTTTATTGTTTTGTACTGTGGTGTTTTGTCGGCTGTGAGTTATTCGTACCATTTGGGCAACTCGCCTATTTTTACGTCTCATTGCTGAGGCAGGGCTTATTTCTTGCTGGCTCTTTAGTTAATTATCTCGTAAAAGTATGATACCGCGGATCTCTGCTCTATTTCGTCTTTTTTGTGCTTTTCTCCATATATGGAGTTTTGGGCGATTCTGTTCGGAACTGTAGTTCTGTTCGCCCTTCGGTACATGTCTTCCCATAGGGAGATCGTGCGTTTCGCTTCTACTTAGTTACTTAGCTCATAGAAGTATAGAGTAGCAGTTATTTGTTCCATGTTGTGGACATGTTTGTGTGTGACTGCGTGTTTCCGAAAATAGCCTCTGAACGTTAGCTCTCTGTTCATTTGCCTCATTACATATTCTTTTACTGAGAGGCTAGGGCGTGTGTTTTCAATTAAGCTTGCGTTAGTCATTTTGGATAGTAAAGTTATGGGACGACGGTGCTCCGTCGGCTCGCCTGTAAAATGTTTCTCCCCCCTGGGAGATCAGGCGTTTACCCCTTTATGTTTTCTGCATTTGACTGCGAGCCTATTAAACTAGCCATGGAACGTTAAATCTCTGTTCCTGTTCGCCTCGTTATATTCCTCATCATAGAGAGGCAGGGCGTTTATTTTCTACTAACTCGTTTTGGTATTTTAGCCGGTAACTGTCCGGTGCAGCCTGTCCTGTTTGTTCCTTTTGGTACCTGTCTCCGTACATGGAGTTTGACGATTTTGTTCGGAATTATGGTTCTGTTTCGTCTTTCAGTGCATGTCTTCCTATAGGGAAGATTGGGCGATGTTCTGGACATGTTTGTGTGTGACCGAGTCTGAGAGTAGCCTTGGAACGTTGGATCTGTTCCTTTCGCCTCCTCAAATACTCTCATATTATTTTTGCAGTGTTTGTTGACTGTTTTATTTTTGCCTTCACGCTACTCGCCCGTTCTTATGTGTCTCGTTACCGAGACAGGGCGCGTATTATTTCTGGCTATTCAGAAACCTGTCCTTGCGCTTTTACCTATTGGCGTGTGACAGTGAGCCGGTTAGTAGCGTTTGTAGGCGTGTTCGTTGTCTTGTCTCCTCCCTTATCTGCGGGGTTTCCCGCCTTAGTGGCCTTAGGGCTTAAAGAATCCCCATGCTGCGTTTGGCTCCTCCTACCTCACACGTCACGCCCCTTTACAATACGTGAGTTGTCCTGACAGAAATGAGCCTCGCGAACGTGTTCGCAGAGTAAATTCTGTCAGACAACCTCTCGCTGTAGCCGACCATAGTCGGCTAGCAATCACGCGTCACATACTCAACCAATCACATGCACACACCTCTAATGGAGCGCCCTTTTTAAGCCAATAATTAGTTCTCTCTGTACTGCTTGAATGCTGATGCGCTGCTCTTTGTTGCTTACGGCTTGTGTTAAAAGAAATTTACTGTCACCCTCCACCACCCCAGCTTCCACCTGTCGTTTGGATCTGCTTTAGTATGGGGGGTTTCTGGTCATCTTCTGTTTAGCAGGGGGAGATGCCCGTGCTCCGGAGCAGTACTAAAGCAGTTCCATTCACCTCCAAACTAAAATAATTATGCAGCACATTCATTCATCAAACATGTCATTCAAATATGTGAGTTGTCCTGACAGAAATAATCATTCTAATACTGAATCCTAGTAGGATAACATGAAACCTTTCGCTGGAAATACGTTTTAATGCGATTTTATCAAACCACTAAATCAATGTAATTTCCTAATCTATTCAACATTTCAGTCGTGCAATAAAAAAAACTTTTGAAGTAGCCTATCGCTTAATCGCTTATACTTGAGTGCCGCTTTCTCTATTTTCAAGATTTTTCCCGGGAGATATGTAAAGGCATTAAATTTAACCTTCAGAAAAAGGTAGCTTGGGGTTACAGCAAAGCATTCTGGGCAATTTCACTGCCCAAAGTCTGCAGTCTTGCGGACTCGTTCCCTCGAGCCAAATTGAGGGTCGAGGGAATAATTTCACGTAGTTCACTTGCATTTCTAACGTATTGGACCGCACTCGCCCTTGGCAACGCCCAACTTCAGATTTCTAAAGGGATTCCCCCAAGTGGAAGTGGCGAGGGGAAGTGCAGGAGAGCAGAACATTTAACGGATTGGACCTTAGGGTAAGACAATCATTGTTCCTGCAACCAAACTATGAGTGGAAACGACAAACTCAATGTCCTAGCTTTATTATTATATGATATTATATGTCGCACAGCTAGTCCATTTAACAAGCAACCTCTTATCCAGGCTCACCTGCAACTATACCGACCCATGCGTGACACAGTGGACAATAGCATCTATCTGTAAGTTCAGAAAAATATTTTTTATCACCATAAATTTGTATTCTGTCATAGCAACAAGATAAAGCCAACAATAGCCTGAATGTATGTCAATACAGCTGTGAAATACACAAGTTAAAGGGGCAGTTCACCCAAAAATTTAATTTTTATATGTTTCTACATACCCGGAGAGCTATCTATCCATCCAGGTAGTTTCGTTGAGGACTCACTAGTTTTGTAGATATCGGCTGCAGCTCACTGCGATACCACCCTAATAGAATGGAGTTCGGGGATTCAAAGCGGCAAATTTACGTTCTAAAAAATCAACAGCAACATCTATTTCCAAATATAAAGGCATGGTTACATGGTTACAGAAAATTACTTTCCAAGGAAGTACACCAATGTGTATATTCACACACCAGTATTCTGGGGCTTGTAAACACAGTGTGCCCGAGAATACTGGGGTGTTTTGGCAGATATACACAGTTGGCTTACTTCGATAGAAAGTACTTTTCGAAAAAAAAACGAAAAAAACATACACAATAAAGTCTGTGGATGTTCATTAGTAACCGTGCCATTATATTTGGATAGAGATGTTGCTGTTGATTTTTTTAGAATGTACATTTTTGGCACTTTGAGTGCCACTAACTTTGGACCCACCACTGTCTGTTCTATCAGGGTAATATAACGGTGAGCTGGAGCAGATATCTACAAAACTAGTGAGTTCTCAGAAAATCTACCTGGATGGATAGGTAGCACACCGGGTATGTTGAAACATATCAAACAAAGGTTTTGGGGTGAACTGCCCCTTTAGAGTCTTGTATACTTAAACCATGCCATTCTACTATCAATATCTGCTAGATTTTTTTCCCTTTCAAGATTCAGTGGTCTTGTCTTATTGGATGCTTTGAACAAGAAATTACAGCTTGTTAGGATCCTGTAATTTGTCTGTCTGTTTATTCTGTATTATTATTTTTCCTGATTTCTTTTACCCATTTTCCTGCATTTCCCTCGCGATTGTCAGTCCGCGTTCCATGTTTTCTGAGATTCCACTCCCTGTCTTTGTCATTGCATGATTTTGGGGACATTCGGGTTTCCTCTGTATTTCGTATCTCGTTTTCTTCCTTCTGGCTTTATTTATATTTGTATATAATACTAATGTACTAATCATACTAACTGTTAGATTAGATTTAATACTAACCTGCTAACAAACTAACGTGTATATAATACTAACCAGCTAACCTACTAACATTAGGGTTTTAGAGTTCGCTACTAACATTACTAATTACTAATTCATCTTGAGTTTCTACCTGCAGCTGTCATTTCCCTCCTCGTTATCCTATCCCTTTATCTATCTGATTTCGCATTCTCTGCACGTGTGTCCACTTTCGCGTTCCTCCCCTTCGAGCTGTGCATTGTCTACCTGCTAACCCCAGGCCGTTTGTTATCATTGTGTCTATGTGTATTCCAGTCCGTATCTTACGTTTTCCCCCATTATTGTATTATTGGTCCTTGTTAACCCTCATTGTTCTCACCTGTGTGCTCTCCCATTTCCCCTCCTCTTCACACCTGATTCCTTTTGTGTAATCTTCTCCCTGTGTATTTAAACCCTGTTATTTCAGTCTGTCTTTGCGAGTTCCTTACGAAATATTTTGCCATAGTGTTTATTTCTGCTTCTCCTAGTATCTCCCCGAGTTATTTTATTTTTTTGTTGTATCCCTCGTCCTTTACCTGTGGTTGTTTTATTCTGTTTTCTGTCTTCGGTGTGTCTTCTTTTTTGTTTCTCGTTTGCCTCCCTGGTTTCGACCCCTGCCTGTGTTCTCGCGACTCTGGTTTGTGGACTCTGTCTTTGTACCGTTGCCCTGCCTTCCCTGTTTTTTGACCCGGCCTGCATTACCACGGATTGCTGCCTTACCCTTATTAAACTTCGGTTTTTTTACTTCTGCCTGCATTTGGGTCCTTCCCCCACCAGCACCTAACACAGCTGGGCGTAACAGCATTTTTTGTTTTATTTAGTGTTGCAAAAAAAAGAAAACATGAATGTACATTTACCGAGGTGTATTTGTTGTTTTTCTGCTACTTTCGTAAGGCTTTACTAATTTTACAAATTTTTTACTTTTCAATTATGCTGGGAAAGTATATGGCTATTACTCGGTAAAGAGGCCATCTCCCAGTGATTTCTTTCCCTATTTTTTTCTGAAATGGCACTATTTGCTATTCCTAGATTCACACAAGAATCCCATTCCAAAAAGCTAGTTTTGCTAAATAAAGCGGATGTTAGTTTTAAGATCTGAAATGGTTGGGAGCATCAGATGTAACTTTTGAATTATCTGAAATAAATCATATTCATTAAAAAAAAACATCAATTCCCAAAACATATACTGGAAATACTGCATGTTAGAATTGTAAAGTCAGGAGGAGCAGTCATCTGAAAGCCATGTCAGTTTCACTTCAGCATTTTACTTCTACAGCCTTCAATGGCTTTGTTGTGTGACTATGGTGAGCTCACAGTTCAACGTTAACAAAGTATCCAATTAACCTTTTCATTAGTTACCAGTAGTAGTACCTATTAATGAGGGCCAAGCCAAAAGGAACAAAAGAGAATAAAAACAATTAATAATGGGTGGACAAACAGTTTGGGTCCAACAAACTCACAGGAAAGTAGTGGACAGCACTGCTATTGATAGCACAGTGAACTAGGAAATAGAGACATGTGTGAGTGAAGACAATATCAAGTAAGCAAATAGTAGAAAAACCTTGCCTTCTTGGAGCTTTATGTAGCCCACTCCTCCATGCAGGACTGTGAGCACAGCCCTGCATATTTTGTCTCCGAGTAGAACCCCTGGCAAATCCCCCTTCTTCCATTCCCAAAATATCCTACAAGTCAGACATAAACAAAGCGATGCACAAAAATACTCATTAGTATTAGTTCTTAATTAAAGGCTTTAAACTCAACTGGGACTGGTTACAGCCCATATCTGATGATTTTAAAACATACTGTAACCCTATTAATCTAACCCAGTTGATAAACTCGCCTACTTGCCCTAATCTTAAACATCCAGAGAGATCTACACTAATTGATTTGATTTTGACTAATGTTCCTTATAAATACTCTGCTACTGGTGTCTTCTGTAATGATTTAAGTGACTACTGTGCTGTTGTTGCTATTAGAAATACTAAGATCCCTAACACAAAACCACGTTTTGTTCAGAAGAGAAATATGAAGCGTTTTGTTGAGCAGGGTTTCTTACACGACTTGTTTTACTTTGAATGGAAAAGGATTTGTAACGTTCCGTTCCCTTCCTGTCCTTTTTCCGTGTTTTCCCTTTTTCCTTCCGTGTCATGTTGGATCCCCTTGTCCGTGTTTTCCCCTCTGCTGCAGACTGGGCGTTTCCCCTCTGTCTCGTTCGTTTGGTTTCCCACTTTAGTTTCCGCCTATCGCTTTCCCCCCTCGTTACATGCATTCCTCACCTTTGTGTTTAGCAATCACTCCCGGTTTATTTCCACACCTGTGCCTTATTTATTCCAATTTCACTGCCCTATTTAAACCCCCGTCTGGTTGCTAGTCGGCACCAGTTCGTTAACTTACCTCGTTCATTGTATGGTCTCCTCGTTTCTGGTCCCGTGTTTCTGATCGCTTGGTTGTGGGTTAATTCCTTACAGCTTTCAGTTTACCTGTCCTGCAGTTTGGTAGATATCCACCCCTGACGTTTTGCTGTTTGCATGCCTCTAACCTGTCTCCTTCTAACCACCAGCTGTCCCAGCTTCTACCCGTCTGTAGCAGTGTCATTTCCCTGTGTGTGTGTTACGGTACCTCCAACTCCAGCTCGAGCTATGTCCGCAGTTGGGTTTTAAGTCTGGCGATGCTGCAGTTGTTCCTGTCCGGCCGTAGCTACCTCCTGTGCTGCGGTTACGGTTCCAGGTTCCTCTGAAATCCAGCCAGCTCCAACCGGACCTACCTGAGCTCCGCCACACCGCCCAGCCCAGCCGAGTTCTGTCGGCTACCTACCTTTGTTTTCGGGCAACTTCCGTGAAACCTCCCGGTCCAACTCCAGTCTAGTTCCATTCTAACGCTCCCTCTGTTTTCTGTCCAGTTCCCGAGTGGACCTTCTGGTCCAGTTCCAGTCCAGTCCCGGGGTGAAGTTCTCCGCCCGTAAAAGTCCAGTTTCGGCTTGGAACAAAATTGCCGTTCCAGTAACCCGTTTCCTGAGTGGACCTCCCGGTCCAGTTCCAGTCCAGTCCCGGTGTGAAGTTCACCGCCTGTAAAAGTCCAGTTCCGGCTTGGAACAAGTTTGCCGTTCCAGTAATCCGTTTCCTGAGTGGACCTCCCGGTCCAGTTCCAGTCCTGTCCCGGTGTGAAGTACACCGCCAGTTCAAGCCCAGTTCCGGCTTGGAACACTCTCCTGGTTTTCAAGTCCAGCTCCGGCTTGGAGCAGTCCGTATCGGACTTCCTGTGTTTCCTGTGTGATACTGTGTTTTTCCTTTCTGTACAGCTTTGGGACTACCCCAAAGCTTAAATAAATATACCATTCTTTGAATCTGCCTCCTGGTCGTTGCACTTGGGTTCGTCCCGTATCTGGATCGTAACAGGATTGAGCTTATTCCTGATCTTGAGACTGCCTGGGCATTCTTTCATGATGGCTTATTGCTAATTAGGAATAAACATGCCCCCTTCTGTAGGTACAGAGTGAAAGGTAGGGATAACCCCTGGTTTTCCCATGAGCTATCAGGTATATTTCATGAACAAAATTCAGTCTGGGCTAAGGCTAGGAAATCAGGGTCTGATGCTGATTGGCTTCTTTTTAGCCAGTTACGAAATAAATGCTCCTCTCTTGTTAAGAAGGCCAAGTCAGAATTTTATTTATCTGTTACTACTGAAAATCCTCGAAAGTTTTGGAAGGCTATTAAATCCATTTCTGGAAACTGTACATCTGCAGATTTACCATCATGTGTAATGAAAAACTCAGTTCCTGTAAATGACAAATCTGAAATGCTGAATTGTTTTAATGAGCACTTTGTATCTCCAGGCTCTCTATTTGACTCTGCTCCCTCTGTCTCTGTAACACCCTGTGCTGATGAACCGATGAGTGGTGGTCAGACTTTCAGCTTTACACCATTTTCAGTGCTGAAGGTACACAAAGCCCTGAAATCACTAGATGCTAGACCCCTGCTTCTTGAATTAGCAGCTGATTTTATAGCGGAACCACTCACATATATTTTCAACCTGTCTCTGGAATGTAATTAAATTCCTAGGATTTGGAAATCAGCACATGCTGTCCCACTAATAAAAGGGGGAGATCCAACGCTCTTAAATAATTACAGACCTATTTTGAAACTGTCACCTCTGGTAATTACTTTTTTATCTACATTCCAATCACGTTTTAGAAAAAAAACATAGCACTATTACAGCAGCCATGATGGTTTTAAATTATGTTACAGTTACCTTAGATAAAAAGCAGCATTGTGTTTCACTTTTTATCGATCTTTCTAAAGCATTTGACACAGTCGACCATGGCATACTGAAACAGAGATTATTTAATATAGGTCTTTCTGAGCATGCAGTTGCATGGTTTGCAAACTACCTAACGGAAAGAACATCGAAAACAAAGTATAAACAGATTCTCCGCCATTTACTAACGTTAACGTTAGGCTAACGAGTTGTCCGCCATTATCTAGGCTAACAGCTAGCTAACAAGACCAATGTACACGGTCAGTTAGCAAAAATCAATAATATAAAACTGACGGTTTTGTAAAACTTTTGTATACCGGGGGCCCTATCTTACACCCGGCGCAAAGCGGCGCTAGCCCAAACGCAAGTGTCTTTGCTATCTTACACCCGGCGCTAGGCTCATTATAACTCCTAGCGCTCACGTCCTTAAACTAGCATGTATTCTTGCGCCCATTACAAGTGAACTGGGCGTGTTTGTCTTAAGATGAGGAGTGGCCAGGATTCTTTTTGGCGTATTGCTATCTTGAGCCAGCAGAAAGCGCTTGCGCTAGAACCTAAGGTGACACGGAAGCCATTGGTCGCTTATTATCAGCTGTTGCAGGTGAAATTTAACTGCATATATTTTGTAAACAGCACTGTCACGAATTACCGGGAACTCATAATGGTTAGCCCGAATAATATTGATCATAGGCTACTATTGATCCATATAGCCTATTCCTTGATCGCACTAAACACGCACGAGCATGTCTGTTTCGCCATCATAAGCAATCCGCCAAGGTGGAAAAGCAGGCTTTTAAAGGGAATGGGATATGACATTTTGATTGGTTTATTGCATGTCATGCCAAAGACACACCTATAATTAATGAAGAGACTAGGTTCAGCCCAGTTGCACCTTGCGCCGTGCTTAGCGCCCAAAAAACACGTGGTCACTGAGAGCTATGTAAGCCTCCTGTTTCCTTCGTTGGGGGCTTCGAGATTGTTTGTTTATTGTTTTGTACTGTGGTGTATTGTCTGGTGTTAGTTATTCGTACCATTTGGGATACTCGCCTATTTTATCGTCTCATTGCTGAGGCAGGGCTTATTTCTTGCTGGCTCTTTAGTTACTTATCTCGTAGAAGTATGTGACCGTGGATCTCTGCTCTATTTCGTCTTTGTGTGCTTTTCTCTGTGTATGGAGATTTGGGCGATTCTGTTCGGAACTGTAGTTCTGTTCACCCTTCGGTACATGTCTTCCCATAGGGAGATCGGGCGTTTCGCTTCTACTTAGTTACTTAGCTCGTAGAAGTATAGAGTAGCAGTTCTTTGTTCCATTTTCGCCTGTGATTGGTTTTCTTACTGAGAGACCTGCCGTTTTAGCTTCTACTCATTTCCGTGTTACAGGGAGCCAGTTAGTAGCTATGGTACGTTTCATTTGTTCATACTGAGAGGCAGGGCTTGTATTAGTGTTTGAGCTTGCGCTAGTCTGTTAGCCGATAATTCCGGTGCAGCTGTCCTTTCGTCTTTTTGTGCTTTCCTCCGTGTATGGAGATTTGGGCGATTCTGTTCGGAACTGTTGTTCTGTTCGCCCTTCGGTATATGTCTTCCCATAGGGAGACCGGGCGATGTTGTGGACATGTTTGCGTGTGACTGCGAGCCTCAATATAGCCTTGGAACTTTAATTATCGGTTCCTTCGCCTCGTTACATTTCCCCTTACTGAGAGGCTAGGGCGTTTATTTTCTATTTAAGCTAGTCATTCTGCTAGTAAAGTTATGGGACTGCGGTGCTCCGTCGGCTCGCCTGTAAAATGTTTCTCCCTCCTGGGAGATCGGGCGTTTACCCCTTTATGTTCTGCATGTGACTGCTAGCTTATGGAAGTAGCCACGGAACATTATCTCTGTTTCTTCGCCTCCTCCGATACTAATAAGTATTAGTTTTCAGTGTTTGTTGGTTGTGTGTTTTATGTGTACCTTTTATGCTACTCGCCTATTCTTACGCCTCATTACTGAGGCAGGGCGTTTATTATTGCTGGCCGTTTAATTACTTAGCACGTGGAAGTATGGGGTAGCAGTTCTTTGTTCCCCTTCGGATTTCTTGCTGTGAAATCAGCCGTTTGTGCTTCTACTCATTTGCGTGTTATAGTGTGCCGGTTCGTAGCTTCGGTACATTGGTGTGTATTTGTGCCATTATGCTACTCGCCTGTTATTATGTTTGATTTTTGTTTGATATGTCCGGCTTGCTTTTTAGTTACTTAGCTTGTAGAAGTATGGGGTAGCAGTTCTTTGTTCCCTTTCGCCTTGTTGGGTTTTCTTGTTGTGAAACCAGGCGTTTGTGCTTCTACTTTTTGGTGTGTAACAGTGAGCCGGTCTGTAGCTGTGGTGTGTGTGTGTTCCTTGTCTTGTCTCCTCCCTTAACTGTGGGGTTTCCCGCCTCAGTGGCCCTAGGGCTTAAAGAATCCCCTTGCTTGGCTCCTCCTACCTCACACGTCACGCCCCATTACAGATTTCAGTCTTAGGCCAGCACAAACCACAAGATTACGCACAGACTAACCCCGATTAATCAAATATGTATGATAAAATCGTGGCATTCCCGACTGGGATCGTAGGAGACAAACAACAGTCTTTCACTCCCACACAAATGACGATTACAGCTGCAACTTTGCAGCGCGACTAGCCTGGATTTCCCTGGACTACCACAGACTCTGCCCGATCGCAAATCATTGCCAAATCGGGCTAAAAAATTGTGTAATGTGTCCACAGCTTTAGCAGCAGACTGGGGATTTGAAAATACAGATAATTGACTAATTGGTCATTGATAATTGACAGCAGGGGAATGCTATAAGGATATATCTAAACACTACTAGCTGGGATTGTCCACCATCAGAAACATAATTTCCTCAGAAATGGAAGTAAAGCTGGGGACACATTACATGATTTTTTAGCCCGATTTGGCAACAATTTGCAATCGGGCAGAGTCTGTGGTAGTCCGGGGAAATCCAGGCTAGTCACACTGTAAAGTTGCAGCTGTAATCATTATGTGTGTGGGACTGAAAGACTAGTCTGTCTCCTATGATCCCAGTCGGGAACGCCACAATTTTATCAAACATGTAATCATGTGGTTTGCGCTGGCCATAGACTGAAATCGCTACGGGAATTTGCAATAGCCAATGAAAAGTGAGTTTGCGACAGAGGAAGGAAGAGGTGGACAAATACGGAAGTAAACATCAAATCCAACGTGCGGATGGCTGAGCCGGATAAACATCTTTTTTGGAATACTAAAAATGAGGAGCGATTTGTGGCAGACACATGAGTGATGTACAATGTCAACTCTGCAAGTTACCACAACAATATTCTCGCATTCTTGCGAGTGCAGGTCTACCACGAGAAATCACGTTCATGCGAGAGAACTGCATCCGTCTGTGTCTATTTTCTGTCGCCGTATTCACAACTCAACCAAAGATTTTAGATATGAGAAGATATGCAACTGGTGCTTTTCCCCATTGGATTTTTCATCCGCACAAGGGGAAGTGATCAATGAAGCTTCCCACAGCTGCACCGGAATTATCGGCCATCAGACTAGCGCAAGCTCAAACACAAATAGATGCCCTGCCTCTCAGTAAGGGGAAATGTAACGAGGCGAAGCAACCGAGAACAGACGTTACAATGCTACACGCAGTCACACACAAACATGTCCACAACCTCGCCCAAACTCCACACATGGAGAAACATACCCGGAAAACGAACAGAACAACAGTTCCGAACAAAATCGTCCCGTAGGTAAAAAGGACGGAGGACAGCTGCAACAAAAGACCAACGCAAAAATAGTAAATAGCACGCACAGCCTCTCAATATGAACAAAAACCCTGACTCACAACAAAGGGGAACGTAGTCCACGAGAAGGAGACAAAACAGGGAATATACGTACCAAAGCTACTAACTGGCTCACCGTAACACGGAAATGAGTAGAAGCTAAAACGCCAGGTCTCTCAGTAAGAAAACCAATCAAAGGCGAAAATGGAACAAAGAACTGCTACTCTATACTTCTACGAGCTAAGTAACTAAGTAGAAGCGAAACGCCCGATCTCCCAGGAGAGAGATATTACAGGCGAAATAGAGCAGAGATCCGCGGTCCCATACTTCTACGAGATAAGTAACTAAAGAACCAGCAAGAAATAAGCCCTGCCTCAGCAACGAGATGTAAAAATAGGCGAGTAGCCCGAATGGTACAAATAACTCACAGCAAACAATACACCACAGTACATAACAATAAACAATCAATCTCGAAGCCCCGAACGAAGGACCGAACGGGAGGCTTATATGTCTCTCAAGGTGACCACGCACAGGTGTGGACGCTAACAGAAGCTCCGCAATCCAAGCAGGGCGGAGCAAGCATCCACCAAAAGGACAGCACCCTCGCGTGGCCACCAAGGAAAATGACCGCATAGGAAAAAGGGTTAAAAACCATGACACTTACATTTTTACATGCCATCCATTTGTACAGCTGTATATTTCCTGTGCTTTCCTATGCTTCACCTGGCATTCAAGCGCAGTTCCCAACTCTTTATATTACGCTGCTGCCCTGTGATGAACAGCCATGCACAGTGATGTCTGAAAACTAGGTGTGAAAAAACCTTATCATAAACTGAAATAAAAATACAAATTTTTTTGAAAAAACTAATACTAAATGGAAACTAGAAAACCCACTTTTAAAACTAACAGAAATTAAAATAATTTTTTTTTTGGTTTTCGTCTTTTTGATCATTTATGTGCCAGGTAAGGAAGAGAAAATCTTTTACTTCACAAGATGGTGATGATATCCCATAGAAAAACAAATCAGTCCGCTCTGTCCGTGGGTACTTTGTTCTCACGCATTGGCAAATGAGGAAATGCCAGTGTGCGTTAACTTAACTACACTGCTGAGTTAGCCTTTAAACATGTAGAAAATGTTGGTAAACAATTCCTGTTCTGTACCTTTAAAGCATTACCCCTAACAAAACGAGTACCCGCCAAAAAAAATAAAAAACTAGCCTATGCATTTCCAAAAAATGAAAACTAAACAAAAACTAGCAAACACACTCTTAAAACGTAAAACTAAAACGTAACTGAAATTGAAATCTAAATAAAAATAAATAAATAAAAAACTAAAATAAAGATAAAAACTCATAAAAGGTTCAAAGCTATAATGACCCTGTGTGCCGGTAATCCGAACGGCCACATCTTATGTTTGACATTAATTGAAAATAAGTATTTTAATACCAGCAAAATACCTGAACCTGAATATTTGAAAATTGAGATAGGATGTAGCTATTGTCCCCCAGATAATGGTATTTTACTTCCATAACTCAAACAAATAAATGAAGTTCAGCTTTATAAATGGGTTAAAGAATGGTATGTAACTGGAAAAAAAGAATACAGATTGACACATTTAATGAGGAAGTGACTTTAATGAGGAAGTGGCTTTGGGCTATGCAAAAACATACTGCAATGATACCAATAAATGGTCCTTCTATAGAAAATAAGTAACGTCAGATATTGTTTTAATATCAGGCCTTGTTTATTCACAGTTGCCTCCTCTTCTGTTTGTTGTCCCAATGTGTCTTACAGATGCAAACCAGTAGGACCAGCAGGAGCCAAACCCATAGCATAAGAATGGTGAGTACCAGAAGTTGGACTGTATTCTGATCACAGACCGCATAACTCTAGCTCCACCTTCTGGTGGAGGAAGTAATTAACAGGCGTGTTTATATGTCAGTACACCAAAACTGATGTGCTAAATATGCATCTTAAATATACATTTTTAAGTGCAGCATACTAATTTACCTGCTTCATAAATGTTCTTGTCTTTCTTAATTTCAGATGTAGGACCTTCCAGGACATTTATGGAAGTGGTTGAAAGAAAAACAGAAATGTGTAAATATAAAGAAAGAAAAAGAATGTTTATTGACTCCAGCTGGAGTATGGAGTTCAGAAAGCCAGGTCCTTCACGCTGCCCTTTTTGCCTTTTAAAAATCAAATTCTTAGCAAATTACTTCTGTATCATATGGAAATGCATTTTTGCATGGCTAAACACTGTAAAGATGGAACCGGGTATCTGGAGGTATGTTATCCCTGGCTGAGTCTTCTATTGTGGCTGTATAAGTAGTTGCACCCAATAAATGAGTGAATCACATGAACGTTTTAGCAAAATGGATGTTGTATGAAAATGCATGGATGTTTATTAAAATTCATATTTTCATTCTGTGCCATTTTTAGAGGGAGTGGGTCTGGTGTAATGGTTTATTATGTCATTTTTGTGGATTATATTCACTGAGGTGAATCTTAATGCTGCATGCAGTGAACTACAGCAAGCCTTTTTTTCTTATACATTTTCTTTTACTTCCAGAAATCAGTAAACTCATAATATGTTTCAATAACAGTTTATATCTCTAATGCTAATATGGGCATATACTTTAGAAGTAGATACATTTTATTTTGATAAATAATCAGGTAAAGTACACACACAACCTCTGGAGGCATAAATTTGCTGTGCAAAGCTGATTTTCAGTTACTTTAAGTGTATATTCTTGATTTAGACCACACACACCTGAATCTTTCTCTTTTTTTATTTATACCATTTATTTACCAAAGCAACATTAAAGGATAATCACAGGGCTCATTTGTTGTTGAGCTTTGTTTCAAAGATCAATGTGTGTTTATCCAATATGAAAACAAATGGCATACAAGGTATTTTCATGACAAAGACAGTATTCTAAATTTCTACATTATAGTGAAATACATTAACAACACCCTTAATTATATCAAGGTACATAAAGTTATGTGCAAAAAAAACTTATGCAAGCACATATGGGAATAAAATGAAAAATATATAGTTCTGTGATTTCCTGAACATTACATAAACACTGTCTGCCCATTTACACTGAGCAGTGTAAAATAGAATGCAATCGAATGCAATGAACAGTACTGTGAGAACCGCAAAATGTAGATGAGACTCTCATGCACAAGCAATTTACAAATAATTTTGAGTTTAATAAATGTGATGCCAAATATTACAATCAGCCCTCAAGCCCCTAAGATGCACATATATATATAAATTATTTGAGCAGATCTAATTTAATAAATGATACAATATCATGTTATTTAGCAAAGCAATAAAAACAAATTAAAAGTCAAGCCACACTATGGTTGAGTATCTGCAGTTTGTTCATCCACTTCGTCTCCACTGTGCACCACATCCTGGCCTAACACTCTTTTCCAGAAGGCAGGATTCACAATGATTGACAGAAAGAGGAGGACTGCGACACCCACACAGATCCGAACCACATTCTCCACAGCACGGTAAACTGAGGGACCAAAAAAAACAGGAGTCGAGGATTGAAACAGCCTGCAGGCTAACGTAATACAAACTAGATGCATTTCTGAATTTGTCCAAAAATTTTAAGTTAAGTTATACTTTATTGACCCCGTGGGGTAATTTATCCTCTGCATTTGACCCATCCTAACTACGTAGGAGCAGTGGGCAGCCACAGTGCAGCGCCCAGGGACCAACTCCAGTTCTGACGCCAGTGTCTTGGTCAAGGACAATGTTAGGAGTTTACCTAACCTGACATACATGTCTTTGGTGTGGGAGGAAACAGGTGCCCGGAGGAAAACCACAAGAACACGGCGAGAACATGCAAACTCCACGCAGAGAAGACCAGGACCGGGATTTGAACCCAGAACCTCTTTCTTGCGAGGCGACAGTGCTAACCACTGCACCACCATGCCACCACCAAGTCTCCATGGACGAGCATTGTATGTACAATATTGTAACTAATGATTGTTGCAATCAAATACAATCACTGAACAGACCTGGAAAACGACTTTGTTAGGCTTCCCCGTTATTTATCATGTGCAACTGTATGTGCAACTGTAGCTATGACACAATAGCCAGAAAAATTATGATCATAGGCTAACCAGCCTCCAGGTACAACTCTGTTAACCAGGTTTCTGATTTTTTTTATTATTATAATAATTTTAAAAAAATGCATTAATATAAATATTATATTGTTAATATATGCCTTCATACTGTAGTCTGTTCAGGAAATGCCAATCAACTAAATATGCAGATCACAAGTGCTCGGAGTAACGGCCAGTCAGTTATTCGCTAATTACTCTATCGTGAATGCTGTAGCCCAGGGTTTTCAACCTTCTCTGATCCGACCCCCATCATGAATTAAAAATGGTTCCATGAACAAAAAAACAAAAAAAAGGATTCATATTGTTTGAAATGCTTTCCCAAATCTATACTCATTGCATATCAAGTCTGGCCAGGGCTAAAAGGACCTTCAAGGACCTCCAGGGGTCCTCGGAACCCATGTTAAAAACCCAGGGTGTAGCCTATATACTAGCCTTGCAAACCGCACTACGATGCTATATGTTAAAATCTATTGAATCTAATTTGTCAGAAAACAGCTTTGTAACTTGTTACTGTCCTTGAGTGGTACACTCTGCCCCACTCTGAGTGATAGAAAGTATACAGGAAAGGGTCTTCACCCCCCAATGTTTACATCAAAGTAATGCCATTGATTGATTTGAGGCTCAAGACACCACCATGCCAATAGGCTTCTTTTTTTTTGCTTTAGTATAAAATAATATAATACATTTTTAAGCATGCCATTAATGACAAATTCAACTTACCAATATTTGTATTTGTAGTCATATTTGTCGTCATTAAACCTTCACTGATGAGGGAATAGTACGGTCTGCCCGTACTGGTCCCTTTACATGTATATTCACCATGATAGGAACTATTCAAAAATCCCACTGTGAGCCTCTCCCCAGTGTGATTTAATGGGATCTGCGTTCCGTCTCTGTACCATGTGTAATTCCAGCCAGCAGAGGTTCCATGAAGCTCACACCTCATTGTTAGACTGCCTTCATTGAAGATCTCCATCCATCCTTTATCCAGGGTCACGACTGCCTGAGGACGAGCTGCAACATATGCAAGATGTTGCTTATCATCCAACTCATTGTGTTATGTGTGACAGGTTTCTCTCACTATCCTGCCACATGGTACCAACATAAGGGAATTCCTCTTCACAGCGGTGATATTGTTTTGATGGACATCTGGAGAAAGTCCTTAACAAATAGAATTAGTGTGTTGCACTCCAATCATAATATGACAGAGCCAGATTGTTGTTTGACATTAATGTGAGTAATCTGGCAGGTTTTATAGCCAATAGGACCTTGCTGAATTCATGAATAGAAAAAGCAGCTCGGAATATTATGCCCAATATCGTAGTAGGTTGTTTAAATAATGTTTCTGAAATTAATCACCAATTTTGTTTCAGGCCTGAGAACACAACAGGCCTGACACCACAATCATGCTTTGAACTGAGTTAAAAAACACAAACTGCAATAAGCAGCGGTTTATTCACCCTATCAGTTGGTGACACACTTTCCTGCATCGAGGGTCCGGCCATGATTCTGTGGTGCCAATACTTTCTCATAGAAAATAACTGCTGAGCTTCAGATTTCTGGCGAAAATTAGTTAGATCATGACGAGAAGTTAAGTCATTCGTTTGTGTATTTGAGTGATGTAAGTGCATTCAATTGCATATATATTCCCATTCATTATACCCATTGCTCATGAGAAGGAGCTGGATGGCAGCTCTCACACACTCTGAATAATTTCTGAATGGTTTGAAAATCTCAGTAAAGGGAACAGTTTTCCTGGGTTTATGTAAGGCAGTACAAGCCTGACAGGTAAATGTTGACAAAGAGTTTGCAGTTCAACCTTATCAGTATAGTATTGAAGAGAAGGGTGTTTTCAGAAGAATGTTTTCACACTAGTATAATCACAGTAATAGAGAAAATATCTCTATACATATATATTCATTGTACAATCATACCAATTGAAACGTATATTAAATTCTCTAAATCCTCAAGAGACAGAGAAGTGGCGGACTGTAGGCTCTTTAGCCAGTGGAAGGTCTCGGTTTATCTCTCAGTCAGCCAAAGCAAACCAGAGACAATATATATATAACTTATAGCTTGTGGGTACGTGCATTTCTGTCTCTCTCTCTTTCTCTTTCCTCTCCTCTCTGTACTGCAGGCCAGTGACCCACTTACATTCCAGACTCAATGATATATGGCCTATCTTATCGCTAGAGAGCCAGAAGAGACACTTCATCTTGAATCCTGAAAACAAGACCAAATAGTTATTGAAAACTGTTTGTGTGACGTTAAGGGCTGGGGGTCACTGTGCGCTCATCCAATATGCATGCTACATGATAAGCTAACCAATCATTGTACTATATGCTAATATGTAACCATGTACCAATCAGCGATATAATTATGTATGTTGTTATATTCCTATGTATTACCTATGCACCAATCAGAAGTCTATGTATTATGTATTAGTCTATGGATTAAATATGGTGGAGACTGCCTCCGTCTCTTCAGTTCATGCTTGACCACCTTGTGTGTGCAAGTACTGGACTCTTTCTGCAGAGAAATAAATCCTTTTCTTCTTGGATCTACCTAGTCGTGCTTGGTCATTATAAAGAAAATAAATCACATTTACCTTGTACACGCAATGTAGCAGAGTTGCTAGTGTTAGAGTATAGAGCTGCTCTCTGTAGTTGTCCTCTGCAGGTGTATAGTCCAGTATGTGACTGATCAGCAGAGAGGATTGTGTATGTGCCTCCATTTACACTGCTGGAGTCAGCCTCATCTACAGGAAGCTCCTGTCCATCTCTGTACCATTTATATATCCACTCTGTAGAGCTGCCCTCAATTATACACCTCAGAGTCACTCGTTCAGTGGGGAAGACCTCTGTCCATCCAGACTGCACACTCAGATGTGTTTGAGGTGGACCTGCAAATCAGTGAAACAACTGAAACAAAACACTCTTCACATTTTCTTTTATAAAATTATAAAAGCACTTTATATTTTCAACCAAAACCACATTGTACTATTGTAATTGTTCTCACCAGATATTTCTAAAGTCAGAGGATCACTGTATTCTGAGTAAAAACGTTTTCTTCCTCTTGCAGCTGTACAACAGTATTCTCCACTGTGGGCCAGAGCAGCAGAGCTGATGGTGTAACTGGACCCATCAGTCTTGCTGCTGTCAGTGTTGGGCAGAGCATCTCTCAGTCTGTCTTTGTACCAGAGATACTCCCAGCCAGCAGGATCTCCCCCAAATCCACAGCTCAGGGTGACTCTCTCTCCAGTGTACATCACTACACTGGAGGGATTCTGGGTAATAATAGGCTTTTGCTTTTCTCCTGATAAAGGTAAAGTGTGTGCTCAGTCTTGTTTCTTAGCATTAATAAACATATAGGCTTCATCACATATTATTGCTTTAAGCAGGTCTGCTGAAGAACAGCTACAGCCTCGTCCAGGCAAGTGAGTTGACCTGTGGGACTCCATCGAGTGCGGACCCATGAAGCATCATATCAGGTATCTTCAAGCTGCATTTTGTATATTAGTTTGATTAAATACTAATTAATAAAAAATTAGTTTGATTAAATACTTCAGGCTGCATTTTGGAACACAAGACGTCATCCTGGATTTACTATAAGATTATCATAACATGTTTTATGATTTTATATCCCTATAAGCTGTAAGATTCTATGATTTTTTTTATGGTTCTATGTTGGTATAAGTAAATTTACATACATTTAGTGTTTTATTTATGTTGTACTTACACTCACTGTTCAGGCAATGTAACTGGCTAGGTCTAGCATTGTTGCTTACATAACTGTGGTGAATACACTGTTCTCTTTCATTGTATATTGTTTTGCATAAGTGCCTACTAACTGAATGTAATATAATGCAATAATAGCTTTAGCTGTATATCTTGTGCTGCCGGACTGCCACACATCTACCTTCATATCCAGGCGTACATACATTCACACAAATGTGCACATGCATGCACGCAAATAAACAGAAGGAAACACAAACCAGTAGAAATCTCCCCTTAATGTGCATATTAACAATAACTGCTCAAAGCCACTCATAATAATTAATAGCAAGACAAAACAGCTCATGATCTTATGCAAAAATGTCTCTTAGCCAAAATTACATTGTGTAATTAAAAAAAATAAATACTCTTAGTTTAGTTTGACATGAAGAATATATGCAAATTGTTGATAAAACAAAATCATATTTACCCCATACACTCAATGTAGCAGGGTTGCTAGTGTTAGAGTATAGAGCTGCTCTCTGCAGTTGTCCTCTGCAGGTGTATAGTCCAGTATGTGACTGGTTAGCAGAGAGGATTGTGTATGTGTCTCCATTTACACTGCTGGAGTCAGTCTCATCTGCAGGAAGCTCCTGTCCATCTCTGTACCATTTATATATCCACTCTGTAGAGCTGCCCTCAATTATAATTATTGAGTACTCTGACAGGCAGCGAGGGGTATTGGAGAGGAGTATCCCTCTTCTTATTTACCTCTTGGATAGAAAAAAACGATTCTATGGACTGGGTTGATTAAAATAAGTAAGGTATGTCCTTGGCTTATACTCTTTGCATTGGAATTTAAGAACATTCACACTTACGTAAAATATTCAGTTTAACAGGACTGCTCATTGTGGACTGAACTGCTTTCCATACAAGTTCCCCATAAGTGCATTCAATTGCATATTAATTCTCATTCATTATATAGCCATTGTACATGAGAAGCTGCTGGATGGCAGCAGTCACTCACTATGTAATTTATGACTCCAATAATTGCTGAATGGTTTTAAAATCTCCTGGTTTTAAACATTTTCCTGGGTTTATGTAAGGCAGTACAAGCATGACACAGGTAAATATTGACAGAGTTTGCCGTTCAACCTTATCAGTATACTTTGAGAGAACACATTACATGTTCAAATTCTTGAGAGAAAATAAGTGATATTTACCCCATACACTCAATTTAGCAGAGTTGCTAGTGTTAGAGTATACAGCTGCTCTCTGTAGTTGTCCTCTGCAGGTGTATAGTCCAGTATGTGACTGATCAGCAGAGAGGATTGTGTATGTGCCTCCATTTACACTGCTGGAGTCAGCCTCATCTACAGGAAGCTCCTGTCCATCTCTGTACC
The DNA here is from genome assembly GCA_029718625.1 of Synaphobranchus kaupii. Classification (NCBI taxonomy): domain Eukaryota; kingdom Metazoa; phylum Chordata; class Actinopteri; order Anguilliformes; family Synaphobranchidae; genus Synaphobranchus; species Synaphobranchus kaupii. Next base: position 97,151,262 of record CM056378.1, on the reverse strand, counting down.
ATTTATATATCCACTCTGTAGAGCTGCCCTCAATTATACACCTCGTTCAGTGGGGAAGACCTCTGTCCATCCAGACTGCACAGTCAGATGTGTTTGAGGTGGATCTACATATCAATAAAAAATTTTATCATAGACTGAAACAAAATAGACTTCACAATCTTTAAATAAAATTAAAGCACATTATGGTTTCAAAATCACATTTTACTATTGTAATTGTGCTCACCAGATATTTTTAAAGTCAGAGCATCACTGTAGTCTGAGTAAAAACGTTTTCTTCCTCTTGCAGCTCTACACTGGTATTCTCCACTGTGGGCCAGAGCAGCAGAGCTGATGGTGTAACTGGATGCATCAGTCCTGCTGCTGTCAGCGTTAGGCGGAGCATCTCTCAGTCTGTCTTTGTACCAGAGATACTCCCAGCCAGCAGGATCTCCCCAAAATCCACAGCTCAGGGTGACGCTCTCTCCTGTATATATCTCTTCACTTGCGGGATTCTGGGTAATAACAGACTTTGGCTTTTTCCCTAATAAAGGTAAATTGTGTGCTCAGTCTTGGTTCTTAGCATTAATAAATATACAATCTGAATTCCAAAAAAGTTCAAAAAAACACCTGTTTGGAACATTCCACAGGTAAGCAGGTGATGCTATCATGACTGGGTATAAAAGGATATCAAAAGACTCTTGATATCTTATTTTCAAGTACTCTTACAACCCATACTATAACCTCTCGGCATTTGAATGGATCTCTATGGGAATTGGGGGGTGGGACTAGATTATGCTGTAAATTACACTGGAATAGTATGGAACCCATGGTTCGCTAAATGGCTGTAAATCAGCAAGGGTCTGAGGTATCAAACAAGCCCCAAACCATCACTCTGCTGCCATTTTCCTATTGAACTCTATGGAAAAATATGTCAGAAGAAACAACCCTTCAAGTGATCCATCCATATCTACTGCATACCTGGAAGTAGATTGATGGTTTGAGGCTCATTTGATACCTCAGACCCTTGATGACTTACAGCCATTTAGCGAACCATGGGTTCCATACTATTCCCATGTAATTTACAGCATAATCTAGTCCCACCCCCCAATTCTCATAGAGATCCATTCAAATGCAGAGGGGTTATAGTATCGGTTGTAAGAGTACCTGAAAATAAGAGAGTCTTTTGATATCCTTTTATCCTTGTCAAAGATAAACTGTATTTATCCTTGACAGCAGTTTTCAAATAAGCATTTTCCTCTTTCAATGGTTTTTACCAGATATTTTAAATGGCACATTTAAAAGGGTGACTCTCTCTCCTGCATACATCTCTCCACTGGCGGGATTTTGGGTAATAATAGGCTTTGACGTTTCTCCTGATAAAGGTAGTGTGTGCTCAGTCTTGTTTCTTAGCATTAATAAATATAGATAGGCTTCATCACATATTATCGCTTTAAGCAGGAATGCTGAAGAACAGCTACAGCCTCGTCCAGGCAAAACAAGCAAGTGAGTCGACCTGTAGTGAGTCGACTCCATCGAGAGAGGACCCATGAAGCATCATATCAGGTATCTTCAAGCTGCATTTTGGAACTCAAGAAGTCATCTTGGATTTACTTTAATATTGTCATAACATGTTTTATGGTTTTATATATATAAACTATGTGATTCTATATGATTTTGTTTTATGGTTCAAGGTTGGCATAAGTTTGTTTACATTAAGGGGTCAATTTACTAAGATCCCAAATAAGGGGTGTTATTTTACGACCACAGCCAAAGTATTTAATTTCAAACTTTGCAGGTGATCAACTAAGAGTCATTATGTAAATTACTCCAGCCGCAATCAGCCATATTTAAATGAGATTTTGGATGACCCCCCTTTTCACACCTCATCCCCTTCCTGGTAAGGTACTTCGGGGGAGGCCAAAGGAAATCATTTTTTTAGTTAGATTAGTTGGAGTTGGGCAGCTGGAGTTAGGTCAGTTGGTAGTGGCGCTGAATTTGAGTGGGGGCTGTGGAGTTTTTGGAGCTGTGAAAGTTCTTTGAGTGTCACGCTGTCCAGTGGAGTCTACAGACAGAGACAACTTTTTCCTTGGCCCTTGGAGTTCTTACAACTTTGTTCCTTTTGCACTGGAGGAGGGTAATACTGGCAATTTCTGGCTTATGTGTTTCACTCTCTTTTCTGGTAATTTCAATTTAATGTTTAAATGTCTTCTTTCATTTTGTAAATTATAAGCAGTGAGCCTACATTCATCAATGAATGTATGATTAAAATTCCTTATTCCAATGGTCTGTTTTCCTGTACTAAAATTACTTAATCTTAAGACCTGATTTAGACATTGTTTTGACTTGTTGGTTGATCCACCAGGGTACTTTTCAACTTACCCATCAACGAATTCTGCAATTGAATTTAGGATTGTCATATTTAATAATAATTTTTTCATTAAATCCATTAAATATAATTAAATGTAGCCTATGGTTGAATGAGGGGTTTCAGCACGCGATACCACTTGTATATTCAGCGTGCTGGTCATTTTAACGAGGGCATTGAGTGCTGTGCTGGAACTGCTGGATTCAGAATATAAACGCATTTTTACTTAATCCTCACTTCCCCGACAATATTCATCAAGGTTAACCCGCAAAAATGAGAAATTAATGTATCTTTCAATTTTAGCACACGCAATCCCCTTTACACCTCGTTAGTTGATCACCTCAGACAATGTTTTGCGGATGGTAACAGTTTTACAAATGTTTTTGTACATTCAAACCTTTAGTAGATTTACTAAGATCTCAAATAGCCAAAGGGGTGTTATTTTGCGGGCGCTGCCAAATTATCATCATTTCACACTTTTCGGGTTATCAACTGAGTCATTATGTAAATAATCTCTCTTGACAAATGTTCATATAAATATGAACATTTGTCAGCGCTCATGTAAAAGCTGGCATTAGCAGAAACGAGAACTTCCTGACCAATCACGGTTAGGCGGTGCGCATGTAAACAGAATCGATGGGAAACACCACATGGGTAGGCTACTGATGTACCAATAGCCTACAATGAAACTTTTTGTAACGGTGGAGATATGATTGTTACGAAATTTATGAATTGCCTGAGAAAACAAAGAAAAAACATAAACCTGGAGGAGAACATCCGACAAAAGATGTGCCAGTAAAAAACGATATAACCATGCAACTTCACACAGAAGAGACTAATCTGGCTCTCAGTAGATTGCCTAACGTTAATTTAAAAAAAAAAAAAAAAAAAAAAAACACACATTAAACATTGCACATATAAACACCAAACTGCGAAGCTAACTCTGTGGTAAATGTAACTAGGCCTATATAGTTACCTAGCCACGTATTGCATTTGCATTAAAAACAATGACACAATTTAACCTGTGTTAATTTAATTGTAGCCCATGTTGCAGTAAATTAGCCTACTATTTGCAGCATATGAGGCAGCGTAGGCTACGTCTGCCATCCAGTTGTCACTGAGGGAAATAAAGTAGCTACATTCTGCTTAATTTACTTCATTAATTACATTAGTTATTTACTCCATTTATTTTCTTGAATGTTTTGGACTCTGAATTAGCCAAGTCTGGAAACAAGGGAACCGGGAGGCACAGTTCTAGTGCGGTAGCCTAATAAGCTTCAAGACTCACATTAAACATAAAATCGATATACGTTTAAGAAATAACCCGGCATTTCCCTTTAACTATTCATAACCGGCTAATTCAGAGACCAAAACGTTCAAGAAAATAAGTTGAGTGTTACGGTTCCAAGTATGAACTGGACTCAAATGCACGATTCAATACACAGGAAGTTCCTCCTGAAGCATAGGGAGAACAAAAATTGTCAGTTACAGTTCCGAATAGGAACTGGACTCAAATGCACGACACCAAACGCAGGAAGTTCATTAACTCCAATAAATTATTGCTTCGACCAGAATTCCTCCTGAAGCATAGGGAGAACAAGAATAGACAGACAATCAGAGAATGAGTTCAGCAGGGGATCAGCAGGAACGGGGAGGCCAGGGTGGTGGTGGCAGGGATCCGGACAGGCTGAGCAGAGGAGGAGCGGGGAGCGGGAGACAGGGCAGAGCAGAGTGGCAGGAACAGCTGCAGGTTAGCAGAGCTGGGGTCCCGGCTGGACATGCACACAGCAGCAGGTTGGCAGGAACAGCAGCACAAGCAGAATATACGAACAACTGCAGGCTGGTAGACTCAGAGCAGACAAAAGGTAGTACAGCGAGGCAGGACAGACTGAGCAGCGGGTTTGCGCCGTTCCTGGCGAGAGCTGATCAAAGCTGGACAGAGCTGGAAATGGCGAGTTAACGCAGAATGCAAGACAGGGCTTTTAAAGTTGGCAAGACAGGACTAGATACAATGTATCCATGAGACAAGACCAGAGAGTTACTACAGAGACTTAACAAACTCGCCTTAGCGAACTAGGTCAAAACAACACTTAACGAACAAGAACAAGAACACTGGGTGACTAAATACAAGAGTTAATCAGTAACAATTAAGTGCCGCGTGCGAATGTATGCGTGAGTGATTAACGGAGCAGAGAGTGTGCAGAATGCATGCACGCGGAGAGAAGGAAAGGGATAGGCGGATAAAGAGTAGTGGAATAGAGTGCGACGAAAGGAAAAACCACGCCCAGCCTGCAGCACGAGGGAAACAAACAGGAATACCAACAACACGAAACGAGAGGAAACAGGTAAAACACGGGACACAAAAGGACGGCAGTGAGAGCATCACATCGAGTAAATCATTAAAAGTTAGCATAGCCTATCGCGTAGCTTGAACGAGCGCTTTTATATAAAGGGGGGGTTGAGATATGCAGGGGAGTCGAAAAACGGCACAACACCGGCGTTCCCCTTGAAGTTTGCCATTATTTGCCAATAGCCTACAATCAGACTATTTGAAGCATTTGGTTCTGTAACCAGTTATAGTTCATGTGCATTAGTAGATTTGTTACACTTGCTGCTGTTGTAAATGTGTGAGGGTTTGTATTGTAGCTACATTTATTGTGACTGTGATTTTCTGACTCAGGATTTTTGTTAAGAATTATTGTCTCCTGGTGCAAGAGCAACCTTATTTTTGTATCCTTTACAAATTAGTCTAAATAAAAGTATTTAACTTGAAATTAAAGTAACTTCAAATGTTATGTTACAGAGCAAATGTCTGCAGACACAACTTTGCATCAAGTAAACATTTCAAAGCAATAGGCCTAGTGATTTAAAGAGTAGCCTAAAGAAAATGGGAATACATATTGTAATATCTTATCACAATACTTGCAGAATCGCAATACGTATCGAATCGGCACCCAAGTATCAATACGTATCGAATCGGCAGGTCTCTGGCAATTTACACCCCTTATGTCTTGTATTAGGTGTATTTATTAATTGTTTTGTGAAGTATTTTGTATGTCATTTTCTATTGTCTGGTCGACATCACAAACATGTTCAATAGGAGTAGCCTACATTTGAAATTTCAGTTTGCATTTGAACTTTATTTTTGCACAGTATCCCAACTGCTGTTTCACTCAACGCATTATAAATTGATTTTGAGATATGATAGTGATTGGTATGGAAGACCAAATGTGACAGAATTGAAACAATTTATAATTTCAGGGAAATATAGGGCCTACTATAATTGGGACGTGAACTACTACCACTAGGGGGCGACCGTGGATAGGGTAAGCGTAACTGACAAGGGGCCCTATCTTGGCGATCTTGGCGCTTGGTCTAAGCGCATGGCGCTAAGTCCATTTAGGGCGTGTCCAAGTCCACTTTTGCTATTTTAACGGCGTGTTTTTTGGGCGCTAAGCACAGCGCAAGGTGCAACTGGGCTGAACCTAGTCTCTTCATTAATTATAGGTGTGTCTTGGGCGTGACATGCAATAAACCAATCAAAATGTTATATCCCATTCCCTTTAAAAGCCTGCTTTTCCACCTTGGCGGATTGTTTTTGATGGCGAAACAGACATGCTCGTGCGTGTTTAGTGCGATCAAGGAATAGGCTATATGGATCAATAGTAGCCTATGATCAATATTATTCGGGCTAACCATTATGAGTTCCCGGTAATTCCTGACAGTGCTGTTTACAAAATATATGCGGTTAAATTTCGTTAAAAGCACCTGCAACAGCTGAGAATAAGCGACCAATTGCTTCCATCTCACCTTAGAAAATGCCAAATTAGCCTGCTTGTTTAAGGAATTTTGTTTGATTATGCAATAAACTCATGTTCAAGCTTCATCCGAAGTTCATTAGGCTACCTGCATTCTAATTTTGATTACTAACATAAATAACGTTATTTTCCCTTAATGATGACACTAAATATAATAAATCTGTCAGGTTGGCAACCCATAGGTTCAGCATATTTTCCCTTATTTTATAATGTCCTGCTTATGGAAATGCGACCAACCTATTTTACTGGTAGCGTAATGCTTTAAAACGATCCACTTTCCCAGGAAGACCATGAAAAGTGTGATTTACAGCAGAGGAAACAGACCTGCTCCTGTAAAGCGCACATGCAGATAATGGCATTAAAATTAATTGTAAATTAATTTTGCAACGTGCTGCAAATTTAGTTTCTAATTAGCCGCTTAGTTCTCTTTAAAATCTTTTGTTCAGTTATGGAATAGCAGGTGAAATCAGTGGGGTTTTAATAAGCTGAGGGTATGGAAACCTTGTCACTGTAATTAAAAAAATATGAAGGACAAAGTATAGCTAAGGTTACAATTCAGTTAACATGATGAGATTTATCTCCGTTTTTTAACCATAGGCTATCGAAAAAACCTTTTGTAGGCTATGCACAGCGAATCCGCTGTAGCCTAGGCTATTTGAAAAACAATAAAAGCAATATTCACTGGACAAGGTTTTGAACTTTTTCAATCACAAACCATTCTATTTACTTACAGGCTATATTCCTATCGAATACCTTTTCCATCGAATGACAATTCACGCATTAGGTATAAATGACAATTCGCACATTAGGCTTGATATAGGTGTTATCAGCTCCTTTTTAATGGATTGCCATTGTCCCGTACCATCGCACATCGCCTGTATGTTTATGGAGTGGGCTGAGAGCAATGTAATGTGGCATAGTTTCCCTTCGCCGAGGGAAAGGTATGTGGACCTATGGAACCTTTTATTATTATGCATTTTTGATATAGCCTACACAATAATAATATTTCACATTGTGATCTAGATATTTTAGTCATGCTTGTGCGCGCCCCTGTGTGTAACAGACAGGAGGGTACGCGCGTTGTGCACACGCCTATGTAGACGCACTATGCGCCGTTAAAATAACATGTAAACAACTGTGACATGACTTTAGACTTTAGCAAGCGCTTTCTGCTGGCTCAAGATAGCAATACGCCACAAATAATCCTGGCCACTCCTCATCTTAAGACCAACACGCCCAGTTCACTTGTAATGGGCGCAAGAATACATGCTAGTTAAAGGACGTAAGCGTTAGGCGTTATAATGAACCTAGCGCCAGGTGTAAGATAGCAAAGACCCTTGCATTTGGGTTAGCGCCGGGTGTAAGATAGGGCCCAAGGAGTAATACTGAACGCATACCCATAGTTTTCTTATTCCAGGTGTGACATCGCATTCCATAGAAATATAGCCCAGCTATAATTACAAAATTACCTGGAATTCTTCAAGCAAATTGCAAGTATTCCACGTGGCTTTTTATGTTTAGATAGGACTAGCTTAACTTTTCTTACCAACTCGTAGCCAACATTTAAAAGTTTACGTACTTTTATGCATTTACCATAGCTTGTATCATAATCCCCACTGGGCTAGACTATTAGATCATCCAAGGAGCCGCTAAATCAGATCTAAGCATCTAAAGATATCGTAGACGTGCCATATAACACATTTTATTTAATAAGTTTCATACGTGATTCAGTTGCAAATTCAAACACAAACAAAATGGAAATTGATTAATTGTAAGGGGGAGTGTAAGGTTCGGAGAACCAAACGCGACTGACAGGGATTTGTAAAAGCGTATCTACACCACAAAACGCTGAAATAGCCGCACCAGGACTGTGATAACACAGGATCGGGAGCAAAACTTCCCTAGCACAAGGCAAAACAAAGCAACCTCCAAAAAATGAGGCGATCTCGATAAACAGCGAGAATAACTAACAAAAGAACCTCACGCACTAAATAATTAGGCGTAACAACACGTAGAGAAACAAAACAAAATAAACACCCAGTAAAAACGGGCGAGAGAATGAAAATTAAACTAGAACCTGTTACCTACAGTTCTAGGTGAAAACAAACTGAACAAAACGGTAACTGGCAGAAGGGTACAAAGGATAAAGAGAGAAAGGAAAGAAAAAAAGACAAAAATAAATCTTTCTCCTAACTCTAAACCGGACTTGCTGCGTTTCCTATTCGTATGAACCAGAAATACAGCGACCAAAACTTTTACCTTACCGACTTCGTTGTCAACATAGCAAAGACAATATCGAAGTGCGGAAATGCGGAAGTCCTGAGGTATTTATAGCCGACAGGAAACGCAAAACAGGTGCAGAGAATAATTGTCGGGCAAAACACGAATACCTGAACAGAGGCGAAAAAAATCCGATAGAGCGTCCCGACGACGCCAAAAGGAAAACCGAATGCAGAAACAGCAGAGGCTGCTAGAAACCATGACATTAATGTGGATGCATTTGTCAAAAGCCATTGCTTTGGCAAGCGAAATCCAGTCTACGTAGACGCAATTTCACTGCATGTAATGTTTCACTTAAAATGTCAAAACATTTAGACTATTTGTTGCCACAAGAAGTTTGGGCGAACAACAAGGCACATGTTTCTATCCTAGGCAGACAGAGTTTTACCCCTAAATACTGTTGCACGAATTGCTGCAGTGTGCATGTGGATGGAAATGTAGGGCGCATTTAGGTCTTATAACAAGCCAAATAACAAAAATAAAAAAATAAAACCTAAATAAAAAATCAAGGTATTTTTCTGCACAAACTGAGAATGTGAGTAGGCCTACATTATATAAGTGAATAAATTAACTTAATGTTTTGGCATAAATACGATATCTCCAACAGGACACATCAGCAAATATTGTAGCTATGTAGGCTTTAGACCTACTGCTGTGAAATGGGACGTTTAGTGACTTAGCTGTAGCCTACGAGTTGGTAAGAAAAGCATAGGAATCTAAACAAAGCCACGTGGAATACTTGCAACTTGCTCTAAGAATTTCAGCTCATTTCGTAATTATAGCGGGACTATATTTCTGCAGAATGTCATGTCCTGGAATAAGAAAACTATGGGTTGGCGTTCATTATTACTCCTTGTCAATTATCCTTACCCTATCTACGGTCGTCCCCTAGTGGTAGTAGTTCACGTCCCAATTGACCCTTCGCTAAGCCCCGCCCCCCTTAGTAACTGTTGCTATGTCCATCAAGCTTTGTGTCTGTCAAAGCAAACATGGCATTCTCAACCATGAAAATAGCTGCACTTTTGGAAAAATGGTAACTTTAGGAACTTTTGGAAAAATTCATCTTCAATTTCATATTTATAGTGTAGTTCAAATGCTAGCTGAAATGATTCAATGTAGATTTTATGATGCTAGGCAGCATTATTTCCATCACAGACTCTTGATATCTTATTTTATGGTACTCTTACAAGCAATACTATAACATCTCTGCATTTGAATGGATCTCTATGGGAATTTGGGGTGGGACTAGATTTAGCTGTAAATTATGCTGGAACAGTATGGAATACATGATTGGTAAAATGGCTGTAAGTCACCAAGGGTCTGACGTATCAAACAAGCCTCAAACAATCACTCTGCTGCCAGATATGCAGTAGATATGGATGGATCACTTTAAGGGTTGTTTCTCCAGACAAATTTTCCTATTAAACTCTATGGAAAAATAAGTTAGGAGAAGAAACCATTCAAGTTATCCATCCATATCTACTGTATTTCTGGCAGCAGTGATGGTTTAAGGTAAAGTCTTGCTTCTTAGCATAAATAAATATATAGGCATCATCCCATACTAGAGTATATGGTTAAAGACGGAAGAAAATCTTCCAAACTCACCAGACACATGTTGCCCTATAAACTTTGCCCCTAGTGATTGAGACATATGCATCTCAATTACAGTATTCATGTTTGTCTGAAGTTATAAACTACAGCTTTAAGAAAACCCCGTAAATTTTGACGGAGTATTTTTTTAATAGGGTAGCCGCTTTCGAAAACCTCAGCTTCTCCAGTTACACTGCAGTGCCATAAAATAGGAAGGTGTTATCAATAGCCCAAAGCACTTACGACCCTCCTCTCGCCACAGCCACAGATATAAAATGCATAAAATGCACCGTTTATACACGCTAAAAAGCTGTTTTCTGATTAACCCTAAAGAGTTTATCTTGTTACATTTCGGCCAAAGTCCTGTACAGTAAACATTTCCACAGCGACCACCCGTCACACTTAGGGCTGAAATATGTTGCTGTTCTTGTGTAAATACACACGCGCTTTTGTACGTTTTTTTTTTAACGTATTTAAATACATTCGGCGACGTATATTATGGTTATTATAATGTATGTGACTATTCTGAAATAAATGTATTATGTTGCAATTTTCTGAATGATACAGCTTCTTCTTCAATTTGAACTTTAAACCATGGATGTGCAAGGGATATTTTTTGAGATATTGACATTTAAATAAACTAGTGGAAACCAGGTGGAAATTGCCTCTGGAGGGCCAAAGTAAATAGGATTAACACAAGTGATCCAGGGAAAGACTGGATAACAGGGTTTTGTCCTCGTTCAGCCTGACACTTGTACTCTCCACTGTCTGACTCTCTTACTGAGTGCAGGATGTGCTTTTGTTGGCTTTTAGTACTGCGGGCACTGAGACTCTCTAATCTTCCCTGGGTGATTTTGCCCCATGAATATCTCCAGTCAGACCCTTTCCTGATGTCACAAACTAAGGTAACAGTTTCTCCTGTGAACATCACTAATGCCGGAATGATTTTTAAAAATCATGTTTTTTGTATAATTTTATGATGCAAAAAAGAAAAATACAAAACCACTATTTGAGGAGTAATTTTCAATTACACTACGTACCAGACACTGTAATGTTATGGAAGTTACTGAAAGCTTGCCCATTCCCTTTTAAAGCTTCACACTGATACAGCCCACTGTTTCTCTCTTCCACAGCGCTCAGGACAAGCACAGAGCCTTCAGTACTGGAGCCTGGAAGATGTGTTACACCCTGTCTGTGTTTGGTCCAGAAAAACCTCCATCCCTCAGATCCAATAACCTGACAGGTGAGAGTAACTGTCTCTCCTGGTAACACGGCGGACCATGGAGGATTAGCAGTCAGACGAACCCCAGGACTTGATTGTGCACCTGAAACAAGTTTAATCAAACAAATTTCTTTTTTTAAAGCTTGTTTCCTGCATATTACACATTGTTAACAAATTTAGTTTGCTTACAGAATTAAGTATGTATTTGATATTTTTTTTTCTTTTTAAAAATTGTAGCCTGGTTTCTGATCACAGTTAATCCTACTGTTATGATTTAAAGTCAATGGAAGATATTAAACAATATTCTACAGCAGCTGCACTTGGTTGGATGTATTAATCACACTAAACAAGGTCCCCTCACAATGCAGTTTGATATTTGATATTTACCAAACACTGTCCCAGTTTTATATGTCAGAAAGGAACCTTAATGGCATTCTTTGAATTGGTTCTTTCCCAACCCCCCCCTCTTTTCATTTACCAATTTTAGGTTCTTACCCTGCTGTAGTCCAAAGCCAACCAAAGCCACATCTAAGCAGAACAGGAGAAGAGTGAAATTATATTCGGCAAGTTATTGTGTACTTTGCTATTATTACCTCAACTTGAATTACTAAAAGACAATGCCAGTTTTGATGTGAAGTGTTCATTTATATTCTTTAATAATTATAAAATATATCGGTTCATACTTGGCATACAAAGTTGGCATACAAACGGTTCATGTTTAGCATGTTATGTGTTCTTAATAAATAAGAATATAAAAGCTACAACAGTGCATATATGTGAATACACTACATGATTATTTCATGATCAGTAAGGCATAATAAATACATAAAATCATAATTTTACTTTGGTCAGTCTTAACCAGATATGTATTTTATATCACCACAGTACTACATTTCATTTGAAGGACTGTACAAAATGCAAAGAAAAAAAGCTTTACTCACAAAGTGGAACGCACAGGAATGTTTCACGAGGCTTCATTATTGCTTTCAACACGAGATAAAGCATTTGCCTAAGGTGCCGTTTGTGATGTTCAATTATTATTTTTTTTAAACCATATCCTTTTTCAGTCAGACATACAAAACCACAACCGGTGGCTGGTGATGTGTTGGTAGTAATTTCGGAATAGAGATGATTTGACACCAACCCCGAGCAACCACCTCTGGCGAACGGCTGACCCAAGCAGATAACCATGTCCGGTGCAAACAGTCCAAAACTCAGACTTCAGTCTGTCAAGAGGTGCCAACTTTTAATGTGATACTGAACAGTCTAGAGTCACCTTCAAATACATGTGACAGTACTGGCACACACACATCCAGGGATTTTGGGCCCCATGAGGAATGTTGTATGCATAAAATGAATGTGTTTGTATTCTCTCTCGCCTCGCCCAAAATAATATTGGCCTGAGGAGATTAATTAATATTTTGTTATATTGTGTTGTATATTGTATTCTATTGTGTACATTTACCCCCAGTTCAGTATTGTACAGGATTCGAGCCCTTTAAATGGAACTAGTCATACAGTGGTAAACAAAGGTTTAGGCACCCCTGGTGCAATTGCATATTTTGTTGAAATTTTGTTATCCATGTGAAAAGAAATTAAAACAGCCACTGCAGGGAACAAACTTAAACATGACATATTTCCATAAATTGCTGAATTTAACAGATTGAGAAAAATTTATAAAACCGTAAATGTGGCATGTGGAAAAGTTTGGGTGCCCATTATTTCAGTAAAAACCTCCTTTGGCAGAAATCACAAAGGAAATTGTAGTGGCAGTGGAACTCATCCGTTGTTTTTAAATCCTCAATGCAATCCCCGCCACCAGAGCAACACAGCGCCTTAACAGATCTAATAAAATTTGTGTAATTTTTATAAAACGAACCTTTCAGAATAAAAACAGTGTCATTTAATATTGTTTGTAAGCATGATTTTATTAGTTTGCTGGAAAAAAAGATTGTGTACAAGTTGTTATCAAAGAAACAAGCGGTGAAATCATTTTTTTTTCTGCTTCTGCCAATTCCGATGGTCCGTTTAGCAACGCTGATGGAACCGTCAGCCACTAGGGGGTGCACATCCATAATTGTCCGTTAATCAGCCTCGCTTGGAATGAATGATTTCCGGTGTCCGTCAATCCAATGATGCGTTGAGTCAAAGAGAGTAGGCGGAGCTGTAACATTCCGTTCCTATCCCCTCCATTTTCCGTATTTTGCCCTCTCCCTCCCTGTCATGTTTGACTTCCATTGTCCGTCTTTTTCCCCGTGCTGCAGACTGGGCGCGTTCCCTCCGTTTGGGCGTGTTCCCTCCGTTTGTATTACTCCATTTCCCCACTCCTGCCTCCTCTTCCCATTTCGGCATGCATTCCTCACACTCCGCTCTGTTCAATCACCCACACATACATTTGCACGCTTTCCTAATTGATACCTATTACACTCCCTATTTAACTCACCTGCTGTCTGCTATCCAGTGCCAGTTCGTTAACGTCGTTCGTTTGAAAACTCTGGTCTTTATTATTCTTTGTCTAGTTCTCATGCACAGTTTGGTTTGGTATTAGGTGTTTGTTCACCCTGCTGTATTGTGCAAACTTTTATTCAACAGTTTGGTTCTGTCCCAGTGCTTTAGGCACTCTGCTAAACTGTTGATATTCTCAGCCTGTCCAGTGTGTGTGCGGCTCTACCTGCCGCGCCATAATCTACCTCGCTAACCACTTCTCTGTTTGTAGTCTGCCAGTCTGCAGTTGTTCGCTACTCCCTGTTTGTGTTGCGGTACCCCCGCTTGCCACCTGACGTTGTTCCCGCAGCGGGGCGCTCTGCTCTTCCACTCAACAGCTGTTCCTGCGTCCGGCCGTGGCAACCGCCAGTGTTACGGTTACGGTTGCGCCTGCTGCTGTTGTCCTGCTGCCACATCTGGGCCAACCCGAGGTCCGCTGCACTGTCCTGTCGTATCTGCTGCTCCCCCATCCTCTGCTTCTACAACTGTTACCAGTAACACCCCGGTCTTTCCTACTCAACTTAATGCATAACCATAACCGGCTTGTTTGTTATTTGTGTCCTCCCTCGCTTCAGGAGACAAGTTCGAAGCCTAAATTATTGGATGCCTAGCGCTCCCCCTATCTGTTCCGTCTGTCTAGTCTGTCTAGATCCGCCAAGTCCAGTTCCGGTTTGGAACGATTCCAGAGTGACCCGCAAAGTCCAGTTCCGGCTTGGAACGACTCCCAGGTGATCCGTCAAAGTCCTGTCCCGGTGTGGGGTTATTCCTGAGTGACCCGCAAAGTCCAGTTCCGGTTTGGAACAATCCAGTTCCAGTCAAGTCCAGTTCCGGTTTGGAACACCCGTTGTTCCAGTCAAGTCCAGTTCCGGTGTGGTCCTATCCAGTTGTTCCGGTCAAGTCCAGTTCCGGTTTGGAACAATCCAGTTGTTCCGGTCAAGTCCAGCTCCGGTTTGGAACAAACCAGTTGTTCCAGTCGAGTCCAGTTCCGGTTTGAAACAATCCAGTTGTTCCGGTCAAGTCCAGCTCCGGTTTGGAACAGTCCAGTTGTTCCGGTCAAGTCCAGTTCCGGTTTGGAACAAACCAGTTGTTCCTGTCGAGTCCAGCTCCGGTTTGGAGCAAGCTGAGGTCCCGGAGAAGCTCCGGACTATTCCTACCCTGTGTAATATTGTGTACAGCTTGGGACTGCCCCAAGCTTTAAATAAACTACCTTTTCTTGTACCTCTGCCTCCTTGTCCTTGCACTTGGGTTCAGCCGTGTTCAGGTTCATGACAGGAGCAAGAGGTCGAACTTCGGAGCTGGAACATCCGCATTTGGAACTTATTAGACAGACAACAGGCGCTCATTGAATGACTGGAACTCAATGGAGTTTTTACAAAACAGTTCGCTAAACGGGTCATTATCAGACAGACAAAATCAAAAGTCTCCCTTTTCTTTTTAGATTATATATGCCTAGGTTGTCAGGACCGAGTACTACTACTTACAAGCCGTTATGACTTTGACTGTCCAACGAAAACCAACTTTAAATCTGACTAGTGCCGGTCAGTTGCGCGCCACTCTAAGCATACGTTATGTAACTTTAGTTGCTATAACTTGCTAAGCTAACTGAACATTACTGCGCATGCCTGATCACTTCCCCTTGTGCGGACGAAAAACCCAATGGGGAAAAGTGCCAGTTGCATATCTTCTCATATCTAAAATCTGAGTGGTGAACACGGCGACAGAAAATAGACGCAGACGGATGCAGTTCTCTCGCATGAACGTGATTTCTCGTGGTAGACCTGCACTCGCAAGAATGTCTTTTTTCACAATATTTTGAAATCAGAACAAACATGGAGCCCATACAGCTTGCAACTTTGTCAGTATTGTTGTGTTAACTTGCAGAGTTGACATTGTACATCACCCATGTGTCTGCCACAAATCGCTCCTCATTTTTAGTATTCCAAAAAAGATGTTTATCCAGCTCAGCCATCAGCACGTTGGATTTGATGTTTACTTCCGTATTTGTCCACCTCTTCCTTCCTCTGTCGCAAACTCACTTTTCATTGGCTATTGCAAATTCCCTGTCGCGATTTCAGTCTATGGCCAGCGCAAACCACATGATTACATGTTTTATAAAATCGTGGCGTTCCCGACTGGGATCATAGGAGACAGACTAGTCTTTCAGTCCCACACACATAATGATTACAGCTGCGACTTTACAGCGTGACTAGCCTGGACTTCCCTGGACTAGCACAGACTCTGCCGATCGCAAATCGTTGCCAAATCGGGCTAAGAAATCGTGTAATGTGTCCCCAGCTTTACTTCCATTTTTGAGGAAATGATGTTTCTGATGGTGGACAATCCCAGCTAGTAGTGTTTAGATATATCCTTATAGAATTCCCCTGCTGTCAATTATCAATGACCAATTAGTCAATTATCTTTATTTTCAAATCCCCAGTCTGCTGCTAATGCTGACTAATGCTTAGTTGCACATTTTTTAAAAGTTATTATATTGTTCTATACTGTTTCTAAAGTGTGTGCTGCGTGCATGAAAGGATTTCTTGTGCTGAAGGGAGAAGGGTCTATCTGCAGTGTGCAGGCAATTAGGGAACGCCTCTTCTTAGGGAACACCTCTTCTTTGGGAACGCCCCTTCTTTGGGAACGCCCCTTCAATGGGAATGCCTAACTCGTCACTCAGAGGACGTCAATCAGAAAAATAGCGCAGCGTGAAACGGTAAGCGACTTGGTGTACAAAAGTTTTACAAATTCAGTTTTATATTATTGATTTTTGCTAACTGACCGTGTACATTGGTCTTGTTAGCTAGCTGTTAGCCTAGATAATGGCGGATAACTCGTTAGCCTAACGTTAACGTTAGTTAATGGCGGAGAATCTGTTTGATACTTTGTGTTCGATGTTCTTTCCCTTAGGTAGTTTGCAAACCATGCGACTGCATGCTCAGAAAGACCTATATTAAATAATCTCTGTTTCAGTATGCCATGGTCGACTGTGTCAAAATGTCAAAAGGAACTGAGTTTTCCATTACACATGATGGTAAATGTACAGTTTCCAGAAATGGATTTGATAGCCTTCCAAAACTTTCGAGGATCATTTAGATTTTCAGTAGTAACAGATAAATAAAATTCTGACTTGGCCTTCTTAACAAAAGAGGAGCATTTATTTCGTAACTGGCTAAAAAGAAGCCAATCAGCATCAGACCCTGATTTCCTAGCCTTAGCCCAGACTGAATTTCGTTCATGAAATATACCTGATAGCTCAGGGGAAAACCAGGGGTTATCCCTACCTTTCACTCTGTACCTACAGAAGGGGGCATGTTTATTCATAATTAGCAAAAAGCCATCATGAAAGAATGCCCAGGCAGTCTCAAGATCAGGAATAAGCGCAATCCTTTTCCATTCAAAGTAAAACAAGTCGTGTAAGAAACCCTGCTCAACAAAATGCTTCATATTTCTCTTCTGAACAAAGCGTGGTTTTGTGTTAGGGATCTTAGTATTTCTAATAGCAACAACAGCACAGTGGTCACTTAAATCATTACATAAGACACCAGTAGCAGAGTATTTATAAGAAACATTAGTCAAAATCAAATCAATTAGTGTAGATCTCTCTGGATGTTTAAGATTAGGGCGAGTAGGCGAGTTTATCAACTGGGTTAGATTAATAGGGTTACAGTACGTTTTAAAATCATCAGATATGGGCCAGTCCCAGTTGAGTTTAAAGCCTTTAATTAAGAATGAACACTAATGAGTATTTTTGTGCATCTCTTTGTTTTATGTCTGACTTGTAGGATATTTTGGGGATGGAAGAAGGGGGATTTGCCAGGGGTTCTACTCGGAGACAAAATATGCAGGGCTGTCCTCACAGTTCTGCATGGAGGAGTGGGCTACATAAAGCTCCAAGAAGGCAAGGTTTTTCTACTATTTGCTTACTTGATATTGTCTTCACTCACACATTTCTCTATTTCCTAGGTCACTGTGCTATCAATAGCAGTGTTGTCCACTACTTTCCTGTGAGTTTGTTGGACCCAAACTGTTTGTCCACCCATTATTAATTGTTTTTATTCTTTTTTGTTCCTTTTGGCTTGGCCCTCATTAATTCATAAATAAACTTCATATGGCCCCTCATACATATACGTTTTGATAATGTTTTAGGGAAAATATTCCTGAATACCAGAAGAAAATACAGTAACATGTCTGATATTCTGCCTAGCAAAGATCCGGTAACGGTCGTTGTGCTTGGTGTCAATTGCCACAACGACCGTTATCGGGATCAGCACCTCCGGAAGCTAACCACGGAGGCTCCAAACCCCTACTGCTTTACACAAACCCTTAACTGGGTATCCTATGGTAGCAGTCATTTTGGGGCGAGTTAATATTCAAATTTAATATACCAAAATCATCGTGGTGTCAAAAACGCAACGACCGTTTTTGATATATTTTTAGACTTTTCAAAGTCAATAAAACATTTTATCTGGCATAAATTGGTCATCAAAACTAAGAAACTTATCCAATCTTCAAGTTGGCAACACGTGGTCGCTTGTTTACCTCGCATACGCGCCAAGTCGCGAATTCATATACTTTGTGTCAACTCCTGGAAGCCCTACAACGATCGTTCCCAAGACGTTTTACTTCCTAAAAAATCATCCCAAATCAAACCCTCTGACGAACCATTGGCCGTCGATATAGCTCAAATCCATAAGGTAATGTACCGTTTTGTCTATTTTTTTCCCCATTTTTTAATTGCTTGCATTGTGTTGTAGGCTTTTTTTTCAAAATATGTCGTAAATAGATCAGTAGTTTAAAAGATACCTGTGAAAACGATATCTGAAGAGTCATTGTTGTTGCAGGGTTGTCATGGATGCTTGTAGTGAATAACTAGTTTTACCTTTGATCTCAGAAAGCAAATCAATATGATTATGCTGTAGCATGAACATTTGTATGTGTTGGTGTCATATTTTGTGTACACTCTGTCAGCGTTCTGAACTTTGGTTCAACAAATTAAGCTAGAGATAAATGTATTTATTTACTCTTGCCTTTACTTATAAAAGAAGCCAAAGATACATGTATCTATTCAATTTGCGTTTACTTACACCTGAAGCCAAAGATACAATTTATTGTAATGTATATTTTCTTACGTAACGCGCATCGCGGTGTCCACTCAGATGGATGCAGTATTCCACCACATGATCAGGTAAATGAAGTGGAAACAGGGTTTGCAATGTTATTGTTCCATGTGGTATTTATAAACATAGGAAGGAATAAGAAATGTGCACTTACTGTGCCAACCAGGTCACTGTTGGACACCACGCGACAACCATTACACAAAATGCATTTGTGTATTCTAATGCCATTTTCAGAAACTTGGCGTCAATATGCTAACTTTTCTTATATTTTTGTTGATACTATGTTCGTATATTCATGAACCCAATAAAGTGCTTGTCAGCCCTTTTGAAGGAATTTGAAATTTGACCCCCTTTGTCACACTATTGTGTACCAGTATTGTAAAAATACACATATATATCTGTTTGTTACGACCCCTGGTCCAGCTAATCACCTCCACCTGAGAGTGGCTGATTAAAAGCGAGTGAAAGATCACTCTTTTGCTGACCATGCACTTTGCCACCCTAACCAGCCGTGCCTCGCCGTGGTGGTTCCTGCCTGCCTCTAACCTCAGTTTCCTGTTTTTTTTCTCTCCCATTTTGGTGCCCAGTTATACCCTACTCAAGGTTGAGTCAATTATCTACCCTTATTGAAATGATGAACCATTCAAGTACTGTATTGTTCAGTTTAGCTCATGCTGTAATATTTAGAAATCATTAATTAATGGTAGTTTGAATCTACAAGCAATTAATAACAAGCTGCATTATTTAATGCCAATATAAGAACACAAAAAAATACTTAACTAAATTTAATCCCTGTTTTGATAATTTTATAGGCCTGCTATTTGTTAGGTCATGTATTTGGTATTAGCCTGTTTGGATAAAATACATAAAGAATAGATTTGTTACTACTACTGGTAACTAATTAAAGGTTAATTGGATACTTTGTTAACGTTCACTTTCTAATTTCTTCAAACCTCAGTGGCATCACTGGCATATCTAGTCTAGGTAATGTAATTAATATTATTTTGACGATTCATGTGTTTATTGTTGAAAATTTCGGTCAGTGAGCTCATTTTGAAAATGTCAGCTAGCTAACATTAGCTAACTAGCTAGTAGTATGACCCGAATGGTGGGTTGATACCAAGCGAACTATTAACGTCAGCTATTCAATGCGAGCTAGCTATCTATCTAACGTTATATAAAAACGTTAGCTATCAAGTGGACATTTCACGTTTTCAACAATAAACACACAAATCGTCAAAAACGTAAAATGTCAATAAGCTAGCCATCTAACTATATACAAACGTTATTGAGTGGACATTTGACGTTTTTGACATTCTAGCTAAGTAAATCACCTCATATATGAACAAGGTAACTTAGTTTATGAATCAATTCAATGATTTTTGTTTTGACCATTTGTGAACTGTTAAACTCCGTCATGCTTTGTGGGTGTGACTTTTTTGTTGTGTCATCACCATTCATATCTATACAATCAATGATGTTGTTTATGATTAAATTGTTTACTAGAGCACTAAATTGTTTAAAGAGCACAAAGTTCTTCATAGATCTAGCCTCTTAATTTTGCTCTCAAAGTGCACCAGATTGATGCATTTAACTTTAAAATGTACAAAATCTTCTTCCGGGGGACCATGCCCCCGGACCCCCCTAGAAAAAAATCTGGACCTCACTATTAATTTTTCACCCGCGGCATGCAGCAGAACATGCCATCATTGTAGGGAGAGGGCATTAAATAGACCGCCCTGTGAGGTGAATGGACTGTGATGGGTGAATCATCACTACAGCTGAGCCATCAGCTGATTTAACTGGAGCTTCACTCACGTGACCTTCGTGAACTAACGCTACACTCTATGATTTACTTACAGCAGTGTGCAATTTAACCATTTTGAAAAGATTTGGAGAAACGAAGGGCTAATGACATTTTGCATCATAGATCTTTAGTAGTCTGCATATCACCCGCAGATTTTTTACACTGGTGGACAAGAAGTCTATGATCCAGGAAATATACAGTTTTACCCGTTTCACATTTGTAGCTCTCAGTATTCCATTGCAAACTAAAGCCGTTCTTTTGAATTCTGCCAAGATTATTTACCATTTCTGGCACACACACCTGGACCAAATTTGGCATCTGCACGAAGGGGTTAACTCCACTTCAGTTTTGCAGTTTTCTCAGCTGAACTGTGAGCTCATCACAGTCACACAACAAAGCCATTGAAGGCTGTAGAAGTAAAATGCTGAAGTGAAACTGACATGGCTTTCAGATGACTGCTCCTCCTGACTTTACAATTCTAACATACAGTATTTCCAGTATATGTTTTGGGAATTGATGTTTTTTTTTTAATGAATATGATTTATTTCAGATAATTCAAAAGTTACATCTGATGCTCCCAACCATTTCAGATCTTAAAACTAACATCTGCTTTATTTAGCAAAACTAGCTTTTTGGAATGGGATTCCTGTGTGAATCTAGGAATACCAAATAGTGCCATTTCAGAAGAAAATAGGGAAAGAAATCACTGGGAGATGACCTCTTTACCGAGTAATGGCCATATATTTCCCCAGCATAATTGAAGAGTAAAAAATTTGTAAAATGAGTAAAGCCTTACGAAAGTAGCAGAAAAACAACAAATACGCCTCGGTGAATGTACATTAATCTTTTCTGTAGTTGTTTGTGTAACACTAAATAAAACAAAAAATGCTGTTACGCCCAGCTGTGTTAGGTGCTGGTGTGGGAAGGACCCAAATGCAGGCAGTAAAAAAAACAAAGTTTAATAAGGGTAAGGCAGCAATCCGTGGTAATGCAGGCCGGGTCAAAAAACTACGGTACAAAGACAGAGTCCACAAACAGGGTCACAGAACAGGCAGGGGTCAAAACTGGGAAGGCACAACAAGGCACAAAAAACAGTATCCAAAAATCAGAGTCGCGAGAACACAGGCAGGGGTCGAAACTAGGAAGGCAAACGAGGAACAAAAAAAAAGACAAACCGAAGACAGAAAACAGAATAAAACAACCACAGGTAAAGGATGAGGGATACAAAAAAAAGTGAGGTGAGAACAATGAGGGTTAACAAGGACCAATAATACAATAACGGGGGGAAACGTAAGACACGGACTGGAATACACATAGACACAATGATAACAAACGGCCTGGGGTTAGCAGGTAGACAAGTGCACAGCTCGGAGGGGAGGACCGCGAAAGTGGACACACGTGCAGAGAATGCGAAATCAGATAGATACAGGGATAGGATAACGAGGAGGGAAATGACAGCTGCAGGTAGAAACTCAAGATGAATTAGTAATTAGTAATGTTAGTAGCGAACTCTAAAACCCTAATGTTAGTAGGTTAGCTGGTTAGTATTATATACACGTTAGTTTGTTAGCCGGTTAGTATTAAATCTAATCTAACAGTTAGTATGATTAGTACATTAGTATTATATACAAATATAAATAAAGCCAGAAGGAAGAAAACGAGATACGAAATACAGAGGAAACCCGAATGTTCCCAAAATCACCCGAATAGTGCAATGACAAAGACAGGGGGCCCTATCTTGGCGATCTTGGCGCTTAGTCTAAGCGCATGGCGTAAAGTTCATTAGGCTACCTGCATAGTAGGCTAATATTGATTAATAACATACATACCGTTATTTTGCCTTAATGATGACACTAAATAGCCTACAATAAAGCTGTCAGGTTCGCAACCCATATGTTCACGCATATTTCCCCTTGTTTAATAATGTCCTGTTTATGGAAATGTGACCAACCTGTTTTACTCGTAGCGTAATCCTTTAAAACAATCCACTTTCCCAGGAAGACCGTGAAACGTGCGACTTACAGCAGGGGAAACAGAGAACATGCAGCGCACGTGCAGAGAATGGCATTAAAATTAATTGTGAATTAATTGTGTAACGTGCTGCAAATTTGTTTTAGTTTCTAATTAGACGCTTAGTTCTCTTTAAAATCGTTTTGTTCAGTTATGGAATAACGGGTGAAATCAGCTGGGTTTTAAACAGTGAGAGTATGGAAACCTGGTCACTGTAATTTAAAAAATATGAAGGACGAAGAATAGCTAAGGTTACAACTTAGTTAACATGGTGACAACATGGTGGTTTTTTAACCATAGGCTATCGAAAAAAACCTTATGCACAGCGAATCTGCTGTAGCCTAGGCTATTTGAAATACAATAAATGCAATATTCACTGGACAAGGTTTTTAACTTTTTTCAGTCACAAACCATTCTATTTACTTACAGGCTGTATTCATAGATAAACAGAGCTGTATTGTAATGACATCTGAAGCGCATTTTCAGAACTTAAATGTCGTCTATTGCCGTGCGCGAGTTTTCCATTGAATGACAATTCACGCATTAGGTGCAAATGACAATTTGCGCATTAAGCTTGATATAGGCGTTATCAGCTCCTTTTTGATGGATAGCCATTCGCCTGGATGTTGATGGAGTGGGCTGAGAGCAATGTAATGTGGCATCGTTTTCCTTCGCTGAGGGAAAGGTATGTGGACCTATGGAATTATTTTATTATTATGCATTTTTGATATAGCCTACACAATAATAATATTTCACATTGTGATCTAGATATTTTAGTCATGCTTGTGCACGCCCCTGTGTGTAACAGACAGGAGGGTATGCGCGTTGTGCACACGCCTATGTAGACGCACTTATATGCGCCGTTAAAATAACATGTAAACAACTGCGACATGACTTTAGACCAGGTTTGTGGTGGTTCTAGCGCAAGCGCTTTCTGCTGGCTCAAGATAGCAATACGCCAAAAAGAATCCTGGCCACTCCTCCTCAACACGCCCAGTTCACTTGTGATGGCGCAAGAATACATGCTAGTTAAAGGACGTAAGCGTTAGGCGTTATTATGGACCTAGCGCCGGGTGTAAGATAGCAAAGACACTTGCGTTTGGGTTAGCGCCGGGTGTAAGATAGGGCCCAGGGAGTGGAATCTCAGAAAACATGGAACGAGGGAAATGCAGGAAAATGGGTAAAATAAATCAGGAAAAATAATAATACAGAATAAAGAGACAGACAAATTACAGGATCCTAACAAGCTGTAATTTCTTGTTCAAAGCATCCAATAAGACAAGACCACTGAATCTTGAAAGGGAAAAAAATCTAGCAGATATTGATAGTAGAATGGCATGGTTTAAGTATACAAGACTCTAAAGGGGCAGTTCATCCCAAAACTTTTGTTTGATATGTTTCAACATACCCGGTGTGCTACCTATCCATCCAGGTAGATTTTCTGAGAACTCACTAGTTTTGTAGATATCTGCTCCAGCTCACCGTTATATTACCCTGATAGAACAGACAGTGGTGGGTCCAAAGTCAGTGGCACTCAAAGTGCCAAAAATGTACATTCTAAAAAAATCAACAGCAACATCTCTTTCCAAATATAATGGCACGGTTACTAATGAACATATTGTGCATGTTTTTTTTTTGTTTTTTTTCGAAAAGTACTTTCTGTCGAAGTAAGCCAACTGTGTATATCCGCCAAAACACCCCAGTATTCTCGTGCACACTGTGTTTACAAGCCCCATAATAATGGCGTGTGAATATACACATTGTTGTACTTCCTTGGAAAGTAATTTTCTGTAACCATGTAACCATGCCTTTATATTTGGAAAGAGATGTTAATTGATTTTTGATTTTTTCGAACGTAAATTTGCCGCTTTGAATCCCCGAAGTCCATTCTATTAGGGTGGTATCGCAGTGAGCTGCAGCGGATATCTAGAAAACTAGTGAGTCCTCAACGAAACTACCTGGATGGATAGATAGCTCTCCGGGTATGTAGAAACATATAAAAATAATTTTTTTGGGTTAACTGCCCCTTTAACTTGTGTATTTCACAGCTGTATTGACATACGTTCAGGCTATTGTTGGCTTTATCTTGTTGCTATGACAGAATACAAATCTTTGGTGATAAAAAATATTTTTCTGAACTTACAGATAGATGCTATTGTCCATTGTGTCACGCATGGGTCGGTATAGTTGCAGGTGAGCCTGGATAAGGGGTTGCTTGTTAAATGGACTAGATGTGCGACATATAATATCATATAATAATAAAGCTAGGACATGGTCTTTGTCGTTTCCACTCATAGTTTGGTTGCAGGAACAATGACTGTCTTGCCCTAAGGTCCAATCCGTTAAATGTTCTGCCCTCCTGCACTTCCCCTCGCCACTTCCACTTGGGGGAATCCCTTTAGAAATCGGAAGTTGGGCGTTGCCAAGGGCGAGTGCGGTCCAATACGTTAGAAATGCAAGTGAACTACGTGAAATTATTCTCTCGACCCTCGATTTGGCTCGAGGGAACGAGTCCGCAAGACTGCAGACTTCGGCCAGTGAAATTGCCCAGAATGCTTTACTGTAACCCCAAGCTACCTTTTTCTGAAGTTTAAATTTAATGCCTTTACATATTTCCTGGGAAAAATCTTAAAAATAGAGAAAGCGGCACTCAAGTATAAGCGATTAAGCGATAGGCTACTTCAAAAGTTTTTTTTATTGCACGACTGAAATGTTGAATAGATTAGGAAATTACATTGATTTAGTGGTTTGAAAAAAATCGCTTTAAAACGTATTTCCAGCGAAAGGTTTAATGTTATTCTACTAGGATTCAGTATTAGAATGATTATTTCTGTCAGGACAACTCACACATTTGAATGACATGTTTGATGAATGAATGTGCTGCATAATTATTTTAGTTTGGAGGTGAATGGATCTGCTTTAGTACTGCTCCGGAACACGGGCATCTTGCCCTGCTAAACAGGAGATGACCAGAAACCCCCCATACTAAAGCAGATCCAAACGACAGGTGGAAGCTGGGGTGGTGGAGGGTGACAGTAAATTTATTTTAACACAAGCCGTAAGCAACAAAGAGCAGCGCATCAGCATTCAAGCAGTACAGAGAGAACTAATTCCTGGCTTAAAAAGGGCACTCCATTAGAGGTGTGTGCATGTGATTGGTTGAGTATGTGACGCGTGATCGCTAGCCGACCATGGTCGGCTACAGCGAGAGGTTGTCCAACAGAATTTACTCTGCGAACACGTTCACGACGCTCATTTCTGTCAGGACAACTCACGTATATCAATATCCCTCCAGCATGGTGCTAGAACACAGCTGTGATCTTGGACCAGACATTGGCCATACTAGCATTATGTGACAGTAGACTATGTGTACAGCAGAGCACCTGCCATTTCCTGAAGATCAAGAAGACCATATTGATATCCCTCCAGCACAGAGACAGAACATGGCTGTGTTCTTGGATCAGACATTGGCCATACTACGCAATGTGACACCTAAGTAGGCTATGTGTAGCCTGGCCGCCCTGGCCGTGTGGCTTATACTATCAAGTGAGAAAAGCTATGTGTAACAACAGGGCACCGGTTGCTTCCTGAAGATCAGGAAGTCCTGAATCGATATCAGCACTTATAGGCCTGTACCTGATCTGACCCAACATAAAAATGTAATGTAATTTTGCCCTCAAAATCGAAAGTCCTATCGAACCGTGGATTTTGAGTATTGTTACACCTCTAACGTCCGTACATATTGTCAGTAAGATGTCATACCTGTATTTCTTTCCCTACTTGTCGGAGAAACAACTCTGTCATAATGCATTTAAGCAACATCGGCAAACCACAAAGATTACAGAGTCTGCTTCCAGATAAATTATAATTATAGCTGCCTCTCAGAAACGCATTACTGTCAAAACAGTTAAGATTTAAAAAGCAGCCAACATTTGTTTTAAAACTTTTACATTTATACTTACTTAGTAATTGTCATGTGTTAGTGCCCTGAAAGATGTAAAAAATTACCATTCCATTTTCTGCCTATATTACACCCATTTTAAATGCATTTTCTAACAGGACTGAAGAGACCATAACTAGATGCGGGCATTGATTGCATTAGTTTCATCTAATGTGACTGCAATACCTGCTGCATTTCCTCTTTGCACGACATTGCGGAAACTGACATGAGATAAATAGTCCTTGTGGTGTCTGGTGAGGCACTGACACAGTAGTATTAAGAATGGAGCCAGACACAATGTTCCTTCTGCTTTGTAAGTAGGGGAAATTTAATACATTCAAGCAACAATTCTTTGGTAATATGAATAATAATTCAAAAGCATAATATGTATACTGTGTGGGACGTTACAAAAACAGCTATGTTGTGGAAAATCTGATTAAATTCATAAATTATGTTATGGACTGAAGTCATGCAGTGTATTTGTGTGACTGCTTACCTTTGAATTTTCTGTTAATTTAACTTAAATTTATTGTGAAAGAACTGGTCTACACAACTACCTTCATGAAGACTTCCAACATGTAGTTACAAACTTATGACTGTCTCTTGTGTCTGAAGGATTAACAATTGGTTAACTGGTGTGATCAATTTACTATACTTCATGAAACATGTAGTGAGCGAAAATTGTGTACTATCTAGAACATTTAGCTACTAAAAATGGAGCATTAAATAGTATTGTGTCAAGTCACTGTTTGCAAAAATGCATTGGTGTTTTCAATGTGGGAATAATACAATTTCACATTCATCTTCACATTGGATCAGACACTGGAATTGACATAGCTTTCTCTCTGTTTCAGATGCAACAGCATTGGTGTTTTTTGGTGAACATGGAGGTATAGATATTAAGCTCCTTAAATCTATGCTTTGGCAGGGAAGTATTTACCAGCCATTTGTTTTGTGGAACAAACACAGCAATTATAAACCAATTTCCAAAATGCATGCTTTCTGACAGACTAGAAGTGTGTGGTTGCAAGATAAAGAATGCTTGAAATGATGATTGCATTCATAAATACATGGTAGGACAGGAACATGCATACGGGTACTCCTTGCTGCAGTATGTGACAGTATACACACATTCCAAGAATAAATCAGACTACTCGAGAATAATGTTACTAAATACGTTGATGGCCTCTTGGAATAAATGCACTTGGTGTACAGATTCTGCTGCGGATAAAAATGTTCTGATTTGGCACAGCATTGCTGCTGGAGCTCATCTATCATTGTTATTACTTGTGAGACCTCAGATTTCATGATTAAATAATTAATATGCATTCAGGAGTCTTCACCACCACTGCCCTGTTCCTTGTAGCCGGCTAACTGAGTTAGTTGGCTACCTGTGCTGAGTAAAATCCAAAACAGTGTTTTAGCTAGTTCATATTCCCTATTCAGGGGGTTTCCGGGTTTCACTCAGCACAGGTCAACAGCTAACTGAGTTAGCCAGCTATGAGGAACAGGGCCCTGATGGTATGTATGTGACAAATATATAAAATAGCTTAATACAATTGTTGTGCAGAGGCACTCTTTTAAATTGGTTAAGTAGCATATAAGATGTAATTAATCTATACAGTTAAGTGTAATGAATTCTTGACTCAAAGGCACATCCAAGTCATTGAAATGGTGTTGTCAGGATTCCAGCTGTCATGTCATGTTTTATGTTTCATTTCTGTCTTTGTTAGATTTCTTGTAAATGTCACGTATTGTGTTTAGTCTAGTCACGCCACGTTTTATGTTTAATTCTTGTTACGTTTCATTTTCATGTCATGTCACGTTTCATGTTTGATTATTGTTAGGCTACGATTTATTTTTTAGTCTTGTCATGTCACGTTTTATATTTGATTCATGTTACGTTTCCCGTTCATTGTTAGCATACACATTTTCACATTTTTCCGCAGCCTTGCATTCATGCTTTCTATATCTCTCTTGCTGTCGCTCACGCTTCCCTAATTGTTTCATTCTCCCGTGTCTAGTTTACTAATCTACTAACGTTAGATCAGGATTGGGTAATACTAACTCTTTAACCATGTGTTCATGTTTACCTTACGTTTCTCGTGCATGTCATTTACTAATTTACTAATGCTAGGTCAGGATAGGTTTATTACTAACGATTACTAATTATCTTGTTACCTTGTCAGCCCTCCACACCTGATTTCCATTCGCATGCTGCTCTCAAGCTAAGTGTCTGCACCTGTCTACACCTGCATTTAAGATCAGTGTTCATGTCTTGTCTTCGCGAAATTGTTGTCTCCTGTTTTCAGTGCACTTTTGAGCAGTTTTGCCAAGCCTGCCTTTTTGTTACTATCCAAGCCTTTTTATTGACCATTGTTACTGACCTCTGTTTTGTTTACCACTGCTTGCCTGTACCACGAGTTTTGCCTGCTGTCTTTTGTACTTTTGCCCCGCGGAGCGGACTTCGGTCTTGACTCTTGCATTGCCTTCGACCCCGAGCCTGCCTACCGTCTGCCTGTAGCCTACTTCTGCCCTGCTGACAGCTACTCTGGTTACTGGATTTTTGCATGGTGTACCAATTCTGAGACTGCCTTCTCCCTCGGTACTGTACATTGGTTTTGGCTGGGTTTTTTGTGTATGAACTTTCTTGTTTTTGACCACGCTCATTGGACATTCCTTCATTAAAAGCCCTCACGGGACTTTATCTGCAACCACTGCTTCTGAGTCGTGCATTTCGGGTCCTACCCTCACGCATCCATCTCAGGTGCGTTATGAAAAAAGGCAAAAGGGGCATATTGCGTAGCCTGTTAAGACATTTGTTTTAAAACAATGCTGGGACTGTGGGAGTGAATTTACTTGCCACTCGCATGCTAAAGTAGCAGTATGGTGCCTATTTTATGACCTCTTCATACGTGCATGGAATTCGTTATCCACAGATCATGATTCAGTAACAGGTTCTAATAAGAAAACAGAACAAGGGTTAATGTCATGACAATTGCTTTACATACAAACATAGCACAATCCGAAATGTTGATATATTAGTTTACATATGATACAACAAAAGAAAGCATACCCTCAATACAGATTGTCTGCCTGTGTATTGAGTTAAACAGAAACTGCAACTGTGTGGCACAGTCCATCGGGTGCCCAACCCTCAACTCTTATACAAATCCTCATGTGCAGCTGGGGGTTTGATTCCTGCCCATGGCCCTTTCTGTACTGTGATTTTGTGTCTCTGTAACCCACCCTGCTCTCCCCCCATGTGAATAAAATTTTAATAAAAAATAGATAAGGTGGTTCACTCTCCTTTAAAAATGAAGTGATTTTTATTTAGGACATTTAGAACATATCAATCTATAGAAGCAGAATGAATATTTCCATTGAATCAGTGATAATCCTAACTCTGCATTATGTTTTGAATCAATTTTTTTTATAACTCTGTTCCAGGTGCACAATCAAGTCCTGGGGTTCGTCTGACTGCTAATCCTCCATGGTCAGCTGTGTTCCCAGGAGAGAAAGTTACTCTCACCTGTCAGGTTATTGGATCTGAGGGATGGAGGTTTTTCTGGAGGGAACTCAGACAGGGTGTAACACAACTTCCAGATTCCAGTACTAAAGGCTCTGTGTTTGTCCTGAGCACTGTGGAAGAGAGAGCCAGTGGGCTGTATCAGTGTGAAGCTGTAAAAGGGAATGAGCGAGCTTTCAGTAACACTCATTTCATAATAGTGTCGGGTAAGTTGTGTAATTGAAAATTACTCCTCAAATAGTGGTTTTGTGTTTTTCTTTTTTGCATCATAAAATGATACATAACACATGATTTAAAAAAATCTATTCTATATTCCTATGTGTGTTTCAGCTGCTCGTCCTCAGGCTGTCCTAGTCACAGATCCCCCAGCATCAGTGATGTTCACAGGAGAAACTGTTACCTTAGTTTGTGACATCAGGAAAGGGTCTGGCTGGAGATATTCATGGGGCAAAATCACCCAGGGAAGATTACAGAGTCTCAGTACCCGCAGTACTAAAAGCCAACAAAAGCACGTCCTGCAGTCTGTAAGAGAGTCAGACAGTGGAGAGTACAAGTGTCAGGCTGAACGAGGACAGAACCCTGTTATCCAGTCTTTCCCTGGATCACTTGTGTTAAATGTGTCTGGTGAGTTTGGGACATTTTCTTCAGTCTTTAACCATATTGCTCTAGTATGTGATAACAGCTGTATATATTTATTAATGCTAAGAACTGATACTGAGCACATGCTTTACCATTATCAGGGAAAAATCCAAAGCCTGATATTACCCAGAATCCCTCCAGTGTAGTGATGTACGCAGGAGAGAGAGTCACCCTGAGCTGTGGATTTGGGGGAGATCCTGCTGGCTGGGAGTATCTCTGGTACAAAGACAGACTGAGAGATGCTCTGCCCAACACTGACAGCAGCAGGACTAATGGGTCCAGTTACACCATCAGCTCTGCTGCTCTGACCCACAGTGGAGAGTACCGGTGTATAGCTGCAAGAGGAAGAGAAAGTTTTTACTCAGACTACAGTGATCCTTTGACTATAGACATATCTGGTGAGCACAATTACAATAGTACAATGTGCTTTAATAATTTTATTTAAAACAATGTGAAGAGAGCCTTTTATTTTCAATTTGAAATTGTACTGATAGACATTTTAATTCCCATGAACACGATATCAGCTCTCTATGATTTATGGGGTTGGAAGTTGTGAAATGCTTACCAAGGGGGGTGATAGAAATAAGATTATTTTACAACGTGAAGCGTGGTGGATCCATTTTTTAAATAAATAAATTACATTTTTTCTCCCAGTGGTATCAATTAGGAATTGTCCCTAACCATTTTTTTTTATAACCATATGGCCTTTATTTATATTGTGTTATTATATGGGGGGTTGTTTTTTGTTTCTGTTCCATAGATGAATCATTACCATCATGTAATTGATTAATTGTATAATTGTGAATCTTGGGAGAATTGATTAATTGATAAGATTATGTCCACATGATTAGCCATAAGTCCCATAAGAGTATTTAGTGAGTGCTGTCCATTTTTGTTTATTATATCACATGCTTATGGGATTCAGCACCTAATTATTTGTCAATGGATTTTGAGTTGAGCACATTTAATTTTTGATTTTTTTCAATTAACTCAGTTCAGAGCATGGTTGTGTTGTCAGGCTGTTGTGGGTTTGAAGCACAAATGATGATTAATTTTATAAATATTAACCTAATACAGTTTTGGGCGTAATATTCCTAGCTATTTGTTCCATTCATGAGTTCACTAACAAGGTCCTATTGGCTGTAACGTCTGCCATATTACTGCACCTGTTTAGAAGGCAAGGAATTTCACCAGCTGTCCATAAAAAATCTCACCGCTGTGAAGAGGAATTCCCTTATATTGGTATCATGTGGCAGGATAGTGAGAGAAACCTGTCACACATAACACGTTGAGTTGGATGATAAGCAATATCTTGCATATGTTGCAGCTCGACCTCAGGCGGTAGTGACCCTGGATAAAGGATGGATGGAGATCTTCACTGAAGACAGTCTAACAATGAGGTGTGAGCTTCATGGAACCTCTGCTGGCTGGAATTACACATGGTACAGAGATGGAACGCAGATCCCATTAAATCACACTGGGGAGAGGCTCACAGTGGGATTTTGGAATAGTTCCTATCATGGTGAATATACATGTAAAGGGACCAGTACGGACAGACCGTACTACTCTCTCATAGGTGAAGGTTTCATGACAACCAATATTAGTAAGTTGAATTCTTCATTTAGCCCACAGACAAGTGAAGGGTTAAATCCATTTCAATATCTTGCATACCCTCATGTAATACGGTGTATCATCACTTATTCTTTTGTAGTACTAGTTGACTTATATTCTTCATTTAAGATCTAAAATCAAAATTAAAAATGTAAATGAAACGTATTAACTGTTATTTATGTGTTCAATCCTATTCTGAATCTGAATTAATCTGTATATGTTTATGACTAAGACACAGAAAAAAGGGGAAATATATACAGTGCCCTTCAAAATTTTACATTCCCTTTCTTGATAAAGATAAGCAAAGAAGGCATGAATGAGGCTATATTATACTAATGCAATTATTCCAAAGAGATATGTGTCACAATTATTCACATCCTTTTGTACAGCCTCTGTCTGCAAGAATAACACTACTGAGTTGTCTTGTATAGTATTTTATGCGATTGGTGAACATACTGTATGTGTATGGCCGGGGGGGGAAGGGGCAGGTTAGATCATTGACAATTCCTTCATACAGAATCACTATCTGTATTGTTTATTTAATACAGCCTTTGTTCTTTTTTATGAAGGGTGAGAACAATTTTGAACGGCATTGTATGTAAGGACACAAGGCTGAATTATACACAATATTGATGGGCGTGCCAAATGCAGCAAAGCATAATGATTTTCCAAACAGAAATAAATAGCACTTTACATGCCACAATTCTGTAAAATGTGCCATAAATGTGGAATCTAGTTTTAATGTTTTAAAACATTTGAAAGATAATATTGTATCTCACAAACACCTTCATGTTCTCCATCCACTGCAGGGCTGTACTTTATCCTGGGTCTTTCTGGTGTTCTCATAATTGTCATAACCATGCTGGTGGTGCTGGCTGTCAAATGCTTTAAAAAATGCAGGACATCAGGTGTGCAGTAGTACTCATTTATCAAATTCAAACATTAGGATATTCACTTTAGAATATGTATAATTACATTATAGGAGCATTCCAGTAAATTATAAAAGCACATAAATAAAATCTCCCATTAAACGAACAAGTGTTCATGTCTTATAATGACATTTCATCATTACATTTTCTTGATGGTTGCATTATTGTATTAAGTTCATATCTCAATATATTTTTCAAGGGATAACTGGGAATATACTGATGAAACCTGGCCCAGCCTTTCTGTGTCATTGCTTGAGTGCTCATTGTTTTTCTTCGCGATTTCAGAAGGCCAAGGCAAGAAAGAGCTTGATGGTGGCGAGTTTTACTCCAGGGTAAATGCAGACTACATAAGTGCAGGTGAAGAATGATCCTACTGTGTGCTGTTCCTGTTGCACTGTGTGCCACATGTTTGTTGAATCTTAACATTTGTCTGCTCTATTCTCCAGGTCATGGATTTCCAACCGACGCTGTGTATGAGGAAATAGACCCTACCACAGAAACTGAAGGTGAGACGGACAAGCAGCTTGGCACTAAACTAAAAACCATGATACTCTGACAATC
This sequence comes from Synaphobranchus kaupii, assembly GCA_029718625.1. Lineage (NCBI taxonomy): Eukaryota > Metazoa > Chordata > Actinopteri > Anguilliformes > Synaphobranchidae > Synaphobranchus > Synaphobranchus kaupii. Next base: position 97,117,381 of record CM056378.1, on the reverse strand, counting down.
TGTCGGATGTTTTGTCCATTTAAACATCGCACGCTCTGTGGAGCTGAAGCTCAGTATGTTCTTCCTTTGATCCCTCTGCTTTATTTGACTCCAGGTTCTGCAGCAGCTGTTGGCCAGCACAGTCTCTACTCTGTCATTCAGTTAAAACCATTAAATCAAGGTGAGATTATAGTTAACTGAATAATTAATTTCATAATCATAATATGGGGTGATTTGTCTTAAATTTAAAGAGTTAAAGTTAAAGTGTAACAGTTACTGATATTATGTTACCATTGCACTATTTTTGAAAATTATTTGCATAATTCTTGCATGCACTGTGATTGCAGGTCCTATTGTGTAAGTGGACACGGGAATCCATATACACTCAGTCCTACCTTCATATGTGAGGGAATAAATACTACTATATAGTATGTAGTATAGTTAATGACTGAAACGGTTTTTTAATATCTTATATATTTTAAGGTCAGTATGTTGCCCATTAAATAATGATTTGCAGTTGGATCAACCTATGCATTTCCTGTTTCCTGTTCTGTCTGTATTTTCCACAGTTGTCCTGTTTAATATGACTCTTCAGAAGTGACTTGTAGACTCATGGGTCCTTTATTGTGGAAAATTCAGTTAATGAAGTGAAAATGTACTAAATAAGTAGTATTATAAATTGTTCAGCTTCTAATCCAGGAGTCCTCAGCCCTAGCCATACCAAGCTGCAGGGATTCTCATTTTTGTTGTTACTCAGTGCTTAATACACCTCATGTGGTTCCTTGAGTCTATGTTAGTTCCAGAAAACAAAAACCAGCATACCCTGTGGATCAACTGGACTAGGGCTGAGAACTCCTACTTTAAGTTAATCAAGAGTTCTTCCTCAGAACTCTTGGTTTTGAAGCAGGATGTAGGATAAGTTTAGTGGTTGACGACACATGAATCACACTTTAATTTCAGTTAATCTCCATGAGTCCATGATATTGTATTGACTGATTTTATTGTCATTTCCTTTTTTTTGTGGTAGAGCATTCGCTACTTACTTACGTGTGATTTGCATCTAATGTGACACAAAATCTCATACTATGTTTTTAAATGTAAATGTATGTGTTAATATTCAATAGGTGTGTGTTCTCATTAAGTTTGCCTGTGCTTATTTCAGTCACTAAGAAATTCAATGCAGTATTATGTTTTCCTTTCAAGAGGTACTGATCAGAATACAGTATACAAAAGTGAATAGGATATACAGTATCTTCATAATGTATTTGCAGGTGGTCAGCAGTTGTTGCACTGAAATAGCTTTTTAAGAAAATATTTAAACGGTACTGTATAGGGATATACAGTGCACTACAATAGTTTTAGGACTCTGACACATCTTTTGTTGTTTTGGCTCTGTACTCCAGCACATTGGATTTGAAATGTAATGGCTTTTACATCCATATCTGGTGAACCGTGTAGCAATTGTAGCCATTTTACACATACAGTAGACGCCCCATTTTAGGGCACCAAAAGTAATTCTTAAACTTAAATATAGTCATCATATTTAATATTTGGTTGCATATCCTTTGCATGCCATGACTTTTTGATGTCTGTGACCCAAAGTGATATCTTACTTTGAGGTATTCTTACAAGCAATAGTATAACCTCTCTGCATTTGAATGGATCTCTATGGGAATTGATGGGTGGGACTAGATTCAGCTGTAAATGACACGGGAATAGTATGGAACACATGGTTGGCTAAATGGTTGCAAGTCATCAAGGGTCTGAGGTATCAAACGAGCCTCAAAGCATCACTCTGCTGCCGGTATGCCGTAGATATGGATGGATCACTTGAAGGGTTGTTTCTCCTGACTTATTTTTCCATAGAGTTCAATAGGAAAATGAGTCAGGAGAAACAACAAAGGATATGCAAACAAATATTAAATATGATGACTTTTTAAGTTTATGTTAATTTGTCCAATTACTTTTGGTACCCTAAAATAGGGGGAGGGGGGAGGGGGGGGGGGGGGGGGGGGTATTTGTAAAAATACTACAATTGCTACACAGTTCACCTGACATATGTAAAAACCCACAAATTAAAGCAGAAAGTCGACACTTTAACCTCATAGTCACTGTTCAATTTCAAATCCAATGTGCTGGAGTACAGAGCCAAAACTATTAAAAATGTGTCACTGTCCTAACACTTTTGGAGTGCACTGCATTTTCACATGAATATATTTAAATCAACTGCAAATTCTATGCTCAAATGACATCCTTATTGTCACAAACCATTGTTGCTTTACTCCAAAACAGTGTTTCATTTGCTTTCTTGTTTTATTTCCAATGTAGTAATAGTCACATAATTATTGTAATGGTATGCTGAAGAGTCACAATTCAAATATGTACCTGAATTTTTTCTTGTCTGTTTTTTCAATAAAGTGCTTAACAGTTTTTTCTAAGTTAGTGAAGTGTACTTTTTTCTGACCACAATGCGCTGTGCCTGCAAAGACTGTGACGTGTTGGTGGTCAGCTATAATTAGGTGTAGTGGCAGTTTGATTTCCTGTTTTCCAGCTTGCATTTTCTAAGGCTGTCTCCGAAGCAGAGGCCCATCTACTACATCCTGTCCCCTGTGTATGGTGCACAGGCAGAAGTGTGCTTTTTAATGTGCTAAACAGCTTTAGCCGTGATGTGCAGTACACAAAAAATATCTTCAATATTATTTTCCAAGCGTACTGTGGAAGTGTTGTAAGATGTGCCACCCTTGCCATGTCATTGTGCCATGTCATGTGTTTTTGTTGTTGATGAAGGAAAACGTCAGCGAAGCTGCGCCTCATTTTTTCAAAGGAAGCTACACGTCATGTGTATGCAAGAAAAATATTTGTGGACTTCTTGAAAAGTGTGCTCCCGAATATAATCAGCGAAACCCCGGAAGTAAGTCTTTCATACGGGGGTTTTATGTATACAAATTATTTTTTTTTAATTTTGCCTACTTAAAGACTTTATCGTCCTGTCTACTCAACAAGCCTACCTAATAGTTTGGAACGGTGCTGATTCAGACACAGCCATGGGGTGCGTCCCAATATTCTTCACTCCCCACCTCCCTTCCTCCACTCCCCGACTACCACTCCTCTCGTACCCGGAAATATGCAAAACTGCCTGAACGTTTTGAGTACAAGTATTTGCATGTACAGTATCCAATGTACATGACATTGCGGTTTGCGTTGAGACATTAATTAATATGTAAGCATTAATACGTAATTAAGATGTAATCAGCAACATTAGATTAAAACACAAAGATCCGTTTCCGGGGCAGGGAGTAGAGGAGTGGTAGTGGAGGAGGAAAGGTGGCATTATTTTGACTATTGGGACGCACCCATGGACAGCGTCAGCCCCACTTACAGAGTAGCAGCCGCAGAGCATTCCCAATCAAGGCAGCTGCTACACTTACTTCTAAGTCTGGGCTAAGGACATATGTTAATTTTATCCAGACCCAATTTGTGCAAGCCTTCATATTATCTGGTTAATATACAGTATTGGTCACTGATTACAAGTGTTCCCTTCCATCCTATTGTCGTGGAAATTCTTCTGCCTAATAAAGAAATCAAAGTCTTCCACCAGGCAGCGATAAGTTTGTCAGAGTTTTATTCAACTGAAGAGAGCACCCAGAATACACAGCAAAGTGTCTCCATAGGATAACTACCCCATGAGCAAAGAAACACAGTTTATATACATTTTCACTCTACTGCCCTACAAATCATTGTCATCATGCAAAAACGAGAGTGGGCTGTCTACCTTATCTAAAGGCCTAATTTAGTATCTGTGCTCTAGGGGTACAAAAGGTTAAATTCCTGTCTTCAAGCGTGTAGTGTGCATAACATGTGTAGGCTATAAAATTAGCAACAGTCCTTCCGTTCTCCCACACTATCATTACTTTGACTGGGTAAGAGTATGTACAGTGTGACCTGACCCATTCATCCATCTAGAGTACCTGTCAAAAGTGTGGACACACCTACTCATAGAAGCGTTTTTCTTTATTTTTACTAGTTCCAGCATTTTAGAATAACAGTAAAGACATCAAAACTATGAAATAACTCAAATGGAATTATGAAAGAGACCAAAAAAGTGTTAAACAATTAAACCATCTTATATTTTAGATTCTTCAAAGTAGCCACCCTTGGCCTTGATAACAACTTTTCACACTCTTGGCATTCTCTCAAACTTCATCAGGTAGCAACAGTCTTGAAGGGGTTCCCACATATGCTGAGCACATGTTGGCTGCTTTTCCTGCACTCTCCAGTCAACTCATCCCAAATCATCTCTATTGGGTTTAGGTGAGGTGACCCTGGAGGCCAGGTCATCTGATGCAGCACTCCATCACTCTCCTTCTTTGTCCAATAGCTCTTACACAGCCTGGAGGTGTGTTTTGGGTCATTGTTCTGTTGAAAACAAATCCACAACAAAATCAATCGGCCCAACTAAGCGCAAACCAGATGGGATGGCGTGTTGCTGCAGAATGCTGTGGTAGCTATGCTGGTCAAGTGTGCCAATTCTAAATATATTGCAGATAGTGTCACCAGCAAAGCACCCCCACACCATCACACCTCCTCCCCCATGCTTCACGATGGGAACAGCAAAGTTTTAAATTAAAACTTTTTATTGAGGTTGCATTTCAAAACGTTATATATTTTTTAAATTAAATGTTTCATTTTGGAAATAAATTCATACATAGGCATCAACTAAACTATTAATTTTTGTCTAAGAAAAAAATATTCAAGTATTTAAGCATAAGCCCTTAGATCAAAAAGCATGCATTCAATCAGGTGTGTCCAAATGCCCTGTACAGGCTCATACCCAGTGAAAGTAATGGGTAGTAATGGAAGTGGACCCTTAAACCCTCTTGCATTTACACATTTACAGTATAACATCTGTAGCCACATGTCACATTTTGCAATTGCTGACGTGAGCAGAGTGGTTATTTGATATGTGTATAATCCTGTGTGAGTGGAAATGCTGTTGCATTGCAACTGTAATTCCTTGAGTGAGCAGCAGATGGAAGCACTGTCCCAATTAAAAGGAATTACTCTCATCCTTTGTTCACCTTATTTGCACTCACTTACTCTGCTCCTCTTTGCAAAGTAGTGTTTCATGTGAACCTTTGGCTGTGTGCTGTCTGACTGCACAGATCTCTTATCAACAGCAGTGCTTTAATCACATTATTTCTGAACTGGGTTGGAAGGCTAAGAACATCTTCAGCGAATGTGAACTAAACGCAGTATCATTCTGAAAGAAACCACATGCCCTCTGCCCTGAATAGGGAACTGAGGATGAAAAACAGTTGGGAACAACATGGACATAGAAATGTCACAATGTGAAGGCTTGTACCAGTGTAGACCGTAGATTTCATGAGTGCAGTCCAGTAGAAAACTGCAATAATAATTTTCTGAAGGGCTCAGCTGAAACATATTTTGTCAATGGTGTAATACTTCTTGTTCAATTATTGAAAATGTAATTGTATGCATGGGCTTGAACACGTGTCTGCAATTTCCTTTAAATACATTTTACTTATTTTTCAAGGGTCCTGCAGGGCTTTTATTATTATTGTAATACACTCTCATAAATATAGGTACAGTGGAGATACATTTTTCTACTTTAAGGAAAAAAAATTCCCAAATGCACCTTGAAAGTACAATAATGTTCAATTTGGGTACTAATAAGTACCTTTTCAAGCAAAACAGGTACAAATTAATTATGTACTGCTGGCTGTGGGTACAGTTTTATGCACCTATAGGGTACCACCCCAGTGACAAACGTTTGTACCTTTTTAGGTACTTTTCATATTTTATATCTTTCTTGGATAGTACATATACCTATATAAGGAAGTACATTAATATGTTGAATGATTAAATATTCAGTTAAATAGTGTGCAATTGCTATGTTCAGTGGAGGTCAGTTCCATGTTGTTCTTTAAGAAAACATTTTAATGGTTTCTAGCTCAAGCAAAACATACAGTGCCCTCCACAACTATTGGCACCCCTGGTAAAGATGAGTAAAAAGGGTTATAAAAAATTCACCGTTTGGTGAATTAGCTTAAACTCACACTGAAGAAATGAGAAAAATCCAACCTTTAATTGAAGCAAATTTATTCTGAGAAAAAAAAAATCCCTCATCAAGAAATAATTATTTTTAACAAAACAATGTGTGCCACAATTATTGGTGGCACATCCACATCTGGGTATCTATCTGAGTACAGATCCAGATACAGATTTTTTAACGTGATATTTCAAGTTTTGTTAGTTCATATATCATACATCACTGAAGGTGACCTCACGTGGCGCTGTAATGGCGAAATGTAGTCCAGCTGTCTCTCGTGTTCATGTTTGTTAATTTGAATGTGTTTTGTTGCGTCAGGCTTTTGTCTTTTGTTTTTTTCATGCGCTGTGTGTCTGTAGTGGGACGGGGAAGTGGGCTGGAGATTTTTCAGGGCACTCCTGCTGCTCGTTTTGATAATATTGACGAATTGTCTAGTCGATATAATTTTGTTTGTGGTCGTCACCGGAGTTGAAGATGTCAGGACTGATCCTGGACTGCAGGCAATATTCAAAAGGCAACCATGGAAGGGAAGGAGAAGAGGAGCGAGGCGACAACTGGGAAGGTTGACGCAGTTCGGTGCTCCGTTTCGACAGTGTACAGAGACTGTAAAGTCGTGGAGGCGGAGTTGTGTGTTGGACTGCTTAATGACACTGGACATCTCCGGACAGTGGGGGCTATTTTTAATCATGGCTGTATTCCACTTTAATTCACTTGATAAATGCAATGATTCTATTGAATGTCTTCATTTGATATGTTTGTTTGTGTGTTGTGGGTCTGCCCCACTGTCTATTTCTTTTTTGTTGTTGCTGGGGCTACAACTGAAGTTCCCTAACAGGAAAATAAAAGTTATTCTATTCTATACCTCTCCCCCTACACTCACTTCATATGGGTAATGCCCTGGAAGGCTTTTCTCCAGTGTGGCTTCACTGTAACTACTGAACAGCAGATTCTTGGATGTAGCCATGCATCGGAAGACCATGTAAGCTCACCCGGATATGCAGAAGTTCAAGGTGTATTCTTTTTGGAGCCAGTGGGCACTTTCAATGTCCCCAACTTTTGTGTTGTGTCAGAAAAAAAGCATGTGATGGTCCCAGAAAAATAAATGTGTAGGACAGACTGAAAAAATGTGAAAAAAACAGTTGCAAATGAATGTGCAGCCCCTGGCCTCTCTTCCCTGATGCTTCCATCCCTTCTGTCCCTCAGCCAGGAGACAGGGAGAGATAAATATGGTGTAAACACCTCAAGCAAAGCTGCTGATGCCACAGCTCCTGACACAGTAGCTCTGGGGGTCTGTTCCTCCGAGGGGAGCCACTGACTAAAAATAGGGACAAGTGGGTCATTCTCAAGTCACCAGGGTAAACCTTTAACTTGAAATAAGAGGATCCATTAGTATCTAGTAATGGGTATTGCTTTTATTTGTAATGATGATTCACTGATTTGAACCAATCATAGAGTTTTGCTTCAGAGAGCAAAGTCTTGACTGGTTCATGCAAGTCATACAGTGCATGATAGCCCTGCCCATTTGTAGTTCACAATTTCTTACTCTCATAGAATTGCTCCTTACTCTAACACTAGAATTACTTTGCCTACGCAGTGTTAGCCTCAATTTTGGCATAGTTTAGGCCATCCAACTAGCTAATGCTATGTAGCTGACTCTGGTTTTGGCAAACTATGCTAGATAGTTATTTAGCTTGCTAAGCAGTCATTATTTCTAGTCATAGCTAGTTACCAATCTTTTTCTACAAGCTAGCTAGCTAGTGCATAATTCTGTTTAACTATCACAGAGATGAAAAAACAAGGTTCCATATTTGAATGAAAATGTGAGGCACCCGGGTTCCATCTCGGGTTTTCCTATTGTTTCACAGTCCACCCCGTGTTTTCCCTCTCTCTCTCCTACTTGTGTCTTGCACTCCCCACACCTGCATTGTGTTTTCCTCTCGTGTCCTCGTCAGCCTCCTCCCACCTGTTGCTCGTTTTGTCCTCATCATGTCTTGTATATAGTCTGCCCCGTCACTTTGTTCGGGGCCGGACCGTCTTGTGTTGCTCGTCGTGTTTGCTTGTGAGCTGGGTTTCCCGTTTGTGGTCTTGTCTTGTTCTGTCTCGCCATGTTCCGTCTTGTTATGTACCCTCTTGTAGTGATGGCGAAATGAGGCTTCCTGAAGCACTGAGGCTTTGCAGCCAATTGTATCGCAAATAGATTAATTACTCGAAGCCTCATTCAACACAGTGTACACTAGTGACACCTGCTGGTAAAAGTAATTTAGAGCAACGAAGTCATTACAAATTCCACCCCAGGTTCAAAATAACGAAGTTGCCGCGATCTAACAACAAGCGACCCTTTAGCTCACTGGTAACGCGTTGGACTTCAGAGCCATTTCTGTACCAGTTCAAAACCCCGCTCAGGCGATACACATACTAACATACTCATAATTTATATTTGTAACTGTCATTAGGCTAGATTTGTTTTATACTAAGATATATTACCTATAAAATAATATATGTAATAATATTATATTAACTTTCAAAATGAAAAAAACAGGAAGATTGATATAAACGGCCTCATCAAGTTCTTGCTTTCTGGAACCTATGGCAAAATAACAATATGCAAATGTATTTTTATCAACATGTATGTCAGTATGATTATGATAAAGCAACCATAACTGCTATTAAAAAGTTAAATAAATAAATAAATAACCGCTGGTTTCTTGCTCATTGGCAGGTGCATTTTCATGCATTGCCCGATAGCCTAATGCCTGGACGAGGTATTATTGCTGAAAGCCAGCTTCTTTAGGCACAGCAAGCACTTTACCTTCAAAATTAAATAATATGCCATTTGAGAAGGAATGCAGATGATAATGATAATAAAAAAGAATAAGAAATAACAATCAAATCATAATATTAAACACATCGTAATAATCTGCTGTAGTTACGTTAAAATAACAACCAACGAACTACATGCACAGTCGATTGCTAGCCCAGTGTTCGAATAGCGTTTCAGTGTGTTTTTATATCTACGCCACTTAGGCCTGCCTTATTTGGAGATATCGGGTCAAAATATTACCAAGCAGGAGAAGATTTTCGCTTCCATGCAGGTTGCATTAGCCTATTTTTGTACAAAAACGACAAAACTGTACAAAAGTTGTACAAAAAAATAAATAAAAATACTCCAAAGATTCCTCAAAAAAATACTCCAAAAACTTTCAATAGCAATAATACCAATAATAATAAACTCTCCGCAACAACCCTCGAAATAAGGGAGGTATCGCTCCTTTATATCTACAATTCAAAACCCCTAATTCCGCCCAAAACGCAAAACAAACCGATCACATGGTTCTACAGCACCTGAGGCCTCGTTTGTCATCGATCACGTGCTTCTCTGAAAGTGATACAAGCTTCGGTGCGAGGCTTCTGTAGGAACTGCCCTACGTACTCGACACACAGCTCGGAGCTTCGGTATCATCCGTAACATCACTACCCTCTTGTTATGTACCCTCTTGTCATGGACCTCCTTGTCTTGTCTTGTTCATGTTTAGGTTTTGTTCCCTCCAGGCTCCCTTGTTCCCTCCAGGCTCCCTCATTCCTGACCCCCATGGCCAGAGTGCCGCCGCGGGCCCCCACGCTATCTGCGGGAACCCCGCAACCATTCCTCACCCCACGGCCGGTGTGCCGTCCTTAATCTGGACCCCACGGCCGGGGTGATGTCCTCGTTCTTGACCCCCATGGCCAGAGTGCCGCCGCAGGCCCCCGCGCTTCATTACCTGGCGCACCTGTTCCTGGTTTCCTTTGTGCTATATAAGCACGCTGTTGCTACGTTTCACCAAGCCAGGTAAAAAAGGTATAGCCGGAGGACTTGGTTTTTGTCTTTGACAAACATTCAGGAACTTTCTAGAGTTAGGTTAGATTCCTATTTTCTCTAGTTTCGGTTTCTTTTACCATTGTGCTTAGTTATTCGCCTCTTGTTTTGTCTCTAACGTTTATCAGAGCTAGAGGTTTGCTACCAGTTTATTTTTCTCGCGCTGCTTAATTCTGCGAGTTCGCCCATTCTGTGGGTTTTATTTTTGCATCTGCTCGTTATTCGAGTTCACCCAGAGCTATTGGGGTTATTTCTGTTTTCGGTATCCTACTTTACGAGATTATTTTCTCAGTGTATCTACTCGAGTTTAGAGTATCGTTGTTTATATGTTTTATAAAGTGTCATATATTGGGGTTATTGCTTTTCACTGCCCTCTAATGGAGAACTGTGCTATGACGTGATGAGCCACTAGGGAAGTGACGTGACGTTCTCTGTTTTGACAGTCTTTGAATAAACCCGCGACCAAGCAACTGAGTAACCTGTCTCCGCCTGACATTTATGTTGTAGCCTAGCTGTATAAGTAAGAGGTACTATCCTAGGGCAGACACAACAAAGTGGCGACGAGGATCGACGGCATCTGCGTGTGTGGAGAGCTCGGTGGGGAGGAAAAGTCCCAAACTGGAACTGTGTTTTGCCGTGTTTTGCTGGAGGCTAATAGCAAGCTAACGTTAATTAGCTGGATAGCTTCACCGTCGGTGGAACGACACAGCACGGCAAGAGGAAAATAACACAGCCGTGAGTAACGTTACAGTCCAGCCAAACGGAGCTGTTATAAAAGGACAGTGACTGCTAACAAGACAAAATGGCGGGGATATTTGGAAGCATTGGCCCTTTTGATGAAAATATTGAACAGTGGAGCTCCTACACAGAACGTTTTGATTATTTTGCACTCGCAAATGGCATAGAAGGTGAGAAGCTTGTGCCAACGTTTTTGAGTGTCATGGGGCCGAAGACGTTTAATTTGCTGCGTTGCCTGGTCCAGCCAGACAGGCCTGGAACCAAAAGCTATGCTGCCATAGTGACCACATTAACAGCTCATTTTTCACCAAAGCCATTGGTGATCGCTGAGCGTTTCCGCTTCCATAAAAGAAACCAAGAAGAAGGTGAGTCCGTGACAGTGTTTGTGGCTGCACTGAGAAGGTTAGCCGAACATTGTGAATTTGGTGCTGTGCTAAATGACACCATCAGAGACAGACTTGTGTGCGGAATGAGGAGTGAAGCTGCTCAAAAGCGCCTGCTAACTGAAAGGGCACTCAATCTGGATAAGGCTATTGAAATTAGCGTTTCCATGGAGTTAGCTACCAGAGATGCTCATCAGCTCAGCTCAAGTGGAAAACTGCACAAGGTCCTCTCCGAAGAAAAAGCAGCTGAAAATAAGTGTTACCGATGTGACAAAGCCGGACATTTTGCAGCTGAGTGTTGGAGTAAGGATGTGGATTGCAGAAAATGTGGCAAAAAGGGGCATCTGGAGCGCGCATGCAAAAGTAAGGGGGTTGAAAGGAAACCCAGACACGACACCAGAAAGCCAAAGCAGAGATTCAAAAAGTCGATGCATAGTGTGCAGCCAAGCCACACTGTAGAGGCGGGCAGCAGCTCATCAGACGAGGCTACCGTGTACGTGCTGTCGGTACAGGGAGGTCCAGATGGATACTGGATTACTCCGCTGCTAAATGGGAAACCGGTGCGCATGGAGATCGACACAGGTGCAGCAGTCTCTCTTGTGTCTTATGTTGTCTACAAAAAGACATTGAAACACCTTCCATTACAGCCAACCAGCCTCATCCTGAGAACCTACACTGGTGAGTCGGTGCCAACCGAGGGGGTCGTCAATGTCACGGTCAAAGTGAACAATCAGACAGCTAAACTTCCACTCTACGTGGTAAAAGGGAACTTTCCATCTCTGCTAGGCCGTTCATGGCTCGAAGAAATATCACTGGACTGGCCAGCAATCCGCAAGATCTGTAAAGGCGAATCACATCTGTCAGTCGTCCTGGAGAAACATGCTGAGGTGTTCAACGACGAACTAGGAACCATGAAGGAAATAACAGTAAAACTGAACCTAAAACCTGACAGCAGACCAAAGCTCTAGAGTCGACGGACGCACCGGTGCGTCCAAATCACGTGCCCTATTTAAGACGCTGCAGCAGCATGACGCAGCCTCGCTGAGTCTCCATTTCAACTTGGCTCGAAAGTGCAGACTTCAAACTATATACCAGTTTTTAAATTGTGTCGATAGGCCAAGTAAAACCAGACTTATCTAGAGTCGACGGACGCAACGGTGCGTCCAAATCACGTGCCCTATTTAAGACGCTGCAGCAGCATGACGCAGCCTCGCTGAGTCTCCGTTTAAACTTGTCAAGGAAAAAGAAACATGACACCCTCTTTCCTATTGGTGGATAAATGCACCACATCAACCAATCAAAAAAATATATGGTAACTCGCGGCATTTTTTTGTTGCTGGGGAAGTTGTGGGAGTTACGGCGGCGAGAGAGACAGACAGCGATAGTGATAGTGAGTTTTGAGATTTGAGATTTGAGAGTATTGTGACATTTAGCGAGTTTGGAGTGTATATTTAGTGTATATTGTGTAGTCTAGTGTAGTGTCTTTAGTGTGTAGTGGAGTCGTTTTTTTGTTTTGTTTCGTTTTTGTGTATCGAAACAATGAGGCGACTGCTGAACGTAGAGCAGGCAGCGCAGCTCTTCTTTGAGCTGGAAGGAGCGGAGGGAGACGCGGAGTCGGAGCCGGAGAGTGACTGTGATGGTGAAGTCGATGATCCATCATTTGTTTTGGGAGAGGAGCAAGCGGAAGAGGAGGGAGGGGAAGAGGAGAGCGAGGAAGAGGAGCCTCCGACGTGCGCACCGAGAGGGAGGTCTGCACAGAGGAAAGGACGGCGTGGACCGCGAGTTCGCGGGCGCGGGCGCAGACCGCGGGTTCGCGGGCGCGGCATGCCCACCAGGTCCCGATCTCCGCTGGCACAGGCAGAGGAGTCCTGGAAGACAGAGGAGGATGCTGACACTGCCCTAGCAGTAAGCAGGTTCCAGCCACGGAGAACACCTGGAGTCCAGGTAGAGACACTTTCCCCTCATAGTCCAAAGGACCTTTTTCTTTTGTTTTTTGCCACTGACACAGTCAGGACAATCTGCAGCAACACCAACAAAAACGCTGCAAAAAACAAGGAATTAGGGAAAAAATACAAATGGACTGACATAGAGACAGAAGATCTGCACAAGTTTTTTGGTCTTCTGATCTACATGTCTCTGGTGTCGCTGCCAAGTCTCCAAGACTACTGGAGACAGAATCACATTTTGTCTGTGCCCCTTCCAGCCAAAGTGATGACGAGAGACAGGTTCCGAACCATATTTTGGAACATCCACCTCAGTGATCCAGAGGAGGATGTACAAAATGACAGGAAGAAGGGAACACCAGGCCATGACAAACTGTTTAGAGTCAGGCCTCTTTATGATGACATCCTCAGTGCCTGCCAGGCTTATTACCACCCGAGGAGGGAGCTAGCAGTGGATGAGAGGATGGTGGCAACGAAGGCAAAAACTGGCATGACACAATACATGAAGGACAAGCCAACCAGATGAGGGATGAAACTTTTTGTATTGGCTGAGTCAAGCAGTGGCTACACCTTCAGGTTCAGCATCTACACTGGCAAGGCTGTAACTGCAAGTGAGCAGGGGCTGTCTTATGATGTGGTCATGAGCCTTATTCAGCCATCCTGTCTAGGTACTGGGTACCACATCTACATGGACAATTTTTACACCAGTCCCAAATTGTTCATGGACCTGGCCAACATGAAGTTTGGAGCATGTGGCACCTACAGGGAGAGCAGAAAAAGATGCCCCAGAGGGAGGGCAAATGCTCTCACCAAGAAATGTGGAAGAGGATCTGTGAGATGGATCAGAGAGGGCCCACTGGTTTTTGTGAAGTGGATGGACACACGGGAGGTGTCTCTGTGCTCCACCATCCATCCTGCATTTTCAGGTGAGACAGTGCAGAGAAGGGTGAAGGATAGAGATGGACGCTGGGCTGAGAGAGACATTCCCTGTCCCACACTAATCGTGGCCTACAACAAACATATGGGTGGGGTGGACCTGTCAGACCAGCTCATACAGTACTACTCCACCCACAGAAAAACTGCTCGCTGGTACAGGACCATGTTGCTGCACTTCCTGGACATTGCAACAACAAATGCCTACATCTTGCACCGTGAGATCAGCAGTGCCAATCAAGTGCAGCCCATGGCACACAAGGACTTCATGGTGGAGCTGGTGAGTCAGCTTTGTGGCATGGACAAGGCAGGTGTTCCCCAGAGCAGGAGAGCTGACCACATTCCTGTGCCAATTGTCACAGCCACAGATGCCCCCCAAAAATCAGCCAAAGGCAGGCTGAAGTGCAAACACTGCCTCCAGGTGGACAACAGGAGGAGTGACACACCCTGGAAGTGTGCCTCTTTGTCTTGTGGTGGACAGGAACTGTTTCTTGGAGTGGCACAAATAATTTGTGTGCCATCTTTGTTGTGTTGTGACACCTGTTTTTTAAATAGTTGTACAAAAAACGCCTGAGGCATTGCCTGCATTTTATGTAAATAGTTGTGAATAACTTTGTTGTTTGCTAAATTTGTACATAGGTTTTTGAAATTTACAATTTATATTTACATTCTAAGTTATAAAAATGGTTCGTTAAACATGTTTGTGGATTTCACAGTAAAAAATCTAACTTTTTCCTACTCGGATTTTGTGTTTTTTGTGTGATTTTAGGTCCAGTGTGTTAATACAATAAGTCAAATTGAAAAAGTAACTGTATAGTCACACAGGTGAGGTTGTGCTGAAAAAAATGACACCAAACATGGCACGTGCGTCCATGTTGATTTTGCCGGCCCGTTTGAAGACAGGATGTTCTTGGTGGCCGTAGATGCTCACAGTAAATGGCCAGAAGTGTCCATAATGAGATCTAATACAGCAGAGAAGACGATCGAGAAACTTGGAGAGATGTTCAGTCGATTTGGATTTCCTGAACAACTGGTGAGCGATAACGGCCCACAATTTATCTCTCAAGAATTTGAGAGATTTCTGGAGGTGAATGGAGTACAACACATCCGCTCCGCTCCTTATCATCCATCGACTAATGGACTTGCAGAGAGATTTGTTCAGAGCATGAAACATGCCCTAAAGGCTTCACAGGGGCAAGGCTCCCTGCACCAGCGGTTGAACAACTTTCTGTTGTCATACAGAATTGGCCCACACTCAACCACAAAAGTTGCTCCCGCAGCACTTCTCATAAAGAGACCACTCCGCACCAACCTCGACCTTCTGAAACCACCCAAAACAAAATAAATTGTTCACCAAAGCCAACAAGCTCAGGTGGAGAGACGCAGACAAAGAGCGAAAGAGAGAGTTTTCCGCCCAGGTGACAACGTACTGGCACGTAACTATGGCAACGGACCAAAATGGATGCCTGCTACAGTCTTAGCACAGACGGGGCCTGTGTCTTACACAGTCAAGACCACTGAGGACATCATCTGGAGGAGACACACGGACCAGCTGCTTCTGGGATCTACAGCATCATCTGTGCAACCTCCACCAGTGGTGAGTGCTGAGCCTGTGGAGCAGGACCGTCCAGCCCAGCCTACAATCACCCAGGATGTGCCGTGTGCTGTGGAGCCTGTTTCCCCAGGTTCCATTTCTTCAGATGAATCACATCCTGAACTGTCACCGTTCCCCATGCTGCCGTCTACTCCTGCTCCAGCCGGGGTGAATTCGCCGGGTGGCAGTGCTATCCGCCGCTATCCTCAGAGAGAGCGCCGGTTGCCCAAACGTCTGGATTTATAATGAGTGACATACCCTGAAGTATGGGGCAGAATAATCCCCAGGGTAATGTCCGGGTTTGAGTAGTCTGACCTCATTCCCAGAAAGAAGAGTAAAAAAAAAAAAAAAGTTATTGTTCATGCTGGTATGTTGGATAATGCAGGTGTGATGTTGGTTCATTTTCCGTGTTGCATCATTGACAGAAGTAATATGCACACACACATAGGAGTTACCCATGCTATGATCTACATCTGCTAATGCTAGTGGCGTTATTATTTTTCCCTTGTGCCTATTCTTAGTTGGGGTACATGTTCTTTAAGTGGGGAGGAGTTGTCATATATTGGGGTTATTGCTTTTCACTGCCCTCTAATGGAGAACTGTGCTATGACGTGATGAGCCACTAGGGAAGTGACGTGACGTTCTCTGTTTTGACAGTCTTTGAATAAACCCGCGACCAAGCAACTGAGTAACCTGTCTCCGCCTGATATTTATAAAGGACGTTTGTTTGTTCGGGAGTTTGTTCCGTCTTTTTTTATATTTTTCTTTTCTAGTTATTAGTCACTTGCGTGGGTAATTTCTCGTATCCTATTCTGGTCGCTTCTGATCCTCCCACCCCCCTTACACCTAGATGTAAAAGAATAACTCAATTTAAATTGCTATGAATTATTTTTGTAATAATGGAAGAATTGCCACTTAACTGTTGATGCAAGTTATCTAGCTACTGTATCTAACATGTTGTATAGCTACTATGATTGCTGTTCCATGTATTACAAATGGTATGTCATACCGTACTGGTGAGACATTCTAGAGTTATGTGTAACTGCAGCAGCTTGTTAAATCAAATCTCCAAAGTGGTTACATTTACAGTATGGATAGACAGTTTTTAAAAAATCTAAAGACTTTTGGTCTCAAACTCAACTGGTGTTTTACCCGTTTCAACCTAGAAGTAGCTGAATTACAAGTGATGAACTATAGCTTTCAGTATTAAATATGGCAGTACAAGAAGAGAATGATCTTTGAATCATCACCTCCAATTATATCTTGCCTACATGACATTGTGATTTACTATACGTATTAATTCTCCTTTGGTTTTTTTGTACATCCCCAAAGCTCTGCCACTTTTTAGTGTGCAGTTTGTCAGGCTGTAATTGAGAATATTGAAATATGATACTAACTGAACTTAGACCCACTTGAGGTAAATCCTGTAATATACAGAACATGGCATTTTGGAAGATAACAATGTTTACTGTTTTTATTGGATTTCATATTACACTGAAATTGCTCAAAGTTTATGATACTGTGACGTGATCACTGATGCACCTTTACTGACTGGATTTGGGTTAGGCAACTAATGTTGACTCCATAGGCTGTCATCTTTTCAATTTCATGCTTCGCAAACCCACTGGGCTATTGACATTGACTGGGTCCTTTCGATATACTGCAGTGTACGTCAGTACTTGTATTGCAATGCATAGTTTTTTTCCTTTTCATGATTCATTTCTGTATTTGTTTGGAAAAGTATTTGTAGGGGTACACACACCTCTGATACCCTATTGTTTTTGTTCAGATTCTTTTTTTTTCCTGACCGTTGACCTTAAGTAACTTGTATCTTGTAATTACAAGGCTTACCAAACTTGGTAGGCTTGGTTGGATGGCTGGACTATTGGATCCTTTAAAATATGGAGTAAATCCTGGTGGTGCTATAATGCACATGACAAAGTCCATCACAAGGCCAACCCCCCACTCCCTGTCTGTAGATTTTCTGCCATTTTGACCTTTTGAAAATAAATACAATGCTACTCTTCCTACAAGAATCTGCACAAAATTGGACAGCCTACACTTAATGACTGCCATGAAATAATGAATGCACAGATAAATAAATGTGGACATAAAAAGATAATAAAACAATACATAAATAAATAAATCAGTTGATAAATTAACAAATGTTGTGTATTGCCTTATCTGAGAAATAGATGAGGCAATACACAAAAAGTAATGGATCACAATCAATAAAAGTAGAAATAAATCAATAAATAAATCAATGTGGAAATGCATTCTAAAATAGCTTGATCAATCTAAAAAGTGATGTATAATGAAACTTTTGATTTCACATTTATCAATTAATATTCTTTGATTCTGTTATTAATCCATGCTTTGATTTATGCTTTATCAAGGACCAGGGGGCTCATTTATGAAACTTTCTACATTAAAAGTTTACAAACACAGTGGTGCAGTGGTAAAAGCATCAACTTTGAGTCAATGCAGTTGCACACCGAGGATCCGAGTATGGCCAGTGCCTTGAGGGAGTGGCAAATTAGGCAGCCGCTCCTGAGGTGGGGGGAGGGACTCGGCGCGGGAGAATCGTTGTGTATATAACGGCTCCGTGCTGTGCTGGAATCATGGTCAGGGGCTCGAGGAGTCACACTTGAGGAAGATGTGGCGGCGGACGCTTACCTACTGCCAGCCGACGGGGTTGTGTAGCGGTAAATTCTCACCATTTGTTATACGGGGAATTGAATCGTTCTAGGCTAACATTGACTAACAAATTGGGAGAAAATCAGAAACAAATTTTTTTTTAAAAGATAAATAAAATATTGGTATGCACAAAAGGATAAAACTGCATACACTCAAAAATATCCTGATTTATAAAACCGTCTGGATGCTCAATTGCACAAAATTTTCTCACAATCAACTTGAAATTCTGCCTAGTATCCTGCCCCATTAACTCCCACATTTAACCATAAAGTGTTAATGAAATGTCCAATGTGAATCTGATATGCATATAAATCAGCTTGTCATTTCCAATTCCTTGTCAGAGAAAATGGAGAAGTCAGACCACAAAAAAAAAGAAGAGAAACTTCACAGAGAGTGATATTGAGATGCTTTTTATGGAGGTATAGTGGAGTGAAAGCATGTCACAGCGGCCGACCCATTTCGGAAATTAACAAGAAGTGGTCAGATATTTATGTAGATATTTATAAGGTTACAGTACCATAACCAGGGAATAATCATTGGTGCTATTAATTGAGTCACGACTCTTATCAGCTCGTGATTAGACATTATTCAAAATAAGATACGATACAATAATACTATATCATCTGATTACACAGAAATTTATCTTGCATCTTAAAGCGACATAGTTTCACATAGTTACAAACAAAAAAGACATACAGCCACACAAAACCTACAGATATTACATCCATGTACAGTCAAGCCGGAAAGTCTGCACACCCCTTTCACCTTCTCCACGTTTTATTACGTTACAGACATATTCTACAATAGATTGAGTTCATTTTTTGTCTCAAAATTCTACACATAATAGCCCATAATGACAAAGTGAAAACAGGTTTAGACATTTGTGCTAATTTATTAAAAATCTAAATGTAAAATATTGAATATTGATATGACACCCAAAAGTGAGCTGAGGTGCATTTTGTTTCCACTGATACTGCTTGAGATGTTTCTACAACTTAATTGGAGTCCACCTGTGATAAATTCAATTGATTGGACATGATTGGGGATTGCCAACACCTGCCTATATAAGGTCCCACAGTTGACAGTGCATGTCAGAGCAAACTCCAACCATGGGGTCAAAGGAATTATCTGCAGACCTCAGAAACAGGATTGTGTCAAGGCATAGATTTGGAGAAGGGTACGGAAAAATCTCTGCAGCTTTACAGGTCCCAAAGAGCACAGTGGCCACCATCATTCATAAATGGAAGAAGTTTGGAACCACCAAGAATCTTCCTAGACCTGGCCGCCCGGCCAAACTGAGCAATCGGGGAAGACGGGCCTTGGCCAGGGAGGTGAGCAGGAACCCGAGGGTCACTCTGACAGAGCTCCAGCGTATCCTTGTGGAGATGGGAGAACCTTTCAGAAGATCAACCATCCAGGCAGCACTCCACCAATCAGGCCTTTATGGTAGAGTGGCCAGATGGAAGCCCCTCCTTAGTAAAAGGCACATCACAGCCCGCTTGGAGTTTGCCGAAAGGCACCTAGAGGACTCTCAAACCATGAGAATCAAGATTCTCTGGTCTGATGAAACCAAAATTTAACTTTTTGGCCTGAATACCAAGCATCACGTCTGGAAGAAGCCAGGCACTGCTCATCACCTGGCTAATAGCATCCCTACAGTGAAGCATGGTGGCAGCATCATGATGTGGGGATGTTTTTTAGCAGCGGGAACGGGGCGACTAGTCCTGATAGAGGGAAAGATGAATGCAGCTCAGTACATCGAGATCCTTGAAGAAAACCTGCTCCAGAGCGCTCTGGACCTCAGACTGGGGCGAAGGTTTACCTTCCAACATGACAACGACCCGAAGCACACAGCCAAGAGAACAAAGGAGTGGCTTCGGAGAAAGTCTGTGCATGTCCTTGAGTGGCCCAGCCAGAGCCCAGACCTGAATCCAATTGAACATCTGTGGAAAGAGCTGAAAATGGCTGTGTACCGATGCTCCCCATCCAACCTGACGGAGCTTGCAAGGATATGCCAAGAGGAATGGGCAAGAATGTCCAGAAACAAGTGTGCCAAGCTCGTAGCTTCTTTCCCAAGACGCCGTGAAGCTGTAATCGCTGCCAAAGGTGCAGCAACCAAGTATTAGGTTAAGGGTGTGTACAGATATGTAACCCCTAAATAACCTATTTTTGTCTGTAAAATAAAATTGCATATTTTCTAAAAACCTGTTTTCACTTCGTCATTATTGGCTATTGTGTGTAGATGTTTGAGGCAAAAAATGAACTCAATCTATTGTAGTATAAGTCTGTAACGTAATAAAAAACGTAAAAATATGTCCCCAAGTAAACCCCTCAACATCAAATTTAAATCGCCTTGTTGGACCTCGCATTCAGCATTCAAATGTAAGCTATTCTGGAGTAAAAGAATGCTTAAATCTTATATTTCTGTACAGTTGGGACTCTATACCGAATGCAACACAAGGTGAATCAGAACAGAGGAGAGAGAGGAGGCTCTAGCAGTGGCGAGTGCCTCCGTCACAGCCAGGAGAGCAGTTTCAGTGGAGTGGCCGGTTCTGAAGCCGGACTGATGCGGGTCAAGCAGGTTGTTCTGGTGGAGAAAAACAGACAGTTGGTTAAGGACAGCACGTTCAATTGTTTTGGACAGGAAGGGCAAGAGAGATACAGGACGGTAGTTCCTGACATCAGCGGGGTCCAAGCTAGGTTTTTTAAGGAGTGGGGTTACACGGGCAGTTTTAAAGGCAGCAGGAACATGGCCACAGATTAGGGAGGTGTTAATAACGGAGGACAGATATGGAAGGAGCTCAGCAGATATAGACTGGAAGACTGCTGAAGGTATGGGGTCTAGTGGACAGGTGGTTGCGCGATGGCGCGTCACCAGCTGGAGCACATCTGAGTCCTCCAGAATCTTGAAGGACGACAGTGTAGCGATGGGTTCAGTATGGGGGATGTGGGGTGTCACTGGATGCGTGAAGGAGTTCCGGATCGCGGCCACCTTCCCCTCAAAGTGGGTCAGGAAGTCATCTGCAGAGAGGGAGGAGGGTGAAGGGGGTGGAGGGGGGATGAGCAGAGAGGAGAAGGTGGAAAAGAGTTTACGTGGGTTAGATACACATGCATCAATTTTTGACTGGAAAAAAGTTTTAGCTGATGTAGTTGCAGCTGTGAAGGCTGCCAGCAGAGTGTGGTAGGAGGCCAGGTCATCTGGGGATCTGGATTTCCTCCACTTTCTCTCAGCGGCTCGCAGCATGGCTCTGCTGGATCTGAGAGAGTCCGTCAGCCACGGGGAGGGGGGTGATAGTCGGGCTGGTTTGGAGACAAGAGGACATAGTGAGTTGAGAGACTGAGAGAGGCATGAGTTAAACACAGAGGTGGCAACATCAATGGGCATTTTAGCAAAGGTAGCAGGAGGAGGAAGTGCAGAGAGAGCAGAAGTAGTGAGAGAGGAGTGTGAGAGGGTGCGGAGATTTCTCCTGACCATAACAGCGGGTGGGTTGTTAGCGGAGTTGAGGGAGAGTGGACAGGAGAGAGAAAATGAGATAAAGAAATGGTCCGATACGTGGAGGGGGGTCACCGTGAGTTCAGATGTGGCGCAACTCCTGGTGAGTACAAGGTCCAGTTGGTTACCACCCTTGTGGGTAGCAGGCGATGGGGACTGAGTGAGGGCAAAGGACTGGAGGAGTGAGGTGACACTGGATAGCTGGGAACTGTCTGGTTGGAGGTTGAAGTCTCCCAGTAGGATTATAGGGGTACCATCCTCAGGGAAGGAGCTCAGGAGAGTGTCCAGTTCATCCAGGAAAGCGCCGAGCGGACCTGGAGGGCGATAGAGAACAACAATGTTAAGTGCAGATGGGTGAGTTACAGTGACTGCATGAAACTCAAAGGAGGAGATATTCAGGCAGGGTACAGTGGGAATAGAGAATTTCCAGGACATGGAAATGAGCAAACCAGTACCCCCGCCTCTGCCAGAGGCCCTGGGGGTGTGGGAGAAGGAGTAGCCGGTAGACAGAGCAGCTGGAGTGGCTGTGTTATCGGGAGTGATCCATGTCTCAGTGAGAGCCAGGAAGTGGAGGGACTTCACCTCGGCATATGCAGTGATGAAGTCAGCTTTCTGGACAGCTGACCGGCAGTTCCATAGTCCACCCACCACTGAGAGTTCCTTATGAGAGGACAGCGGTGGGCAGACCAGGTTAGCCGGACAACGTCTGCGGTGGTTGGGCCTCCTGGAGCGAGGCATGGAACACAGAGGAATGGGGGTTAGACACATGGTAGGGGGCGATAAGACAGGTTAGGTGGGGAAAGATCATTACAAACTGTTCAAATTGACGATGAGGCAGCCTCTACTTTAACTTATAGACTATTTGCTAATTTCCAGATTGCACTCAGCTGCTTGCAGGGCTAATTCACTCAGGTGAATCTATTTCCGATTAGCAACACAAAAGACTAGCAACTGGCCTAAGAACACAAAGCAAGTTAACAAATGATCGCTAATGCTGCTATTTACATCAACTAAACAGTGACTACGCTACAAACAGTTCAATTAACTAACGCACAGCTGAAACCGAATGAAAAATACGACACTTAGCCTATCCGACAGTAGATTATTGACAACGCTGGTCTGATTGCACTCTGAAGTAGGAATGCAAAAACAAAAAAGGACTAAAAAGGAAAAAAAAAAACATGAAGCGAGGACAGAAAAGAGCCAGGGGGGAAGAGTCCGAATAACTACATCCACATAGGCAGGTACGCCGGGGGGACGAGTCCTAATAGCTACTTCCACATAGGCGAGTCCCGCATAACTCCAATGAACCACAACGGAGCAAAACGGTCTCCCCAAAAACCTAGAACAAAATAATACTGACTTAAAATACAAAGGGCTGAATAATACCACACACAATACAGCATGAATGAACAATCAATATCGAAGCCCCGAATGAAGGAAACGGAAGGCTTATATAGCTCACCGGCAACCATGTACAGCTGTGCAACGCTGATGAGACTTCTTCGCGAGAAGAAGGAACGGAGCCAAAACTCCACCAACGAAGCAGCGCCCACGTGTGGCGACCGAGGAACATGACCGCAAGGGAAAAAGGTCATAAACCATGACACTATTTGCTTACTTGATATTGTCTTCACTCACCCATTTCTCTATTTCCTAGTTCACTGTGCTATCAATAGCAGTGCTGTCCACTACTTTCCTGTGAGTTTGTTGGACCCAAACTGTTTGTCCACCCATTATTAATTGTTTTAATTCTCTTTTGTTCCTTTTGGCTTGGCCCTCATTAATGCCCCCCCCCACCTCAGACTGCGGCGAGTGACCTCGGTGCCTCTCTCTACCAACACCACGACAACCCGTTTTGTGTTTTAGTTTGGATAAGTTTCTAACAAAAAAAAGAAAATAATAATCTTAAAAAAAGAAAAAACATCCTGTCTGTTTCTATTTTTTCTGTTATTACAATCTTTATAATAATAATAACTTACTATGTTCTGATTCTTTTATGTTGTATATTGTTATCCATTCACTAAGTCAATCTGAAGCACATTGTGCTATAGTACTTGAAAAGAGATCCAATCTCTTATTTTTTTATTTTGTTTTGTAATCTGTTATTACCATTTTTATATTATAGTAATAATAACTTGCTATGTTCTGATGTTTTTGTATATTGTTATCCATTCACTGTAAATAATTCTGTTTTGTTTGTTTGCTGAAGCACTTTGTGCTATAATACTTGAAAAGAGATTCACTTTGTGTGTGTGTTTGTGTGTGTATTTATACAGGTGCAGCTCAAAAAATTAGAATATCGTGAAAAAGTTCAATATTTTTTGTCACTCATTTCAGAAAGTGAAACTCATATATTATATAGATCCATTACACAGAGTGAAATATTTCAAGCCTTTATTTCTTGTAATTTTGATGATTAATGGCTTACAGCTAATGAAAACCCAAAATTCAGTGTCTCAGAAAATTAGAATATTGTGAAAAAGTTCAATATTGGAAACTCATGGTGTCACACTCTAATCAGCTAATTAACTCAAAACACCTGCAAAGGTTTCCTGAGCCTTTAAATGGTCTCTCAGTCTGGTTCAGTAGGTTACACAATCATGGGGAAGACTGCTGACTTGACAGATGTCCAGAAGACAGTCATTGACACCCTCCACAAGGAGGGTAAGCCACAAAAGGTAATTGCTAAAGAAGCTGGTTGTTCACAGAGTGCTGTATCCAAGCATATTCATAGAAAGTTGAGTGGAAGGAAAAAGTGTGGTAGGAAAAGGTGCAGAAGCAACAGGGATAACCGCAGCCTTGAGAGGATTGTCAAGCAAAATCCATTCAAGAATTTGGGGGAGCTTCACAAGGAGTGGACTGAGGCTGGAGTCAGTGCATCAAGAGCCACCACGCACAGACGAATCCAGGACATGGGCTACAAATGTCGCATTCCTCGTGTCAAGCCACTCCTGAACCAGAGACAACGTCAGAAGCGTCTTACCTAGGCTAAGGAGAAAAATAACTGGACTGTTGCTCAGTGGTCCAAAGTCCTCTTTTCAGATGAAAGTAAATTTTGCATTTCCTTTGGAAATCAAGGTCCCAGAGTCTGGAGGAAGAGTGGAGAGGCACAGAATCCACGTTGCTTGAAGTCCAGTGTGAAGTTTCCACAGTCAGTGATGATTTGGGGTGCCATGTCATCTGCTGGTGTTGGTCCACTGTGTTTTTTGAAGTCCACAGTCAACGCAGCCATCTACCAGGAAATTTTAGAGCACTTCATGCTTCCTTCTGCTGACAAGCTTAATGGAGATGCTGATTTCATTTTCCAGCAGGACTTGGCACCTGCCCACACTGCCAAAAGTACCAAAAGCTGGTTCAATGACCATGATATTACTGTGCTTGATTGGCCAGCAAACTCGCCTGACCTGACCCCCATAGAGAATCTATGGGGAATTGTCAAGAGGAAGATGAGAGACACCAGACCCAACAATGCAGACGACCTGAAGGCCGCTATCAAAGCAACCTGGGCTTCCATTACACCTCAGCAGTGCCACAGGCTGATCGCCTGCACGCCACGCCGCATTGATGCAGTAATTCATGCAAAAGGAGCCCCAACCAAGTATTGAGTGCATAGAAATGAACATACTTTTCAGAAGGCTGACATTTCTGTTTAAAATATCCTTTTTTATTGATCTTATGTAATATTCAAATTTTCTGAGACACTGAATTTTGGGTTTTCATTAGCTGTAAGCCATTAATCATCAAAATTACAAGAAATAAAGGCTTGAAATATTTCACTCTGTGTAATGAATCTATATAATATATGAGTTTCACTTTCTGAAATGAGTGACAAAAAATATTGAACTTTTTCCCGATATTCTAATTTTTTGAGCTGCACCTGTATATATATGTGTGTATTTTTTCAATACTGGAGAGATTTCAAGGGACAAGATTATTATTCAGATTATTCATTAAATAAGATAACTTCAAGACCGAAATTCAAAAACTTTTTTTCACGACAGACTGAATATCATCGTTTTACCACCATTTTGGACACCAAAAATGTGAAAACTGTGCAACATTTATTCATGAATATTTAATTCATAAATAAACTTCATATGGCCCCTCATACATATACGTTTTGATAATGTTTTAGGGAACAATATTCATGAATACCAGAAGAAAATACAGTAACATGTCTAATATTCTGCCTTTTACCTCCTAGAACCCCCGTGTGGTTACTGGCAGTCCTTTGGCTGCGGAGGGCCACAGCGTTCAGCAAACCGGGATGACAGGAGGCATCCTGTCATCTTGCTTCTTGCGCACGTGGATGCCTCTTAACCACGCCTGTCTCATCTCTGTCCAGGGGTCTATGCCAGTTTTGGCTTTGGTTCCCTCTCTGGGCAGCTGGGCTGATCATCGCTCGTAAGCCTCCAGTCCATCACTGCTCTCTGAACACTTCTGACGTCGGAAAGGGGCTCTTGCACTGTCCCTGGATGACGTGTGTGTGCAAAGTTTGCAGGTGTGGCTCGGGGGTGGAAAGGTAAGGTTGTGGGAAGCTGTTGTTCCAACTTGGCTGCTTTCATCTTGCTTTGGAGTGCAAGACAACACTCTGGCTGAGATTTTGAGGGCCCGAGGGGGTCGTTAAATGGCCGGGGGTTGGCTTCCTGCTGCGTTTCTCCCGGGGTCTCTTTGCAGCTCTGATAGGGGAGCGAGGCTTTCGCAGAGGTCCCCCTATCTCCTCCGTCACAGGAATTGTGGAAGTGGGAGAGTCCACAGAGCACACCCCTTCTGTCTGTGCAGCAGACAGAGGTTCCCCGGATTCAGCACGAGGGGAAGCAGCAGGAGGGGAAGAAAAGTCCACAAGGGGTGGGGTGGGGTCCTCGGCCTGGGTCGACTGGTCTGTGGGGGCTGACTTCACCTGCTGGGGTGCGTAGACCTCTCCACCTGGCAGGGCTGATGGGCCTATAGAAGCCGGTTCCGCATCCTGCGGTTCAACAGTCTCCTCACCAGGCTGTGCTGCTGTGTAGCCGGTTCTGCCTCCAGGGGTTTGACGATCTCCTCACCAGGCTGGGATGCTGTGTCTGCAGTAGCAGGTTCTGCCTCCAGGGGTTCAACGGTCTCCTCACCAGGCTGGGCTGCTGTGTCTGCAGTAGCAGGTTCTGCCTCCAGGGGTTCGACGGTCTCCTCACCAGGCTGGGCTGCTGTGTCTGCAGTAGCAGGTTCTGCCTCCAGGGGTTTGACGGTCTCCTCACCAGACTGGGCTGCTGTTTCTGCTGTAGCAGGTTCTGCCTCCAGGGGTTCGACGGTCTCCTCACCTGGCTCAGTTGAGAGGACTGCAGCAGCGGATTCCACTTCCTGTGGGGTCACATCCTCAGTGGCGGCTGCTGTAATACAAGTCACAGAGCTGTTTCCCCCAAATTCCTCCAGGGAAGGGGGGCTCACCAGGGGGGCGGCTACATTGTTTGTGGAGGTGACAAAATCCACAGAATTGTCCAAGCCTGAAGGGGGTGGGGATGAGTCAATGGAGAGTGGTGTATTGTCCTCGGTGGGGGATGGTGCCTGGGTCATGGCTGGGATGGTGCCTACCAGCGCAGGCTGTACTGCCACAGAAGAAAATGGTTTGGCAGTAACTTCTGACTTACAGTGGTGCTTTTCCCAAGCCAGTTTCCACATTTTGTTTATCTCCTCCCATGCCTGCTTTGACCGCCGGAGGTAGAGAAAATGTTGTCTTTTCTCTAGGTACAACCTTATCCCTTGGACAATCCTGCGCTTGGTTTCATCACTATCTGGAGAAATCATATAGTCCAAATACCCAGTCCGCAGGTTGTAAAGTGCCTCCTCCTTAAGCTGGTCCATTGCATTGAGCTGTTCTGCAAATTTTGGGCACTGGGCTATCAAGTATTTCCGTTCTGATATCAAGAGGTACCACTGCTGATCCAACCTTGACTGGCCAGTTTACCGCAGTTTACTCAATAGTACAATTTAGTATGCTATAGGACAACCTATCTCGGTGGGACCTCCAATTATGTCGGGTAAGTGAGGATTAGGTCAAATGTGTATAATCTGAATCCAGCGGTTCCAACAGTCAATGCCCTTGTTAGCGATATTGCGTGCTAGAACCCCTCACTTAACCTACATTCAAAATAAGTTTTACGTGATTTAATTTAATAATTATTATTATTAAAAATGACAATCATCAATTAAATCGCCAAATTAATTAATAGGTAAGTCAAACAGTAACCCGGTGGATCAACCAACAAGCCAAAACAAAGTCTAAATCAGGTCTTGAGATTAAATAATTTTATTAAATGAAAAACAGTCAATTAGAATAATGACTGGCAATCATACATTCACTAAGGAATGTAGGCTGACTACTTATAATTTACCAAAGGGAAAACATTAAACCAGACATTAATTAGAAGATACCAGTAAAGAGAGATAAGCCAAAAATTTCCAATATTATTTACCCTCCAGCTGAACAGGAACAAAAGGAAACGCACGAGGAACCAAAAAGGATGACTTCTTCACCAAACACTCCAAAACTGACTAACTTCCTTTTTTCTGCGGCTCCATAAAATATCTTTACAGGGAGGGGATCCCTGCCCTGATTGGGTTAAGGTGTGGGGAGAGGGGTAATTTATGACAAAGACTGGCTTATCTTTAATGTTTGTGAGGGTAAGTGAGTCAGAGAGAGACAGAGAGCGACACAGAGATAGAGAGAAGGGGGGGGGGGGGGCCCCCTTTGTCACACTATTGTGTACCAAGACTGTAAAAATATACACATATATCTGTTTGTTACGATCCCTGGTCCAGCTAATCGCCTCCACGTGAGAGTGGCTGATTAAAAGATTACAAATCTGCCTTGCGAGTGAAAGATCACTCTTTTGCTGACCATGCACTTTGCCACCCTAACCAGCCGTGCCTCGCCGTGGTGGTTCCTCCCTGCCTCTAACCTCAGTTTCCTGTTTTTTCTCTCTCCCATTTTGGTGCCCAGTTATACCCTACACAAGGTTGAGTCAATTCTCTACCCTTATTGAAATGATGAACCATTAAAGTACTGTATTGTTCAGTTTAGCTCATGCTGTAATATTTAGAAATCATTAATTAATGGTAGCTTGAATCTACAAGCAATTAATAACAGCTGCATTATTTAATGCCAATATAAGAACACAAAAAAATACTTAACTAAATTTAATCCCTGTTTTGATAATTTTATAGGCCTGCTATTTGTTAGGTTGTGTATTTGGTATTAGCCTGTTTGTATTAAATACATAAAGAATAGATTTGTTACTACTACTGGTAACTAATGAAAGGTTAATTGGATACTTTGTTAACGTTGACAACTAACATTAACCTTACATCCATAAACGTTAGTTGAAGTACGTCTATGTAATACACAGGGCTCCTTTAAGAGTCGCGTGTGTGACGTAACTTGGCTGCACCCGAGTTGTCAATCGTTTGTAACGTTAACACACGGAGCCATGGAAATAATCTTTTAACCATCTGTTTGTAACAGTATTACAAAGGAGTTCCGAAATAGCTTTGCAACAAACAAAATGACTTGCTCTGTTTTTGTTTCCCTGCACTCCTACAATGTTTACTTGAACATTAAAACAACACTTTTATACTGATTTGCTCTAACGCAATCATGAACAGCACTATAATGTTTTTATTGTTTTATGTTTATGATCTTTTTTGTGTGCGTGTACTAAGCTGTAACCCAGACAATAAAGGTTTCTGAGGACTAGCTCTGAGTGACGTGACGTATAAAAAGGCGTTCTCATAGAAGAGGCGTTCCCCAAGAAGGGGCGTTCCGTAAGCGCCTGCACACTGCAGACGGATGATATTGGCTGAACGCACCCAAAGTCCCGCCTACGGCCGATACAGCCAATGGGAAGGCGCGTGGTACTGCAGGGTCCCCCGACCCAGTTGCGTTAGTCAAAGATCCTTGTCAAATGACGTTCATCGCGATACACTACAGGTATGTTGGACGCTGTCAAGAAACTCAACAATCGATAATAAAAGCGGTTTCGCTTTCTAATTTCCTCAAACCTCAGTGGCATCACTGGTATATCTAGTCTAGTTAATGTAATCAGTATTATTTTGACGATTTATGTGTTTATTGTTGAAAATTTCAGTCAGTGAGCTCATTTTGAAAATGTCAGCTAGCTAACGTTAGCTAGCTAACATTAGCTAACTAGCTAGTAGTATGACCCGAATGGTAGGTTGATACCAAGCGAACTATTAACGTCAGCTATTCAATGCAAGCTAGCTATCTATCTAACGTTATATAAAAACGTTAGCTATCAAGTGGACATTTTATGTTTTCAACAATAAACACACAAATCGTCAAAAACGTAAAATGTCCATAAGCTAGCCATCTAACTATATACAAACATTATTGAATGGACATTTGACGTTTTTGACATTCTAGCTAAGTAAATCACCTCATATATGAATAAGGTAACTTAGTTTATGAATCAATTCAATGATTTTTGTTTTGACCATTTGTGAACTGTTAAACTCCGTCTCGTTTACCATGCTTTGTGGGTGTGACTTTATTGGCGTGTCATTACCATTCATATCTATACAATCAATTATGTTGTTTATGATTAAATTGTTTACTAGAGCACTAAATTGTTTACAAGAGCACAAAGTTCTTCATAGATCTAGCCTCTTAATTTTGCTCTCAAAGTGCACCAGATTGATGCATTTAACTTTAAAATGTACAAAATCTTCTTCCGGGGAACCATGCCCCCGGATCCCCCTAGAAAGAAATCTGGACCTGTAAAAATAATTCAAACGTCACGATTTACATGTAAATGTAAATGTAATGTAAATGGACCTCACTAATTTCTAAACCCTGGTTACGGCCCTGGACTTGAATATATCGCCCTTTTCCTCTTTCTGGGGTGAGCGACGGCAGCCGTGCATGCAAAGGAAGCACGTTTAACATAACCAAATATTATTTGAATATATTGCCCTTTTCCTTTGTCTAACGGACCATAAAGCTTAAGAACACAGAGCTTGCCATCACTTAGCTTTTATGCAGGATTCCAATTAATTTTTCACCCGCGGCATGCAGCAGAACATGCCGTCATTGTAGGGAGAGGGCATTAAATAGACCGCCCTGTGATGTGAATGGACTGTGATGGGTGAATCATCACTACAGCTGAGCCATCAGCTGATTTAACTGGAGCTTCACTCACATGACCTTCCTGAACTAACGCTACACTCTATGATTTACTTACAGCAGTGCGCAATTTAACCATTTTGAAAAGATTTGGAGAAACGAAGGGCTAATGACTTTTTGCATCATAGATCTTTAGTAGTCTGCATATCACCCGCAGATTTTTTACACTGGTGGGCAAGAAGTCTATGATCCAGGAAATATATAGTTTTACCCGTTTCACATTTGTAGCTCTCAGTATTCCATTGCAAACTAAAGACGTTCTTTTGAATTCTGCCAAGATTATTTAGCATTTCTGGCACTTTATTTTGACCTAACTGAAGCAAATAAAATAATCTAAGTGGTACAACTGTCTTGCTTCATTTAAGCCATTTTCCAAGTTTCTGTGATGCACATGCCTGGACCAAATTTGGCATCTGCACGAAGGGGTTAACTCCACTTCAGTTTTGCAGTTTTCTCAGCTGAACTGTGAGGTCACCACAGTCACACAACAAAGCCATTGAAGGCTGTAGAAGTAAAATGCTGAAGTGAAACTGACATGGCTTTCAGAGGACTGCTCCTCCTGACTTTACAATTCTAACATACAGTATTTCCAGTATATGTTTTGGGAATTGATGGGTTTTTTTAATGAATATGATTTATTTCAGATAATTCAAAAGTTACATCTGATGCTCCCAACCATTTCAGATCTTAAAACTAACATCCGCTTTATTTAGCAAAACTAGCTTTTTGGAATGGGATTCCTGTGTGAATCTAGGAAAAGCAAATAGTGCCATTTCAGAACAAAATAAGGAAAAAATCACTGAGTAATGGCCATATATTTTCCCAGCATAATTGAAGAGTAAAAAATTTGTAAAATGAGTAAAGCCTTACGAAAGTAGCAGAAAAACAACAAATATGCCTCGGTGAATGTACATTCATCTTTTCTGTAGTTGTTTGTGTAACACTAAATAAAACAAAATTGGCTGCATTGCCCTGGAGGCCGGCGGCGCAGGCAGGACCGCTCCGGAGGGTGGCGGCGATGGCTGCATCGCCCTGGAGGCTGGCGGCGCAGGCAGGACCGTTCCGGAGGGCGTCGGCGCAGGCAGGACCATTCCGGAGGGCGTCGGCGCAGGCAGGACCACTCCGGAGGGCGGCGGCGAGTGCAGGACCGCTCCGGAGGCCGTCGGCGCAGGCAGGACCACTCCGGAGGGCGGCGGCGCAGGCAGGACCGCTCAGGAGGGCGTTGGCGCAGGCAGGACCGCTCCGGAGGGTGGCGGCGCAGGCTGCATCGCCCAGGAGGGCTGGAACGTGGCGGGACAGTAGGGCTGGAACGTGGCGGGACAGGAGGGCTGGAACGTGGCGGGACAGGAGGGCTGGAACATGGCAGGACAGGAGGGCTAGAACGTGGTGGGACAGGAGGGCTAGAACGTGGTGGGACAGGAGGGCTGGAACGTGGCGGGACAGGAGGGCTTCAAACTATGAATTTAAATTACCATTCCATTTTCTGCCTATATTACACCCATTTTAAATGCATTTTCTAACAGGACTGAAGAGACCATAACTAGATGATTGCATTCATGCCATCTAATGTGACTGCAGTACCTGCTGCATTTCCTCTTTGCACGACATTGCGGAAACTGAGATGAAATAAATAGTCTGGTGAGGCACTGACACAGTAGTATTAAGAATGGAGCCAGACACAATGTTCCTTCTGCTTTGTAAGAGGGGAAATTTAATACATTCAAGCAACAATTCTTTGGTAATATGAATAATAATTCAAAAGCATAATATGTATACTATGTGGGATGTTACAAAAACTAGCTATGTTGTGGAAAATCTGATTAAATTCATAAATTGTGTTATGGACTGTCATGTTATGGAAGTCATGCAGTGTATTTGTATGACTGCTTACCTTAGAATTTTCTGTTAATTTAAGTTTTAAACTTATTGTGAAAGAAGTGGTCTACACAACTACCTTCATGAAGACTTGCAACATGTAGTTACAAACTTATGACTGTCTCTTGTGTCTGAAGGATCATATGTTAACAATTGGTTAACTGGTGTGATCAATTTACTATAGCCTACTTCATGAAACATGTAGTGAGCGAAAATTGTGTACTATCTAGAACATTTAGCTACTAAAAATGGAGCATTAAATAGTATTGTGTCAAGTCACTGTTTGCAAAACTGCATTGGTGTTTTCAATGTGGGAATAATACAATTTCACATTCATCTTCACATTGGATCAGACACTGGAATTGACATAGCTTTCTCTCTGTTTCAGATGCAACAGCATTGGTGTTTTTTGGTGAACATGGAGGTATAGATATTAAACTCCTTAAATCTATGCTTTGGCAGGGAAGTATTTACCAGCCATTTGTTTTGTGGAACAAAGACAGCGATTATAAACCAGAATTTTTAAAGATCATGTCAATTTCTTAAATGCATGCTTTCTGACAGACTAGAAGTGTGTGGTTGCAATATAGAGAATGCTTGAAATGATGATTGCATTCATAAATACATGGTAGGACAGGAACATGCATACGGGTACTCCTTGCTGCAGTATGTGACAGTATACACACATTCCAAGAAGAAATCAGACTACTCGAGAATTAATGTTACTAAATACGTTGATGGCCTCTTGGAATAAATGCACTTGGTATACAGATTCTGCTGCGGATAAAAAATGTTATGATTTGGCACAGCATTTCATGCTGGAGCTCATCTATCATTGTTATTACTTGTGAGACCTCAGATTTCATGATTAAAGAATTAGTATGCATTCACGAGTCTTCGCCACCACTGCCCTGTTCCTTGTAGCTGGCTAACTGAGGTAGTTGGCTACCTCTGCTGAGTAAAATCCAAAACAGTGTTTTAGCTAGTTCATATTCCCTATTCAGGGAGTTTCCGGGTTTCACTCAGCACAGGTCAACAGCTAACTGAGTTAGCCAGCTACGCGGTACAGGGCCCTGATGGTATGTATGTGACAAATATATAAAATAGCTAAATACAATTGTTGTGCAGAGGCACTCTTTTAAATTGGTTAAGTAGCATATAAGATGTAATTAATCTATACAGTTAAGTGTAATGAATTCTTGACTCAAAAGCACATCCAAGTCATTTAAATGGGCAAAAGGTATGGGGTGCCAAATGTAAAGTAAAACACAACACGTTTTTCCTGTGTTTTTTTCTCAGATTTAGCATGAATGTGGCATTTTCCTAAGATTTATGCTAAATATTAGTTTTTTTTCCAAGATTTTACGGACATGCTAAATAAACCTTTTAGTTGATATTTTCAGATTTAATTGATAAATCTCAAATAAGCATTTCCTAAATATATAACTTAAATGTTAAATCTGAGTTTTCAAAAATAAATATTTAAAAAATATATATATATTTATTTATATCTTAAATCTTGCATTCTAAAATAAATATTTATTTATATCTTAAATCTTGCGTTCTAATCTTAAATATTTATTTAAATCTTAAATCTTGGTTTTTATAAAAACGCAAGATTTAAGATATAAATAAATATTTATTTTAAAACCCAAGATTTAAGATATAAATAAATATTTATTTTAGAACGCAAGATTTAAGATATAAATAAATATTTATTTTAAAACCCAAAATTTAAGATATAAATCAATATTTATTTTAAAACCCAAGATTTAAGATATAAATAAATATTTATTTTAGAACGCAAGATTTAAGATATAAATGAATATGTATGAATATGAATGTATTTCTAGGCAATTACCTTATCAATGTGTAATAACATTAGCAGGCGAACCCCTTCCTAGCCAGACACTCGGGACTATATTAACCAGTCGTGTCAGACTGCTGGCCCCCATGCAGTTTGTCAACGTCAATTCACTTCCTATCTCAAGTAACGTTAACTAGCGACCTAAGTGCAAATGGTAGTTTTAATGTTTCGAGTTTGTTTAAAGAATCCTGCTATTTTATGACATTATCGACAGACAGGTTAGCGAGCTAGGTCACTAACCATCTATTAAATCAAGCTGCGAGTTTGTTGTTTTGCTTGGCTGGCTGTCAATATTCAACTTCACCATAATAAATCGGTCAAGGAAACGGCAATATGCCCAAAACGTAGCCTATGCTATCTAGTTAGTTCTCTGGACATCATACATGATTATAACAGATGCTATCTGTGTGTAGGTTATGTAAATAATGTGTCAAACAGGAATTAATATAGAAATTATCATCAAGTTTCACACTTCGCTAGAAGACCCTCAATTACCCCCATCACTAAAGCCAGCTATTTCCCCTCCTCCCTCCATTGGATACCAGTCACCAAGGGGCGGGGCTAATTAGTATATCTTTCAAAAGATTTAAACTAAAGATTTAGCTAAATGTTGAATTTACAAGCACAAGATTTAAGATATAAATAAATATTTATTTTTTTCTAAATATTTATTTTAGAACGCAAGATTTAAGATATAAATAAATATTTATTTAAATGTTAAATCTTGGTTTTTATAAAAATACAAGATGTAAGATATGAATAAATATTTATTTTAGAACGCAAGATTTAAGATATAAATAAATATTTATTTAAATGTTAAATCTTGGTTTTTATAAAAATGCAAGATTTAAGATATAAATATATATTTATTTATATCTTAAATCTTGCGTTCTAAAATAAATATTTATTTATATCTTAAATCTTGCGTTTTTATAAAAACCAAGATTTAACATTTAAATAAATATTTATTTATATCTTAAATCTTGCGTTCTAAAATAAATATTTATTTAAATGTTAAATCTTGGTTTTTATAAAAACGCATATAAAAAAAAAAGAAATTTATTTATATCTTAAATCTTGCGTTCTAAAATAAATATTTATTTATATCTTAAATCTTGGGTTATAAAATAAATATTTATTTATATCTTAAATCTTGTGTTCTAAAATAAATATTCATTTAAATCTTAAATCTTGGTTTTTATAAAAACGCAAGATTTAAGATATAAATAAATATTTATTTTAAAACCAAAGATTTAAGATATAAATAAATATTTATTTTAGAACGCAAGATTTAAGATATTAATAAATATTTATTTTAAAACCCAAGATTTAAGATATAAATAAATATTTATTTTAAAACCCACGATTTAAGATAAAAATAAATATTTATTTTAGAACGCAAGATTTAAGATATAAATGAATATTTATTTTAGAACGCAAGATTTAAGATATAAATAAATATTTATTTTGGAACGCAAGATTTAAGATATAAATAAATATTTATTTTAGAACACAAGATTTAAGATATATTTATTTAAATGTTAAATCGTGGTTTTTATAAAAACGCAAGATTTAAGATATAAATATATATTTATTTCTATCTTAAATCTTGCGTTCTAAAATAAATATTTATTTAAATCTTAAATCTTGGTTTTTATAAAAACGCAAGATTTAAGATATAAATAAATATTTATTTTAAAACCCAAGATTTAAGATATAAATAAATATTTATTTTAGAACGCAAGATTTAAGATATAAATAAATATTTATTTTAAAACCCAAGATTTAAGATATAAATAAATATTTATTTTAGAACGCAAGATTTAAGATATAAATAAATATTTATTTTAGAACGCAAGATTTAAGATATAAATATTTATTTTAGAACGCAAGATTTAAGATATAAATAATTATATATATTTTTTAAATATTCATTTTTGAAAACTCAGATTTAACATTTAAGTTATATATTTAGGAAATGCTTATTTGAGATTTATCAATTAAATCTGAAAATATTAACTAAAAGGTTTATTTAGCATGTCCGTGAAATCTTGGGGAAAAAAAACTCATATTTAGCATAAATCTTAGGAAAATGCCACATTTATGCTAAATCTGAGAAAAAAACACAGGAAAATTGTGTTGTGTTTTATTTAACATTTGGCACCCCATAAAAAGGGGCATATTGCGTAGCCCGTTAAGACATTTGTTTTTAAATAACAATGCTGGGACTGTGGGAGTAAATTTACTTCTTGCCACTCGCGTGCTAAAGTAGCAGTATGGTTACTTGCCACTCGCATGCTAAAGTAGCAGTATGGTTACTTGCCACTCACGTGCTAAAGTAACAGTATGGTTACTTACCACTCGCGTGCTAAAGTAGCAGTATGGTTACTTGCCACTCGCGTGCTAAAGTAGCAGTATGGTTACTTGCCACTCGCGTGCTAAAGTAGCAGTATGGTTACTTGCCACTCGCGTGCTAAAATAGCAGTATGGTTACTTGCCACTCGCGTGCTAAAGTAGCAGTATGGTTACTTGCCACTCGCGTGCTAAAGTAGCAGTATGGTTACTTGCCACTCGCGTGCTAAAGTAGCAGTATGGTTACTTGCCACTCGCGTGCCTAAAGTAGCAGTATGGTTACTTGCCACTCGCATGCTAAAGTAGCAGTATGGTGCCTATTTTATGACATCTTCATACGTGCATGTAATTTGTTATCCACAGATCATGATTCAGTAACAGGTTCGAATAAGAAAACAGAACACAAGGGTTAATGTCATGACAATTGCTTTACATACAAACATAGCACAATCCAGAATGTTGATATATTAGTTTACATATAATACTGCAATGATACAACAAAAGAAAGCATACCCTCAATATACAGATTGTCTGCCTGTGTATTGAGTTAAACAGAAACTGCAACTGTGCGGCACAGTCCCATCGGGTGCCCAACCCTCAACTCTTATACAAATCCTTCTGTGCAGCTGGGGGTTTGATTCCTGCCCATAGCCCTTTCTGTACTGTGATTCTGTGTCTCTGTAACCCACCCTGCTTTCCCCCCATGTGAATAAAATTGTAATAAAAAATGCATAAGGTGGTTCACTTTCCTTGAAAAATAAAGTGTGATTTTTATTTAGGACATTTAGGATAAATGGCATATCAATCTATCGAAGCAGAATGTATATTTCCATTGAATCAGTGATAATCCTAACTCTGCATTATGTTTTTGAATCTGTTTTTTTTATAACTCTGTTTCAGCTGTACAGTCGAGTCCTGGGGTTCGTCTGACCGCTAATCCTCCATGGTCAGCTGTGTTCCCAGGAGAGACAGTTAATCTCACCTGTCAGGTTATTGGATCTGAGGGATGGTGGTTTTTCTGGACCAAACACAGACAGGGTGTAATGCAACTTCCAGGCTCCAGTACTGAAGGCTCTGTGCTTGTCCTGAGTGCTGTGGAAGAGAGAAACAGTGGGCTGTATCAGTGTGAAGCTGTAAAAGGGAATGAGCGAGCTTTCAGTAACTTTCATTACATAACAGTGTCGGGTAAGTAGTGTAATTGAAAATTACTCCTCAAATAGTGGTTTTGTGTTTTTCTTTGTTGCATCATGAAATGCTACATAAAACATGATTTAAAAAAATCTATTCTATGTTCATACGTGTGTTTCAGCTGCTCGTCCTCAGGCTGTCCTAGTCACAGATCCCCCAGCATCAGTAATGTTCAAAGGAGAAACTGTTACCTTAGTTTGTGACATCAGGAAAGGGTCTGACTGGAGATATTCATGGAGCAAAATCACCCAGGGAAGATTAGAGAGTCTCAGTACCCGCAGTACTAAAAGCCAACAAAAGCACGTCCTGCAGTCTGTAAGAGAGTCAGACAGTGGAGAGTACAAGTGTCAGGCTGAACGAGGACAGAACCCTGTTATCCAGTCTTTCCCGGGATCACTTGTGTTAAATGTGTCTGGTGAGTTTGGGAGATTTTCTTCAGTCTTTAAACCATATTGCTCTAGTATGTGATAACAGCTGTATATATTTATTAATGCTAAGAACTGATACTGAGCACATGCTTTACCATTATCAGGGAAAAATCCAAAACCTGTTATTACCCAGAATCCCCCCCAGTGTAGTGATGCACACTGGAGAGAGAGTCACCCTGAGCTGTGGATTTGGGGGAGATCCTGCTGGCTGGGAGTATCTCTGGTACAAAGACAGACTGAGAGATGCTCCTCCCAACACTGACAGCAGCAGGACTGATGGGTCCAGTTACACGATCAGCTCTGCTGCTCTGGCCCACAGTGGAGAATACCGGTGTAGAGCTGCAAGAGGAAGAGAATGTTTTTACTCAGACTACAGTGATCCTCTGACTTTAGAAATATCTGTTGAGAACAATTACAATAGTACAATGTGGTTTTGGTTGAAAATATAAAGTGCTTTTATAATTTTATGAAAGAAAATGTGGAGTGTTTTTGGGGTAAATATTTTATTTGGGCTAAATATTTTTTTTCTCAATAATTTGCATGTCATATGTTGTTCATGTAAAACTAAACTAAGAAAGTTTTTTTTTAATAAATATAAAATATAAATGTGCCATAAAAAATGTCATTTTAGCTAAGAGACATGTTTTTGCATAAGATCACGAGCTGCTTTTCTTGCTATGAATTCTTGTGAGTGGCCTTGAGCTGTTAATATGCACATTAAGGGGAGATTTATACTGGTTTGTGTTTCCTTCTGTTTATGTGCGTGCACGCATGTGCACATTTGTGTGCATGTATGTACGCCTGGACAGAAAGGTAGATGTGGGGCAGTCCGGCAGCACAAGATATACAGCTAAAGCTATAATTATTATTGCATTATATTACATTCAGTTAGTAGACACTTATGCAAAACAATATACAGTGAAAGAGAACAGTGTATCCACCACAGTTATGTAAGCAACAATGCTAGACCTGGCCAGTTACATTGCCCTGAACAGTGATTGTAAGTGCAACATAAATAAAACACTAAATGTAAACAAACTCATGCCAACCTAGAAACCATACAACAAAAGTCATAGAATCATACTGCTTATATACATATAAAACCATTAAACATGTTAATTTTAAAGTAAATCCAAGATGACTTCTTGAGTTCCAAAATGCAGCTTGAAGATACCTGATATGATTGCTCCATGGGTCCTCTCTCGATGGAGTCCCAGAGGTCAACTCACTTGCTTGTCCTTGCCTGGACGAGGCTGTAGCTGTTCTTCAGCAGTCCTGCTTAAAGCAATAATATGCGATGAAGCCTATATGTTTATTAATGCTAAGAAACAAGACTGAGCACACACTTTACCTTTATCAGGAGAAAAGCAAAAGCCTGTTATTACCCATAATCCCTCCAGTGTAGTGATGTACACTGGAGAAAGAGTCACCCTGAGCTGTGGATTTGGTGGAGATCCTGCTGGCTGGGAGTATCTCTGGTACAAAGACAGACTGAGAGATGCTCTGCCCAACACTGACAGCAGCAGGACTGATGGGTCCAGTTACACCATCAGCTCTGCTGCTCTGGCCCCACAGTGGAGAATACGGTGTGGAGCTGCAAGAGGAAGAAAACGTTTTTACTCAGCCCTCAGTGATCCTCTGACTTTAGACATATCTGGTGAGAACAATTACAAAAGTAGAAAGTGGTTTTTGATTGAAACTACAATATGCTTTTATAATCTTATAAAAGAAAATGTGAATAGAGTGTTTTGTTTCAGTTGTTTCACTGATTTGCAGGTCCACCTCAAACACATCTGACTGTGCAGTCTACATGGACAGTGGTCTTCCGCACTGAAAGAGTTACCTCTGAGGTGTATAATTCAGGGCAGCTCTACAGAGTGGATCTATAAATGGTACAGATATGGGCAGGAGCTTCCTGTAGATAAGGCTGACTCCAGCAGTGTAAATGGAGGCACATACACAATCCTCTCTGCTGATCAGTCACATACTGGACTATACACCTGCAGAGGACGACTACAGAGAGCAGCTGTATACGCTTTGGTTAGCAACTCTGCTACATTGCGTGTACAAGGTAAATGTGATTTATTTTCTTTCAACAATTTGTATGTCATGTGTTCTTTGTGTCCAAACTATACTAATAAGGTTGAATTGCAAACTCTTTGTCAACATTTACCTGTCAGGCTTGTACTGCCTTACATAAACCCAGGGAAACTGTTCCATTTTACTGAGATTTTCAAACCAGTCCGCAATTGTTGGAGTCATAAATGAGAAAAGAGGAGTGAGTGACACCTGCCATACAACAGCTTCTCATGAACCATGCATATATAATGAATGGGAATATATACAATTGAATGCACATCACTCAAATACAGAAATTATTGATTGTACTGCTCATCATGATTAACTACTTTTCATGAAAAATCTGAAGATGAGCAGTTATTTTCTATGAGAAAGCGTTGGCACCACCATCGATGCAGGGAAGTGTGTCACCAATGAATAGGGTTCAGTCAGGACCACTGTCATTGAAGTTATAAGCTTTTATTAACATTAAAGCAACACAGGTTTGGCGGTATGTATTTGTTCAAAAAGCCCTCCCGCCAATCCAGGCAAGAATGCATGGATAAGGCAGGGAGGGCAGCAGCAAAACCCCCCCATAGGGGTACACTCAGAACAGATCCAGAAGCAATGTGAATGGTCTTATAGATTCTATTCCATTTTAGTTTACTACCTATACATGTACACGTACGTATAGCGCCTTTAAAGCGCTATTATATGAAGCTTAGAGAACCGGGCCTGAACCCCCGTAGAGCATGCCTAGGGGTGGCAAGGAAAAACTCCCTGCTGTTAGCAGGAAGAAACCTTGGGCAGAACCTGACACTGAGGGGGGAGCCCATCCATCCCTGACAGGCACCGGTTACTGGAGGGCTGATCACAGAATACATGTATAAACACTAGTAGGACACAAATGTCAATGAAATAATTGAGCTGATGATGAGATGATTTGAAGGCCAACAGCTTGTACCATCAGGCAGGGGGACAGCGTGGAGCTGCAGCTGCGTCTGGAGGAGGGTGTTCAGTCGATCTATAGCTACCGCTCCGGGCAGTTGCCCAAAGTGGGACAAGAGAGGAAAAATATATAATCAGTAGGCAGCACGAATATGTTGGTGAGCCGAGCAAGAGTGATAGACACAAAAAGAGGGACACTTATGAGGGTGGAGGACGGGTATTTCACCCGCGGCGTGTAGCAGAACATGCAGGAGAAGCGCCATGTCGGGAGAGGGCGTTAAATAGATCGCCCTGTGATGTGAATGGACTGTGATAGGTGACTAAACCTTGAATTAACTGCTGCTTATTGCAATTATGTATGCTTTAACTCAGTTCAGAATGCCTACTATTAAATTTTCTCTCGCATTTGGTCAAATAGCAATATCATTTTTGGATGTTCTAATAAAAAAAGTCAACGATGAGATTCACACTGAGGTTTATCATAAGACAACGGATAGAAACGCGTTCTTGCATTATAGTAGCTGCCATTTGCCTTCATTACGACAGAATTTATCATATACTCAATTCTTAAGGATCAGACGTATCTGTAGTAAGGAGGTTGAATTTGAGTCTCATTCGAAGGAGCTATATAATCGGTTTTTAGAGAGGGGCTATCACCAGAATGTGTTAGATGAGTGTTTGGATCATCTGTAGCGATAGACATTTTAATTCCCATGAGCACGGATATCAGCTCTCTATGATTTATGGGGTTGGAAGTTGTGAAATGCTTACCAAGGGGGGTGATAGAAATAAGATTATTTTACAACGTGAAGCGTGGTGGATCCAGTTTTTTAATAAATAAATTACATTTTTTCTCCCAGTGGTATCAATTAGGAATTGTCCCTAACCTGTTTTTTTTTATAACCATATGGCCTTTATTTATATTGTGTTATTATATTATTGTTTTTTGTTTCTGTTCCATAGATGAATCATTACCATCATGTAATTGATTAGTTGTATAATTGTGAATCTTGGGGAAAATTGATTAATTGATAAGATATGTCCACATGATTAGCCATAAGTCCCAATGCACTCCAGGTTGGTAATGTATCACATGTTATCAGGTTGATCCATTTAAGGACATGATGTGTGGTCGGACTTTTCCAATTTTGTGCACGTTGAGCACACCGCATAAGGCTGGTGCCGAAACGTTTGTGCATATCGTGCCTCATATGTCAAGAAAAAAACGTGTCGTTTCATGAGTATTTAGTGAGTGCTGTCCATTTTTGTTTATTATATCACATGCTTATGTGATTCAGCACCTAATTATTTGTCAATGGATTTTGAGTTGAGCACATTTAATTTTTGAATACGCTTTGGCTAGCAACTCTGCTACATTGCGTGTACAAGGTAAATGTGATTTATTTTCTTTCAACAATTTGCATGTCATGTGTTCTTTCTGTCCATACTGTTGAGCAGATGAATTTATTTCTTTATAATGACCAAGCACGACCAGGTAGATCCAAGAAGAAAAGGATTTATTTCTCTGCAGAAAGAGTCCAGTACTTGCACACACAAGGTGGTCAAGCATGAACTGAAGAGATGGAGGCAGTCTCCACCA
Organism: Synaphobranchus kaupii; assembly: GCA_029718625.1. NCBI lineage: Eukaryota > Metazoa > Chordata > Actinopteri > Anguilliformes > Synaphobranchidae > Synaphobranchus > Synaphobranchus kaupii. The sequence continues at coordinate 97,074,204 of CM056378.1, read as the reverse complement.
TATTTAATCCATAGACTAATACATAATACATAGACTTCTGATTGGTGCATAGGTAATACATAGGAATATAACAACATACTTAATTCTATCGCTGATTGGTACATGGTTACATATTAGCATATAATACAATGATTGGTTAGCTTATCATGTAGCATGCATATTGGATGAGCGCACAGTGACCCCTAGCCCTTAACGTCACACAAACAGTTTTCAATAACTATTTGGTCTTGTTTTCAGGATTCAAGATGAAGTCTTTTCTGTCTCTCTAGCGATAAGATAGGCCATATATCATTGAGTCTGGAATGTAAGTGGGTCACGGGCCTGCAGTACAGAGAGGAGACAGACAGGAAAGAGAAAGAGAGAGAGAGACAGAAATACACACAAGCTATGAGCTATACCTATTGTCTCTGGTTTGTTTTGGCTGACTGAGATAAACCAAGAACTTCCAGTGGCTAAAGAGCCTGCAGTCCGCCACTTCTCTGTCTCTTGAGAATTTAGAATTTAATATACATTTCAATTGGTATGATTGTACAATGAATGTATCGAGATCTTTTCTCTATTACTGTGATTATACTAGTGTGAAAACCTCCTTCTGAAAACACCCTTCTCTTCAATACTATACTGCCATTCAGCTCCTTCTCATGAGCAATGGGTATATAATGAATGGGAATATATATGCAATTGAATGCACTTACATCACTCAAATACACAAATTAATGATTTAACTTCTCCTCATGATCTAACTAATTTTCGCCAAAAATCTGAAGCTCAGCAGTTATTTTCTATGAGAAAGTATT